>QEPC01000113.1:1803863-1830988 GCA_003113815.1 Sphenodon punctatus | reverse complement strand
GGCCATCATCACTTCCTGAAACTCCCCCCACAAGGCTGGACCAGATGGGACCTCCATCACCTCGCACTCTTCTCCCACTGCCCCAATCCAACGTCAAAGTCGATCTGAATCCGAGCAATCTTGTCTGTGAAGTAGTTGACAAACTCCTCACAGCGGGCCTGGGACAAGTCCCCATCCAGGCGGAGGGAGGCTGGACTAACCAGCCCCCGCACCACCCGAAAAAGCTCCGCCGGGCGTGACTTCGCAGACGCTATGAGGACAGCAAGGAACTCCTTCCTTGCCGTCCTCACAGCCTCAACATATGGAGAAGATGGCCAGAGTCACATCGAGTCCGACGCCAGCATCGCTCCAGCCTCCTGCCTACTCACTTCATACACCGCAGCCCCTCAGTAAACCAAGGAGCCCTGCGGTGATGAGACCGAGGCAGAGGGCATCTCGGAGCCACCCTGTCAATGGCCTCCAGCAAGCTGTTCCAATGCTGGACTAGCTCATCCACAGAGTGACCGTCCAGGTCCAAGGTTAACTCCCTCAGGACCTCTTGGAACCACTGGGGTTCCATCACCCTCCAAGGGCAGACCATCCTAACTGGTCCCTTCCCCTTCTGGAGGGGGTGCACTAGAAGACTGGCCTGAAGGAGATAATGGTCCGTCCATGACAAGGGCACCGTCCTAACTGCCCCCAAAACCAGACCCCCTGCCTCAAGGCCAGAACCAAAGATCAGGTCAAGGGTGTGTCCCCCCCCCACGTGGGTCGGGCAGATAACCTCCTGGGGCAAATCCATGGCGGCCATGAATTCTCGCTCCGTCCTGACAAGGCTGGCATCGGCATGGATGTTGAAGTCCCCCAGAACCAAGGTCCTAGAGGAGCCCAACGCCACCTCTGAGGCCAGCTCTGCTAGAGCGGTAAGGGATGCCGCTGGACAGGAAGGGGCCCGGTATACCAGCAGTACCCCAAGCTTGCCCCCGGCCAAATCGAACACCACGTGAAGGGCCTCGATACCCACAATCTCCTGGACTGGATATCTCCTAACAGGTCAGTCCTCTCTAAAAATAATAGCTACACCACCTCCCCGGCCATCCGTGCAGGGCTATTCCCCGATGTCTTCGGCTGGGGGCCTGTAGGCTGGTCTCACTCCCTCATCGTTTCCGTAACACAGTTCCCGTTCTATTGCCTCTATCCGTCTCCACATTTCTGCGTCGGATGTTTCTTCAGAAGGGAGGGGGGCATCTACTCGTCTCCGGGTCACAGGCGCCGATCCCTCTGCAGGGGTACAACAGAAGCAGGGGTGGGACCCCTGCCCCTCTGGACTGTCCCTGCTGCAACCCCTACACCAGATGACCCCGGTAAACCGGGGTCGCCACATTGTCACCAGTACAGGCCCACCCCGGGAATCCTACAGGTGTCCCCATGCTCCTCACCTACCCCTCCTTGGCGTGGAAAATCACCAGTCTCCTGATGACCAGGCAGCCCCCCTCTGGCCTCGGCCTGGTCTGGCCCAGGCCCCACTTCCCTGGGCCTATTTCCAGCATCAGACTGGTCTGGCCCCGTCCCCACTTCCGTAGGGGCCCTACCCATAGCACTTTGGCTGTGTCCCCATGGCTGGGGCACCATCCCTGGTTGGGGCCTACTGGCTCCCCTTGCTGGGCTACTCCACAGCAATGGGCCACATAACACCCCTGCCCCATAATGCATGGGGGGTGCAGCCAGTCTGTTCCCCCCCCCCGCAACTGGGGACCAGGGGTCTCCTCTGAACCCTGCCCCCCGATTGCCCCAATTGGGTTGTCGGGTGGGGGCTACGGTGCCCCGCTGATCCCTGGGCCCAACGGCCCGAAACCCTCAGTGTCCACTCCCCCGACATGCGGCAGCTCACCACGCACCCAGAGCAGGGCCTCACAAGCTAGGAGGTGCTCCATCAGTGCCTCCTGTGTGGGGAGAGATTCCAGCCCCGCAGGTTCCTCAGTGAAGACAGGCGGCTCCTTGGGTCTCCGTTCCGCCCTATCCCTCCCCGCAACTTTCCCCTTTTTCTTCGGCCCATCTCCCTTCTTCTTTCCCCGCCCCATGTTGGCTCGCAGGTCTGGGAGATAGGCTGAGGCTTCGGCTCGAGGCAAGCTGGATAAAAGGCAGCTGAACCACCCCTTGCTACCAATCGCTTGCCTGCCATGAGCCGAATGGCAGCTTCTTTCCACCCTCAGGAGTCCACCCCTTCTACCAGGGGTGGGACATTCACGCCCCTACGAAGCGCGCATGTGCACGCTTCGTTTCCAAGGTCGTTGCCCCTGCAACAGCCAATCAGCAGTGCCGCCCTCTAAAAGGACGGCCTGCAGTGGCCACACATTCCCGCTCCTCTGTGTCTCATCTTGGGAATAAGGAGAGGAGGGGTGCGACAAAATGTCCGTTGCTGCCATTTTGGCAGAGAAGGGTACTTTTCTGAACGCCCGAACCGAACAGGACCAAACTGAACAGGCGAACTGAACCGGACTGAACGGCCGAACCCGAACTGCGATCTGTTCGCCCATCCCTAGTGAAAACTGACCATTTAGTCCTACTCTTTGCTTCCTATCCCAGTTACCAATCCACAATAGGACACTGCCTCCTATCCCATAATTATTTTTAATTTCCCCAAGAGTGTCTCATGAGGGACCTTATCAAATGCTTTCTGAAAATTCAGATACGCTACATCAACTGGATCCCCCTTATCCACAATTTTGTTCACACCCACAAAAAATTCTAATAGATTAGTGAGGCATGACTTCCATTTGCTAAATCCATGTTGACTCTTCCCCATTAAGCCATGTTTATCAATATGCCCCATGATTCTGTTTTTAATAATAGTTTCCACCATTTTGCCCAGCACAGACATATGGTCTGTGCTCACCGGTCTGTACTTTCCAGGATTGCATCTGAAGCTCTTAAAATATCAGCGTTACATTTGCTACTCCCCAGTCCTCAGGTACAGTAGCAGATTTTAGTGATAGGTTACAAATTACCAGGTCTGCAATTTCACATTTGAGTTCCTTTAGAACTCTGGGGTGTAAACCATCTGGTCCCACAGGTTAAAAAAGGTAGCAAGGGGACCAAAGGTCTGCCACCGTGGCTAAATGGTGAGGAGGAGGCTATTAGAGCCAAAAATGCATCCTCCAAAAATGGAAAGCTTGTTCTAATGAGGAAAATAGGAAAGAGCATAATCCCTGGTGAATTAGATGTAAAACATTAATAAGGCAGGCGGCCAAAAGGAATTTGAGAAGCAACTTAGTAAAGAGGCAAAAACTAATAATAAAAACTTTCCCAAGTACATCAGAAGCAAGAAGCCTGCTAGAGAGTCAGTTGGGCCTTTAACTGGGCCATTAGCTTGAGAGTCAGTTGGACCACCCTCATCCACTGCCGAGGGGGCCCTCTTGTGGGTTCCATCGCTGGCCCAGTTTCATACAACTCGGGCCCGCAGAGAGACATTCTTGGGGGCTGCCCTGTAGCTTTGGAATTCCCTGTCCTTGGAGGCTTGCCTGAGCCCTAGTTTGAATGTCTTCCGGAGGCAGCATAAGAACTTTTTATTTGGCCGGGCATTCAATAGGCAGAGAGAGATTGGGGGAGCGTGATGGGGTGTTTTTAGTTTTGTGGGGGTTTAATTGCTTAATTTTCATTTGTATTTTATATGTTTATGAGCCGTCCTGAGCCGTCAGGGTAGGGCAGGATATAAATCAAAATAAATAAATAAATTAGATGACCTGGGAGTAAAAGCGGCGCTCAGGGAGGTTGGTCATCTCTCGCCTTGACTACTGTAACCTCCTCCTTGCTGGCCTCCCCCACTCTCACCTGTCCCCCCTTATCTCCATCCAAAACTCCGCTGCTAGGGTCATCCACTCAGCCCGTCGCTTTGACCACGTGCAGCCTCTCCTCTCCTCGCTTCACTGGCTCCCCCTTCCAGAACGCATCCATCACAAGCTCCTGGTGTTCACTTATAAAACCCTTCACAACCTGGCTCCCCCTTACCTCTCAGCCCTAGTCTCCTTACACACTCCTGCACGCACTCTCCGCTCCTCCTCTGTCCCCTCCCTCGCTCTCCCTCATCTCCCCTGCTCCCCTAACCGCCTTCGTCCCTTCTCCCTTGCTGCCCCCCGTGCCTGGAACTCCCACCCTGCCCACATCCGCCTTGCCCCCTCCCTCCCCACCTTCAAATCCCTCCTCAAAACCCACCTCTTCCTCTCCGCCTTTTCCAACGCCTGCTAGAACTTGCCTTCAATATTTACTGTCTGCCCTCCCCACAGACTCCTGCCCAACTGCAACCAAGCCAAGTACGTGATTTTGCATCCGCTGAATGTTATTTATCCTGTGTCTCTCCCTATGTCCCCTCTCCTTGTCTCCCCCCTCCATGTCTATTAGATTGTAAGCCATAGGCAGGGACTGCGTCTATCTTATTGTTCTGTAAAGCGCCAGGTACACAGCTGGTGCTATACAAATGCTAATAATAATAATAATATAATAATAATAATAATACCATTGCCGAGAAGCTGAATGAATTCTTTGCTTTGGTCGTCATGGCAGAACGTGTTGGGGAGATACCTGCGCCGGAACTGTTCTTTGTAGGGGATGAATCAGAAGAGCTGTCACAGATCAAAGTGACTCTGGAAGAGGTCCTAGCTACAGCAAATTGACAATCTGAATAGTAACAAATTTATTCAAACAAGTAGTGGACGCCTGCGCCAGGTCTTCCTCCACTGAGCACTCTGGGCTTGGGAGAGGTTGTGGAGCTGCCTCCTGATCTCCTGCCATTCCCGGGCCCTTTCCCGCAGGAGCACTTGCACGGAAAGAGAGTGAGAGAGATCCCCATGAAGCATGCCCCCCTCAGAACACATCCCCTGTAGCCCACAGTGGGGAAAGGGTGGATGATATGAAAGCATGAAGTGGGGTCACTCACAGGCCTCTCTGTCATTGTGGCTTCCTTCTTGGAAGTTGGCTGCCACCACCAGCAGGTCCTCGGCCAGCACCTGCAGCCCTAGGATGAGAGCCCCTGTTATTAGAACAAAACACATGGCCATCAGGTTTAGATGGGGGTAGATGCACAGAACATGTCCATACACGCATGCCTGAGCACCCATAGGTAGCTCCATGGAAAGTGAGGGCTGTGACAAAATGCCACTGACCCTGACCAGGACACTTGCCTGAAACTGAGTCAGGCTTAACCAAGTTCTAGGCCTCTAAACAAGCCCATGTTCAGGGCCCCTACATTCCTGAAATTCCTCAGGAAATTCCTAAGGCCAGCAGGCGGCAGAAACCTGATTGNCTATCCCATAATTATTTTTAATTTCCCCAAGAGTGTCTCATGAGGGACCTTATCAAATGCTTTCTGAAAATTCAGATACGCTACATCAACTGGATCCCCCTTATCCACAATTTTGTTCACACCCACAAAAAATTCTAATAGATTAGTGAGGCATGACTTCCATTTGCTAAATCCATGTTGACTCTTCCCCATTAAGCCATGTTTATCAATATGCCCCATGATTCTGTTTTTAATAATAGTTTCCACCATTTTGCCCAGCACAGACATATGGTCTGTGCTCACCGGTCTGTACTTTCCAGGATTGCATCTGAAGCTCTTAAAATATCAGCGTTACATTTGCTACTCCCCAGTCCTCAGGTACAGTAGCAGATTTTAGTGATAGGTTACAAATTACCAGGTCTGCAATTTCACATTTGAGTTCCTTTAGAACTCTGGGGTGTAAACCATCTGGTCCCACAGGTTAAAAAAGGTAGCAAGGGGACCAAAGGTCTGCCACCGTGGCTAAATGGTGAGGAGGAGGCTATTAGAGCCAAAAATGCATCCTCCAAAAATGGAAAGCTTGTTCTAATGAGGAAAATAGGAAAGAGCATAATCCCTGGTGAATTAGATGTAAAACATTAATAAGGCAGGCGGCCAAAAGGAATTTGAGAAGCAACTTAGTAAAGAGGCAAAAACTAATAATAAAAACTTTCCCAAGTACATCAGAAGCAAGAAGCCTGCTAGAGAGTCAGTTGGGCCTTTAACTGGGCCATTAGCTTGAGAGTCAGTTGGACCACCCTCATCCACTGCCGAGGGGGCCCTCTTGTGGGTTCCATCGCTGGCCCAGTTTCATACAACTCGGGCCCGCAGAGAGACATTCTTGGGGGCTGCCCTGTAGCTTTGGAATTCCCTGTCCTTGGAGGCTTGCCTGAGCCCTAGTTTGAATGTCTTCCGGAGGCAGCATAAGAACTTTTTATTTGGCCGGGCATTCAATAGGCAGAGAGAGATTGGGGGAGCGTGATGGGGTGTTTTTAGTTTTGTGGGGGTTTAATTGCTTAATTTTCATTTGTATTTTATATGTTTATGAGCCGTCCTGAGCCGTCAGGGTAGGGCAGGATATAAATCAAAATAAATAAATAAATTAGATGACCTGGGAGTAAAAGCGGCGCTCAGGGAGGTTGGTCATCTCTCGCCTTGACTACTGTAACCTCCTCCTTGCTGGCCTCCCCCACTCTCACCTGTCCCCCCTTATCTCCATCCAAAACTCCGCTGCTAGGGTCATCCACTCAGCCCGTCGCTTTGACCACGTGCAGCCTCTCCTCTCCTCGCTTCACTGGCTCCCCCTTCCAGAACGCATCCATCACAAGCTCCTGGTGTTCACTTATAAAACCCTTCACAACCTGGCTCCCCCTTACCTCTCAGCCCTAGTCTCCTTACACACTCCTGCACGCACTCTCCGCTCCTCCTCTGTCCCCTCCCTCGCTCTCCCTCATCTCCCCTGCTCCCCTAACCGCCTTCGTCCCTTCTCCCTTGCTGCCCCCCGTGCCTGGAACTCCCACCCTGCCCACATCCGCCTTGCCCCCTCCCTCCCCACCTTCAAATCCCTCCTCAAAACCCACCTCTTCCTCTCCGCCTTTTCCAACGCCTGCTAGAACTTGCCTTCAATATTTACTGTCTGCCCTCCCCACAGACTCCTGCCCAACTGCAACCAAGCCAAGTACGTGATTTTGCATCCGCTGAATGTTATTTATCCTGTGTCTCTCCCTATGTCCCCTCTCCTTGTCTCCCCCCTCCATGTCTATTAGATTGTAAGCCATAGGCAGGGACTGCGTCTATCTTATTGTTCTGTAAAGCGCCAGGTACACAGCTGGTGCTATACAAATGCTAATAATAATAATAATATAATAATAATAATAATACCATTGCCGAGAAGCTGAATGAATTCTTTGCTTTGGTCGTCATGGCAGAACGTGTTGGGGAGATACCTGCGCCGGAACTGTTCTTTGTAGGGGATGAATCAGAAGAGCTGTCACAGATCAAAGTGACTCTGGAAGAGGTCCTAGCTACAGCAAATTGACAATCTGAATAGTAACAAATTTATTCAAACAAGTAGTGGACGCCTGCGCCAGGTCTTCCTCCACTGAGCACTCTGGGCTTGGGAGAGGTTGTGGAGCTGCCTCCTGATCTCCTGCCATTCCCGGGCCCTTTCCCGCAGGAGCACTTGCACGGAAAGAGAGTGAGAGAGATCCCCATGAAGCATGCCCCCCTCAGAACACATCCCCTGTAGCCCACAGTGGGGAAAGGGTGGATGATATGAAAGCATGAAGTGGGGTCACTCACAGGCCTCTCTGTCATTGTGGCTTCCTTCTTGGAAGTTGGCTGCCACCACCAGCAGGTCCTCGGCCAGCACCTGCAGCCCTAGGATGAGAGCCCCTGTTATTAGAACAAAACACATGGCCATCAGGTATAGATGGGGGTAGATGCACAGAACATGTCCATACACGCATGCCTGAGCACCCATAGGTAGCTCCATGGAAAGTGAGGGCTGTGACAAAATGCCACTGACCCTGACCAGGACACTTGCCTGAAACTGAGTCAGGCTTAACCAAGTTCTAGGCCTCTAAACAAGCCCATGTTCAGGGCCCCTACATTCCTGAAATTCCTCAGGAAATTCCTAAGGCCAGCAGGCGGCAGAAACCTGATTGACTTGGACTGGTCAGGGGGGATCTGTACCTGAGCCAGGTGACTCTCCTCAACGAATCACAGGGAGAGGGGAGGGAACTTTTTAAAAGGCTGAGCCACAGGCTCTCTCTCTCTCTCTTTCTGGGGGCTCGCTGTGACACACTCTCTTACGCCCGCGTGTCCTCTCTGCCTCTGGCACACATGGCTTGGCTGTGAACTCTGTAACTCTGGCCTTGCCAGGACCAGTACCTTGACCCCATAGGAAAAACTTCCCCTATGGAGACCTGACCAGACCCTACCCTGCGTGAGCACTTGCTAGTTTGCCTGCTACATCCGATCCAATTGTAGAGAGAGACGTACCAAATGGGCTACCATGCCCAAAAGACTGACTCGCATTGCTCAAAGGGTCTATCACTTCTTGGTTCTCAGTGTAAGCTTTGCTTTTATTCCTTTTTACATGCACTAGTAGTATTATTAGTTTATTACGGCCCGAGCTTCCGCCATCGGCCAAACAAAACAACAACAAACAACTGACAGAGCAAAAATAAAGCCAAGACAGTTGGCAAAGACATTAAGAAAGCCCATCAATAAATCATATAGTTACAAAAATGCATATACAATTGACTCCACCCCTTACAATTTAAACACTAACCGTTATCCATTATCCATAGCCATTATCAGAGGTCAGAGTTAGATAACATTCTGAGTATTAGTCCAAGGCTTCTGACTTGTTACTTCCCCATTCCATATAATGAACCGTCACTGTTTACAACAAACTAACAGAATAGCTCAAACTAAAAATAAGGAACCCAGCCTCTAGCTAATTTGGGATCTTATTTTTTCTGCCGCACTCAAGAATGTGGCTATTGCCATCAAGTCTTCCTTCTCTGACAAGGATAAAAGAAATAAATAAATGCCCTCCGTATCGAAATCAAGGCCCTTCTTTAATAACTGCAAAAGCCAGGTTACCCTCAATGCTTGATAGTATGGGCATCTCAGTAAGAGGTGGTTGGTTGAGTCCACCTCTGCTAATGGACATGAACAGAGGCGTTGGTTATATGTCACCTGTTTGTGCCTACCTTCTGTGACTGCTGAATGAATAAGCTGAAAACGAAGGTAGGTATATAGCCTACGCAAACGTGGATTTGCGAACATGTCCAAATACCCCTCAAACTTTACAGTGATCTTGAACTGTTCTAGACGTGGGGCAACCCTCCACCTGGCTAGGTCAACAATATCTTCCTGATGTGCAATATCGCTAATCCTCTTGCAGATTTCTGCTTTAATAGACCCCAGGTTCTTCCCCTTAAAATAATCAAATGAGAAGCCACAATTGGCTAAAATCTGGGCCAAATAAAGAAGCCATGGATAAGCCCTTGAATTTAGTGAGATAAGCTCCTCTCTGAGACAAAGCAAGATATGCACCAGTAAATTCTAAGCTTTGTTTCTACCCTACTGGGAGTGTGTGTGTTATTGGCTGACCATTAAAAATCTCCCTTGGCCAGGTAGCCAGGCCAAACTACTAAAGAGGGGGAAACTCCCTATTTGGCTAGAAGCCAACAGCTTTGGGACCGAGGGAAGCCTTCCTTGGGTGATTTTGGGGTTTGGCCTTTAACGCAGGGGAGGAAACCCTGGGAAGAGAGTGCCAGGAAGGGGGAGTGCTCTTGGAAAGCTGTGAGGCTTATACCTTTGGGGTTTCACATTTCCTGAGTGGTGTGAATGCCTTCTGGGATACACTTGGGTGGTGGCAGTGGAATATCAAGAGTTTTTGGGGGGTTGCCAGCTGTGGGGACCCCTGGTCAGAGATTTGGAGAAACACAGTGAGGTGGGTTGCTCAGCAATATAGCGCCCCCTACTGGCATTTCTCCACAAGGGCCACCCAATCCATGATCACCACTGCACCTGCCTCATTGTGGAGCAAATCATAGGTGTACTGGATCATGGCCTAACAGGGACATGAGCCAGGGGTGGGATACGCATACTGGCCTGGACCCACGGTGTTGGGGCATGACCAGGCTGCGTGTGGATCGTCACAGGCAAGGGAAATGGGCAGGGCAATAACAAGGAACAGAGCTGATATGTGGCCCACAGGCGCGGGGTAACCCCAATAAAAAGGGTTCGTAAAATGTGGTGGCGCCTCCTATGGAACAGGAATGAATGCGATCTGGATAAGGCCCCCATGTTTGTAACTAGGACTGATGCGGCAGCAGCTGTTACCATGCCGCGATTCCATTCTGCCATTTCGGAATTGCCCGTGCCACACCGCGTTTTTTTCTGTGGACATTCCGCTAATTCTGCCGGCATTCTGCGAATTGCAGAATTGCGGAAAAATTGCGGAAACTGTCGGAAAACCACTGTTCTGCTATTTTGTGGTGCTGGCAGAATGGCGGAAGTAGCAAAAATGTCATGTTTCCGCTATTTTGCAAAGCCTGTGGAAGTAGCGGAATGAAATTAGCGGAACTGCAGAAGTATTATTATTATTAACAAACATTTATATAGCACAAGCAGTGTACCTGGCACTTTACAAAGTAATAAAATAGACACGGTCCCTGCCCCTAGGGCTTACAATCTGAGAGACAGGAGCTGGGGGAGAGACTTAGGAAGGGGAACAGAGGGAGAGACAAGGGGTCTAACATTCATGAAGATGCGAGGTCTCAAGTGCACGTACTTGGCTTGGTTACGATGAGAATGACAGCAGGCAGGTCCATGTTGCAAGGATAAGGGTAAACCGATCGTAGGTATAGGAATAGTGGCTCAGCAGGATAAAGAGTCAGACAGAGCAGAGCGAAAGAGGTGAGTTTTAAGGAGAGATTTGAAGGTATGAAGGGAGGGGGCAAGGCGGATGTGGACAGGGAGGGAGTTCCAGGCATGGGGGGCAGCAAGTGAGAAGGGACGAAGGCGCTTAGGGGAGCAGGGAAGGCGTGGAAGGGTGAGAGAAGGGACAGAGGAGGAGCGAAGTGCACGGGCTGGAGTATGGAGGGCGATAAGTGCAGAGAGGTAGGGGGGAGCAAGGTTGTGAAGAGCTTTATAGGTGAAGACTAGGAGCTTGTGCAGGATTCGTTCAGGAAGGGGAAGCCAGTGAAGCGAAGAGAGGAGGGGCTGCACATGGTCGAAGCGACTGGCGAGGTAGATGACCCTGGCAGCAGAGTTTTGGACAGAGATGAGGGGAGAAAGGTGAGACCGGGGAAGGCCAGTGAGAAGGAGGTTACAGTAATCGAGGCGAGAGATGACCAGAGCATGAACAAGAGTTTTGGCAGACGAGACAGAGAGAAAAGGGCGAATCTTAGCAATGTTATGGAGGGAGAAGCGACAGGATTTAGCAACAGAGTCAATGTAGGGTTTAAAAGAAAGGGGTGAGTCAAAGATGAAGCCTAGGCTACGGGCTTGGGGGACAGGCAGGATGGTGACTCCATCAATAGTTATTGACAGTGAGGAAGGAGAGGAAGGATGAGGGGGGAAGATAAGGAGTTCAGTTTTAGCCATGTTGAGTTTGAGTTGACGTTGAGACATCCAGGTAGAGATGTCAGAGAGACAGTTGATGAGACGAGCTTGAACAGAGGGAGAGAGAGAGGGAGTAGAGAGATAGAGTTGAGTGTCATCAGCATAGAGGTGGTATTGGAAGCCATGGGAGGCAATGAGTTTGCCTAAGGATGAGGTATAGATCGAGAAGAGGAGAGGGCCAAGAACAGAGCCTTGAGGAACACCAACTGAGAGGGGGAAGGAGGAGGAGGCGGAGTTGGAGAGAGACACATTAAAGGAGCGGTCAGAGAGGTAGGAGGAGAACCAGTTATGGACAGAGCCACAAAAGCCAAGGGAGTGAAGGGAATCCAGCAAGAGTGAGTGGTCAACAGTATCGAAGGCAGCAGAGAGATCAAGGAGGACAAGAATGGAATAGAGACGTTTAGATTTAGCCACCAGAAGATCATTGGTGATCTTAGCGAGAGCAGTTTCAGTAGAATGAAGGGGGCGGAAGCCAGATTGGAGGGGGTCAAGGGAGGAGTTGGAGGATAGGAAGTCAAGGCAGCGGGAGTAGACAACACGTTCAAGCAGCTTGGAAGCAAAAGGAAGGAGTGAGACAGGACGATAGCTAGAAGGGTCAGAGGGGTCAAGAGTGGACTTTTTGAGAATAGGAGAGACTGTGGCATGTTTGAAGGCAGAAGGGAAAGAGCCAGTAGAGAGGGAGAGGTTGATGATGTGCAGGAAGGAAGGGGCGACAGTGGAATGAAACTAGCAGAATGAAAGCCTCTGCCACACCATACCACTAATTGTGGAAACGCTGTTTCCGGCGAAAATAGCTACCGCTGTGACATTCCGCTACAGCCCTATTTGTAACTGTGGCTTATATCCTGCACTATCTCTGCAATACCCGGCAGGGGGAGGGGGACCTGGACTATCCTCTCCCACCTCATTTGGATGATCCAGTGCCCCTGTTCCAATGGGGCAGCAGTGGCGCAGAAAGGTGCATAACACATGTGAACCGGGACACCCTTTGTTGCCACATTGCCTGTATGCAGGGAGGACAGTGAGTAGCCAACTGCTTCCCCAACCCCCTCCCCAATCCCTGTCCCTCCTTCAGCCAGTACTAGGACTAGTGCTGGCATCTGGCCCCCACTTACCTGCTCTCTGGCCCCCTTCCTTGCACTCAGATGCATTCAGCTGAGGTTTTCTGAGTTCTGATTTTTCGGGGGCCCTCGAGTTGAGTGCATCAGTCCTCTGTGTTTTCTGAGAAAAACCAAAGGCAGAGTTTCAGCACTCTGCACCCATCTGTAAATATGTTCACTGTAAATAAATACAATGGTTAACAGGCATATATGTGTTATTTCCTTGTCAAATACCCCATTGGCCTTATGACAGCCATCTTTCTTTGCTACAGCCATTAATTAATTTATTTATTTATTCAATATTCTTCTATCACAGAGCAGCTTGGGGCAGCTCACAAAAACACAAGGGCTGTCCTTGCATTTCGGATGGAAATTCCATGGAGCGGAGCCCCGTCCTCACTGTCTGATCAATTTCCTATTGGGGGAGGGCAAAGGGATTGCATTTCACACCTGTGGCTTGTAATTTCCCCTCCTGGACATGATCCCGGAGCCTCCCATTCAACCTGGTGGCCCATTCTGCCTGGAGTGGAAACACCCTGGCACAACTCTGTGGGTGAATTAACATAACGCACATGATGACAAGAGGGATTCGGCTCTGAGCGGGGAAAGGTGCGTTCGCCAGCTGAAGGAGAGTGCTGGGGAGCTTGGCCCCCGCTGAACTGCTGCCCTGCTGCTGTGTATTTCCAGGGGTTTTGTTAAACAAGTTACCAACTTTGAAAGATAAACTGTGGTGGGGAACTGACACCTGTGATTTGTTACCTCCGTGATTGATCCCGCCCCCCTGCCCAGGGATTTAAAGCCTGAAGCAGCACGGGCGTGCACGCCACGGGCATGCATGCCTAAGGGCTGCGTGCGCAAGGGCGCGCCCTTGTGCGCGCAGCCTTAGGCGTTGGCCGGAGGCGCCGGAGGCATCGGGTGTTTTCCCATAGTTATTATGGCGACCGCAGGTAACAAAAGGAGCCGCACTGATCAGGCCGATTCTTCCCTCCCAATTATAGCTCTTGCGAAGCAGAGGAAGATCGATGGGTTTTTACGGTCTGCGCTGGCCCCCTCTAGAAACACTGATAGACATTCTATATCCTTGCAGCAAGATAGCCCCCCTGTAATTGTGGAACCTAGTCCCCTGTTGTCTCTTATGGAATAGCCAAGGCTGTCTATTTCTGCTCCTCAAGTTATATTGTCTCAAAAAAAGTGCTTAAAGAACTCAGCAACTAATGACAATTTTGTTTTTCGGGCTGGCGACCGTTTAACTTATTTTCTATCTGATCATGTTACTTTGACGACTGAGACACTGCAGTACATGTTCCAGCAGATGAATCAACTTAACGGGAAGATGGATTCCCTTCTCCTGCATAGGGGTCTCCCTACTGCTCCTACTCTGCACTCTAAGTGTCCCCGCAGTTTTAGATCAGCAGGGGAGGGGGGTTTGACTGCCCAGTCTGTTCGCCCAAAAGCTTTAGTAACTAAGCCTCCCTCTGCCCCAGGGTCTGTTTCTGCCTCTGTATCAGCCCAGAACAATATTTTGCATTCTAAGGGCCCCCGTAGCTCTAGACCAGTAGGGGAGGGGGGTCAGAGTGCTCAGAATGCTCAGTCTCTCCGCCCCAAAATCTTGGAAACTGAGCCTCCCCCCACCCCAGGGTCTGTTTTAGCTTCTACGTTACCCCAGAACAATCGAGATCCTATGGGTGCAGAAGTATTTTAGATATTGCAATTAAATCTCATCTTTGTTGTTCTTCCCTTTACAGGTGGGTGGGTCCCACATTGGGATACCCCCCTAGATGCAGCAGCTCACCTTCAGGTATTGTTAAATGAACCAATTACTCGCCATGACATTTCTGCAGTAGATGTTTTGGTAAAATCAAAATCTAGGCATCTGGTTAATGTTACTTTTAACTCGGAAATTTGGGTAAATTTTATAATGGATAATCAGGACACCTTGACTCAATTTTCAGTCTACCCTTCTAGAGCTTACAGGACCCTCTCTGGCATGGTGTGTCAAGAAGAGGCAATTACTCTTGAAAGGGATCTCCCTCACAATACGCTCCCCAGGTCTCCCTTAGTAGGAGCGAAGAAATTCTCCCTGTGGGGCAAACCCAAAGAGGGAGTGTTGAGACATCCTCCCAGGGTAAACAGCCCGTGTTCCCCTGGGATGGAGGTAGATCTGCCTAGTAATCTTCTCCCCCCTCCCCCCATGGCAAGGGATTCAGCCCTTGGGGCAAAAATAGATGTTCCCCCTTTTGTGGGATTGTCTCAAGGGCATTTAATGGCCAGTTTAGACCAGTTATGCCTGCAACTAAGAGATCTAAAGCAGCATAGATCTTCTTTTCTGAATCACGGGAGGCGGCCAGGGCTGTCCTTTGTTGACTCCCAAAGTACTAACCTGCCTCCTCCAGCAGCTTCACCGGCTAGATTATTGACCGGAAGATGATTATTGTCTCCGGTATCCGGTACGGTAGAGGGTCTTTGGCCTGACCCAGTGGTTGGTGGGGACCAGATTGGATTTTTCTCTCATTTAGAGGCACCCAAGAGCCTAAAGGGGGATAGTCCACCAGGGGGCTCTCAAGACCAGTTAGGTGCTCAATTCTTTGATACAGTGGTCCATTCCTCTCCCAAGGTAGGGGATGGTCTACGGGAAAGTCCTCAGAGGGCCTCAATAGAAATTTTTGATGAGGGGGCGTGACAGTTATCGGCCCCCCCAGCAGACATGGTGATTGCCACCTGGAACATTGCAGGTTGGAACTCCTGTCAGATGGATAGGGACTTCAACTCCTTTATCTCTGGTATAGATATATTACTGGTGCAAGAAACATGGAATTTGCATGATTTTAAATGTGGGGGGTTTAACATATATTGTACTCGGGTCATTCCTCCAGTCTCAAATGGTAGACCTAGTGGTGGCCTGGCTCTGTTGGTTTTGAATAAACTTATGATTAAAGTGGAATTTGTGGCTTCCTTTAAATCGAATTTAGCAATCTATCATTGTATTTCCTCCTCTTGGGGGGTATGGTATATTAATAGGCATCATATACTTACCCCTGAGTCGATCTCCTTTCTTCCCTGAAAGATTTTGGGATGTGGCGGCGGATTTGTTTTTGGCTGCCAAAAGATCATTCCCGTTGGCGTTTCTCATTATCGGTGGTGATTTTAATATCAGGACTGGTAATTTGGAGACAACGCCATTTGGTTTACAGTTGGATGAGTATTCTGAGCCAACAGAATTGGCCAGAAGATCGTCTCGGGACAAGTTAATTAGCCCCGAATCTAAGACTCTGTTTAACTTCTGCGATCTTTTTGACTTGGCCCTACTAAATGGCCGGGTTCAGGGTGACCTGAGTGGCAATTTCACATACCTCTCACATGCAGGCTCCAGTGTTACAGATTACTTTTTGGTCTCTAAGGCCTTTGTTCGAGATATCCATTCACTAAGGATTTGGCTGTGTGAGGAATCTGACCATTTTCCACTATTGTTGTAATTTAGGATTGCCCTGGAGCTTCCCCCGTTAAGGGGGCAGGCTATGGGAGAGGCAGAAACTCCAACTGCGGGGGCCCTGGTCCGGGTTAAATGGACTAAGGAGGTAGAGGCCCGATTGTTGTCCTTTCTCTCCTCACTGGAGGTAAAGGCCTGTAAAACGGGTATTGAGAGCATGGGTAGGGATAGTATTTCCCACTATGAAAGTTTGATAAGGAAGATGGCCCCATTCTTAACTAGACCTAGAACCTTACAGAGTGGAAATTCCAACTATGGGTGGTTTGATAAGGAGTGCCGCTGAGAAAGTTCCTCGCTCCGGAAATTAGTAAGGGCAGTAAATTTGAACTCTTTGGGGGCGCTTCGAACTAAATTACAACAGGCTAGAGCCAGATACAGGAAATTATTGATCTCTAAGAAGCAGAAATTTCAACTCTCTAGATGGGATAAACTAAAGAGAGCAGCTGCCAAGGGGGATTCACGTGAGTTTTGGGATATGATCCGTTACATGGGGCCAAAAGGGAAACCCACAGTAGCCCCACATATTCCATCAGCACAGTGGGTTCAGCATTACACAAAACTCTTTTCCCCCTTTTCACCCAGTAATTCTTATGTGCACCTTCACCCTGAGAATATGTTTCCCCAGTGGCCGCCAGTTCTTCCGGAGGAAATTGTGGAATTAGTTTCTCAACTTAGACCGGGTAAAGCTCCTGGAGAAGACTATGTCCCCCCAGAGTGTTTGAGATGTGCTCCAAGTGGTGGGCGTGTATTCTAGCCCAGCTTTTCACAACTATTAATGAGTCGGGCAAGATCCCGGCTTCTTGGTTAAGTAGCATAGTGCATCCCATCTTTAAAAAGGGGGACCCTGTCTCCCCTGCAAATTATCGCCCCATCAGTTTGTTAAGTACGGTGGGGAAATTATATGCCCGTTTCCTGCTAAACAAACTTCAAAAATGGGTGGATTCCTCTAACATCATGGAACCAGAACAGGCTGGTTTCCAAAAGGGCAAATCCACCACGGATCACATATTGGCCTTGTCAGCCCTAGTTAAGGAATCTACTGATCGGCAGCGCGATTTCTTTCTGTGCTTTGTCGATCTTCGAACAGCATTGATTCAGTTTCGAGATCCCGCTTATGGCAGAAATTATATAAAACCATGATCGATCCCCGCTTATTATTTTTAATAACAAAGCTTCATAAAGATAACACTCTTCAGGTTCGTTGTCCAAATGCTAGAAGCTTGACTCCTAGGATCCACGTGACATCAGGGGTGAGACAGGGATGTATATTGGCCCCAGTGCGCTTCAACCTTTTTTTGAACAATGTGATTGGATATCTAAAACTTAGGGACACGCATGCTCCGGTGGTTGGGGACAGGTCTATTCCTGCCCTCTTGTACGCGGACGATGCCGTTTTGGTCTCTCGCTCGATGGTTGGTCTCCGCCGGGCGATGGACCAATTCGGCTTATATTGCCAAAACGAGAGCCTTGAGGTTAATTTTGAAAAAACCTAGGTATTGGTACTGGGACACCCTGGCCATCACAGGGAGCACCGTTGGTCAATGGGAGGCTCTCCAATTGAACAAGTAACATCATACAAATATCTAGGGGTGATCTTTTCAGACTCAGGGGCATGGAGTGCGCATTTTGATGCAGTGAGGGCCCAGGTTAAGCGTACCACTGCCGCTATAGTGAGCTTCTATATGGGTGTAGGGGGGAAACTGGCTCAACCGGCCTTGCACCTATTTAAGGCAAAAGTGATCCCCCAGATTATGTACGCTATCCCAGTCTGGGGTTTAGCCTATCTGCATAGATTAGAAGTATTTCAGAATGGGTTCCTGAGGATTATACTTGGATTGTCGAGGGGTACTCCTCAGGCTATACTTAGGGTGGAATCCCATTGCTGCCCGTTAAGGCAAACTGCTTTTCTGTTAATGCTGAAATACTGGCTTCAGAAACATATGTTTCCAGGGAACGATAGGTCTTTAATTTCACTGTTGGTAACTCATAAACTAATAGAACCCTGGAATTTGGGGATGGAGGAAGAAATTCATATGTTAGGATTCTCACATAATTTTTTACTGGAGATAGGTTACCGGTCTACTATATCCTTAATTCATAGGAGGATAGCTAATCAAGAGATCCAGAGGGAGGATGCCCTAATTAGTGCTCAGAAAGCTGTCCAATATTATTTTCCCCCCTCGTCTCCTGGTTCCAAAACCAATTAGTTGCTTTTTTGGGGGGATGTTATGGCTAGGCAGTCTTTCACTCGGCTAAGGTGTGGTGCGTTTCCCCCTGAACTACTGGAGGGCCGATATGCGGGTATCCCTAGGACAAATAGATATTGCATCCTTTGTGATTCCCAGGAGGCTACCTCTTTCATTCATGTTTTATTTTTCTGCTCTGCATTGTCAGACCCAAGGAAGAGACTTTTTGATTCTCTTCCTTTTCAGCTGTTGGACAAAAATTTCGTGGACTCTCTGAAGCTGCTGCTAAATTCTGAAGATTCCATAGTATCTAGACAAGTGGCTAACTTTGGCCTTGTGGTCGCTCGCAGATACAAAGTATTGACGAGACATAGGACCCCTGAGTCTCTCGAATACCCTGAGAAAATGTAATTGTACGGCAGAAGTAGGAGAAAACTATGTTTAATTTGATGAGTGGAAACATTATATTGAGTGGTTTTAGCTATGTAAAGTCTAAGGGCTAATCCCCGTTAGTTTACTTTTATTTGGAATTTGTAAATGCTATGTTGTAAGAGTATCATTTTGCTTTGTTCTTAAGTTGTTTTAAGTTTTGTAATAGCCATTGGCTACACAAATAAACTATTTTGACTTTGACAAGAGGGATTCCAAAAACGGTACGATGGCCACGATCTCCCTGTTGACACAGACGACCCAAACCACCTCCCCATGGAATGGCACTGTGCACCAGACCAACCCGGGAGATGTGGTAGGAGTGAAAGCAGAGACGGGAACGTATAACTGACATCTGGCTTCCTCTGTGGCTGCTCCCTGGGGCACTGGCCCCTGTCCCTCCTCGGGGTCCTGCTGGCTGAAATGGCTGTCAGAGGGGAGTGTGGCTGTGGTCTGTGGTGGTGGAGACAGTGGTGCTGGTGCTCACCTGCCAAGGGACATGATACATGTCAGCTGTCGTTTTGCTCCCCGTCCATGGCTCCTTGGGGCAGCATCCCACCACCACCACCACCTGCCAGGGGTGTCGTGCGCTTACCTGGCTGTCCCTGTGTCTGTCCATGGCTCTGGCTCTTTTCTTTTTAGGGATTGGGGCCATGGGTGGGGTTGGAGTCAGCGTGCCCATCTCCTCAGGCACTTTTCCTTTAAGGGCTATCCTTCTGGCTGGGCTGGGAACATACCGTGAGGACGGGTTGTCAGTTGGTGGCCGGGCGTTGTGCCTCTCTAGTCATCGTGCGGCCTTTTCTCCATGGTGGTGGTGATGGACCTGTCCCACGGGTGGGTGTGCTGCCCTATCTGCACAGGCCAGTGAGGGATGAACACCCATCTCCACCCATGCCCCCGCATGGAGCAACCCAGACTTTTCTTGGTTGCTCTATGCAGGGAGATTGTGTGTGTGTGTGGGGGGGGGGTTGCATGAGCGTGCGCCCACTCACTGCCACTTTTACACGGGCGTTTGCACACGTGGGGGACGGGGGTGACCTATGTGGTAGCGACTCATTTAAAAACAGTCTCTGTCTCTTTCGGCTCCGCCAGTTCCGTCACTCTAGACTCCAGTGACCGCACACATTCTCAGAGAGCTTGGAGCTCTTTGCGCTGCACGCACACGTACAACCTCTCCCCAACAGGAAGATAATATCATGCTTTGTTCATGATCATCATCCTTTGCTTGCAGTCCACTAGCCTCTTCCTGCTGTGAGTGACACCGTCATGACCAAACTGATCTGAATCTCTTTGTGAGCACCCACTGTATCAAACACTCCACTAATGTCCAGATCGGTTACATCTCCTGTGTGTACCAACTGTTCATCAGGCCCGTCAGTGCTGATCATTGGTCATGTCTTCATTTGCCTCTGGATGTTTACAGAGATTCCTCCTCGTATTTCTTCCATTATTTATGGCAGCTTGTAGAAATTGCAAGAGCATAGCTTCAGCTGATCAGACCAGCAGGATGTGCAGATAGTCATCTTGCTTTCCTGGGATTATGTTTTACAGATCTGCTACAACAACACAACGCTGAAGAAAAGAAAACAGATTTTTATTAAAAGCTCTTTAGAGAGGCTGTTTTGTTCCCTGGCTGGGATCTTTGATTAAAATTGCTTGTTTGGAAAACACAGGGAGAAAAGAAAGGAACATGTAAGCTAAGCATTCAAGCCTGGTACATTCCAGCACAGATGCATCACAGGGCTAGCACAATATCAGCAAACAAAGGTACAGGAAAGTAGCCCTGTCCACCAGCTTTGAGCAACTCTTCAGGGGTGAAACTAATCAAGGACCACATGGATAAAACCAATGGGGAAGTAGTAAGTGTCTGAGTCAAAGGACTAAGCGAGATTCAAAGGATTGGACCTTCATACAGACGAATGACAAGAATCTCCAAACCTAGAATGTTAATGCTGACAAATTTGGAGAAAGATAAAATTTCTCAGTCCAGGGCTAAAGTTAATTTGCAATAATTAAAGGTTACGGCGAGAGCTTTGTGGGGGCAGATTATCCCATATTTGCCTATTTTTGGAGTCTTACTCCTCAAAGCTTTGGGCATTGGCAGTAGGGATCTGAGGTAGGGATCCACACAGACCCACAAGGAATTCTCTTGTGGTGACAAAGAAACTCTTAGGGACCATAGGTCTGATCTTGCAGAAGAATATGTCTAAGGCTACTTTCAGACCTCCCCCACACACCCCCATGCATATTCTGGCTGCGGGAGGGCTGGGGTGGGGAGAGTTTCCTGCTCTGTATCTCTGTGGGTGTTTGCTGGCAAAGCTGCATGGGGGGCTTTCAGACCAGCGGCACCCCATGCGTATCCTGACTGCGCATTCCCTCCCGCAGCCAGAATATGCATGTGTGTGTGTGGGTGGGTCTGAAAGCAGCCTAGTATCCTGCCCAGAGCAGGGCACAATCATCCACAATTAAAGTAAATGGGAGTTTTACTATTGACTTTAATGGGTGCAGGATTGCAGTCTGAATTCATAAAATCTCTCATAAACATGACAGCAAGGTTTTTCCCAAACTCTGAGTTGGCCAAAGCTCTTTGTCCATCCTGGAGAAAATAAATGTTTTCAAAACTTTTCCCCAATTTTTTTTAAACTACATCAGAAGCAAAAACCCTGCTAGAAAGACAGTTGGGCCATTAGATGACCATGGGATACAAGAGGCACTCAGGGAAGATAAGGTCATTGCAGAAAGGTGAATTAATTCTTTGCTTCAGTCTTCACTGCAGAGGATGTTGGGATCAGCGGCGGTGCACCCCCAAGGACATATGGGGCAATGCCCCTCCTGGCCATGGCCCCTCAGGAGCTGGACTCGCTGCTCCTCTGATTCCCAGCCGACAGTGACACTTTAAAAAAAAAACAACCGTGGTGAATGAGCTGCGCCAACTCGAAGAACCTTGTTTAGCGAGGTAGCAACCTTCAATGTTCGTTCCTCCCAAAAAGGTTCTTCGATGACTCTGACATTCTCACCAGTTATCTGTGCGTGCATATTGCACACACAACCAATGACTCACCCCCCCGCCCCCGCCCCTGAAGGCTTCCTAAGGAAGCCTTGGGAGGATGAAAGGGAGGCATTCTCCCTTTATGCGGAATGGGCAGCTAGAAGCGCCGTCCAACCCACAGGGGGCACTATTTCATAGCAGGGAGAGGCCAGGGCTAAAGGTCTTACCCAGGTGCTGCACACAGGCGACCGGGCCAGACTACTGCGCGGCAGTTCCCAGGCCCACCCGCACAGCTGACTCAGCTGTATCTGTTCTCCTATGGTTCCTCTTTTCTGACCAGTTGAACGCTGTTCCATTTCATAGATGTCTGTTTTTGGCCTTATGCCCAGAACTGTTGTATAAGCAATTAATGTTCAAAATCAAGCTATGCTTGCAAATATGGTGTTGGTTCAGGCTGTACTGGCATCTTGTGCAAGTCTTAGTAATGCGGTTTGCAGTCAAAATCTTGCAAGCTGTCAAATTAAAGTCTGTGCATAGTTCACTTAGGGGCTTTTGGCTCAAGCAATGTTCAGGGCCTATGGCCTTAAGTCATGTCTTCCTGTTTCAAGCAATTTTTTGCAGTATCTTCAGCCTGGACAATTCTAACTTCTATTATCATTCATACACCTATCATTCTACACCTGACATTCATCTGTCAGCTCCTCCCCAGTGCCCTGGGGCCCCGCCTGCACCTTGTTGAGTGCGTGCGGGGCGGGGCCTGCTTGTCCCTCTCCGCACGCTTTGGTCGTGGTGGCCTGAATGTTGCCGCAGGTTCGCCAGAGGTGGTGCTGGAAGCCCCGCCCCTAGAGATGGCCATGGCGGCCGCTGACTGTTTTAAATCTGCCGGCAGCTAGTTTCATGGAGTTTCCCCTAGTTCTAGTGCTATTTGAGAGGGTAAATAACCGTTCCCTATCTACTCGTTCCTCACCACTCAAGATTTTATAAACCTCAATCATGTCCCCTCTCAGTCTTCTCTTCTCTAAGCTGAAGAGACCCAGCTTGTCAAGCCTCTCTTTGTACGGAAGCTGTTCCAGACCCTTTATCATTCTCATTGCCTTCTCTGTACCTTTCCTAGTTCTGCTATGTCTTTTTTGAGATGGGGCAACCAAAACTGCAAACAATATTCCAGGTGTGGTCGCATTATTGATTTGTATAAAGGCATTATGACATCCTCAGTTTTATTTTCTATTCCCTTGCGAATAATTCCTAACATTCTGTTTGCTTTTTTGAACGTGGCTACACACTGTGCTGTGGATTTCAGTGTATTATCCACAATCACCCCTAGATCCTTTTCCTGAGTGGTAACTCCTAGCTTAGTACCCAGCATTGTGTACGCAGTTTGGATTATTTTTCCCTACGTGCATCACTTTGCACTTTTCCACATTAAATCTCATCTGCCATTTAGATGCCCAGGCACCCAGTCTCATAAGATCCTGTTGCAGTTCCTCACAGGGTGATTTCAGACGTTACGCGGTGAAAGTCACCACAGTGAATCCCACCTCGGTGTGAATGGCATCACCGCAGGCCATGGTGAGACACGCGGCCCCAACAGACGTGACAGGGGCAGCACCACTGCCCGGGGCCAACCGGAGAGAACACGGGCCAGGGGAACCCAACAGATGTGATGCGGTGGCGAGAACCGCTGTGGGAGCCCCACAAGGCACCGGGGTCACGCAGACACAAACATGGCCGCCTGAGGGCAAACGAAGCCACAGATGGTGGAGGGCCCTGCCCAGGGAAGGGAAACATGAAGGGAGGAGGTGGAAGGAGCAGCAGCGTAGCAGCACTTGCAAACAGCGGCTGCACGGAAGGTGCGCGCACTTCAAAATGAGAAGCGCACACACACAAACAAAGCAGCACACCCACACAACAAAGGGGAGTGGCGCATGGGGTCAGATGGAGGCACACACCAGGCGGGGACAGGGAACCCCCCGTCCGGTCGGATGCACGGGAGGAGGGGGGTGGGGAGGGGCCAGCACGGCCAGCCCACCAGGAGGGGGAGGGGGCAGGAGCCCAGCGTGCAAGGGGAAGGGGGACCCAGCATTCCAAGGAGACAGGAGGTAGCACAAGGCACAGTGAAGCACAACAGGTGTTTATTGAGGACACAAGCGGCACCAGCCAGGTGCAGGGGCATACAGCGCGGGAGCACGCGGAACCAGGGCATGGGAGAAGGGGCAGCAGCAAGCGGGGCACGGGGCCCAGTCCGGGAGGGGGGGAAACCTGCACAGCAGCCCACCATGGAGCCAGGGTCTGAGGGAGAAGCACATCCAGTGCATGAGGGGAGGCACCGGACAAAGGCATGGAAAGCCCCCACTCCACTCCCGCACGGGGGAGGAAGGGCATGGGGGCCCCCAAGACACACTCTCCAAGGCAGCCAGTAGAAGGCTGGGCCACAATCAAGGGCCACCAAGGCAGGGGAGCAGCCCCAGCCCCATGGAACAGGGGCCCCCAGGCCAGGTGCAGGAGAGCAGGGCACAGGGGAGGGGGAGGCAGCTCATGGACACAGAGGGCTGTCAGCGACATGTCCACAGGAGGCAATACGGAGGGTTCCGGGGTGGCGTCCGCAGGTCCCAGGCAAGAGGGCAACAAGCAGGTGGTCGGAGGCGGGTCACAGGGGATCCAGCTGTCCCAAGGAGGCAGCAGGCATTGACGTGAGCACTCAGGCCACAGGCAGAAGGAAGGTGCTGAGGAGGCAGCCGGATGTCAGATGGGCCTGGCACACCCTACACCCAGCTGCAGGGGCTCCCAGCGGGTGGAGGGGGCGGTAACGATAGCAGGTGCACATAGCGGGGCCATTGCCACAGTCCCTGGCAGAAGACTCGGCCAGCCATGTGGAAGCAGATCAGGTAGAAGGCCTTGAAGGGATCCGTAGAGCTCATCCCAATTTGCACATCAGAGCGGCTGCACACCTCCAACAGGGCCGCCAGCTCCGGCCCAGAGGAGGGGGGGGAAAGCCATAATCATCCTCAGGGGGCCAGGGCAGGTGGGACAGCTCCAGCAGACGATAGTAGGCAGCCCCTTGGGAGTGTGGATACCCACAGGCACCCTGCATGCTGATGAAGAGCAGGGCCACCCTCATACAGGCAGGTCACATATCCCAGGAAGGCACACACACACTGAGCGGAGGCCGTCTCAGCAGTACTCCACGCCACAAGGTCCCCCATCGTCTCCGGTACGTGCCCCTCAGGGAAAGGGGTGAGCCCCAGCTCCTCACAGTGCATGTGGCAGTCGCCAGTGGTCGCGACATAGCCAAAGCGCAGCATACCAAAGCTCAGGCACCGATAGGCATCCGGCCATTTGGGCAAGGAGTGCAGGCAGCGCTGAACAATGGGCGAACGCCACAGGTCGCAAAGGATCATGCTCTCCCAGGAAGTCCAGGCATGGACAGAGCCCCTGGAGCCTCCGAGCGGGACCTCGGGCTGGGATGCAGCTGCCATGGTACAGCTCTCGGAGGGTCTGAGCCGCAGCAGTCGTGGGGGCAGCGTGGAATGCATGGCTGGGGGGCCGGACAGGCAGACAGGGGCTGCCAAGGCCGATGGATAACGGCAAGATGGGAACAATGGGGCTGCTGTAGAGGGATGCAAAGGGAGTGGGCAGCGCACAGCTGCCGGCATGCAAGGCCGGACAGCCCCATGCATACACACCTGCGAGAGGAGATAGAAATGACAGCACGCGCATGCACAGGGCGAAGCAGCAGACTGGGGGGCTGCACAGGGTACCCCCTATGAGGGACCAAAGCCAGCACCAGAGGGAGTGCAGCGGGTCCCCAGGGCACGTGCGCGCACACACACATGCCACTACCATCGGCTGACACCCCATACAGGAGATGGTGCTCCTGGGCTGATAGCCCAACGAACAGGGGGTGTGCGGCCACTGGTGCTCACCCATAGGCCCATGGGGGAGGGGACGCATGCACATATGTGGCACAGGTGCGTGTTCAGGGGCGGAAGGGAGCGCACGGTTCCCCAGCTGCAAGCCTGACCAACGGAGTGGCCACACCCGCAGGGATGGATCACATGCAGCTGGGAGCTCGCATAGCCCTGCTACAGGTGGGTGCGGAGTGGTTCCGGGAGCACGTGGCGCTGCTGAGGCTCATCACAGAGGACCTGGACGGGATGCACGCAGAGCAGTGGTACATGGCCAGGGTGGGGGCGCGCACCCGTCACGCAGCTAACAGGGCCGGACGGCTCCTAGCCCTGGGGACAACACGGCACGGTGGCTCGGACTGGCCTACAGCAGGCCGCTGCTACGANCGTCACGCAGCTAACAGGGCCGGACGGCTCCTAGCCCTGGGGACAACACGGCACGGTGGCTCGGACTGGCCTACAGCAGGCCGCTGCTACGAGCCACCAATCTACCAGCCGGCATCAGGGGTCTGCTGTCCAGGAGTGCATGGGAGAGGGCTGCCAGGTACCTGGTGCTGCAGCTTGTCATGCCCATCCAGAGGCACACGTGGGCCATGCCAAGGGCTCATCAGTGGTGGCAGAGGGTGCTGGCATGGTGGGACAATATCACCTGGGTCAGACACTTCCGAATGGACAGGTGTACCCTCATGAACCTGGCAGAGTGGCTGCGGGAGTGGCTCGAGCCCCTGAGGTCCGAAATGATGGACCCCATTCCTGTGGCACAGCGGGTCATCATCGCTGTGTGGGCCTTGGCTCCTGCCGGTCCATTGCCCAGCACTTTGGGGTGGGACTCACTACTGTGGCATGCCTGGTGTGGGACTTCTATGAGGCAGTGGAGGGGGTGCTCATGGCATGGAGCGCGTTATCCAGCTGGTTGATCAGGACACCATTATGGTGGGTTTCTGGGACCTGGGCTTCCCCAGTTGCCTGGGGATGATTGATGGCACCCATATAGCGATCCGGTAGCCCCCAGACGACGATGTGGCCAAGTACATAAACCAGCACGGGTGCCACTCGCTACAGCTCCAGGACCTGGTGGACCATCGGGGGCGTTTCATGGACATATTCACTGGGCACTCGGGCTGCAGTCATGACGCACGTATCCTCACCATTTCCCTGATGTTGACCCGCATGTACAGGCGGGGACTTCGCAGACATGTGAATGACCCGGATAGAGGAGGTGATCATGCCCCCATGCATCATTGGCGGCCCGGCATCTCCCCTGAAGCGATGGCTGATGAAGGCATTCCCAGTGCCCATCACCCCAGCTCAGCAGCGATACAACACCTGCCTCAGCACAGCTCGCACCGTAGTTGAGAGGTCCTTTGGTGCCCTCAAGCAGTGTTGGCGATGTCTAGCCGGCCGGCTGGAGTATATGGTGGAGACCTCCTCCCTTGTCATTGGAGTCTGCTGTGTCCTCCACAACATATTGTCTGCTGTGTCGTCCATAACATTCCGGAGGAAGCTCGCCTGGCCCCAAGCCTTTTGACATTTCGGCAGAACTGTAAGACCTGGCTGTTTGCCCAGGCCTTTGGGAGGGAGGGTGGGGA
>QEPC01000113.1:1779216-1801061 GCA_003113815.1 Sphenodon punctatus | reverse complement strand
AGCTGCACCCCCTACCTTCTTCCGGGGTGGCCCCGTGTGCTGCTGGGTGTCCCCCGTTGGGCCGGGTTCCCCCTCCTGCTGCTGCTGCTGCTGCTGCTGCTGCTGCTGCTCCTCCTCCTCCTCGCCCTCTCGCTCCATCCTCCTCTCGGTTTCCTCCACCCTCCTCTCCATCGCCTGCTCTGCCACGTTCCCCTACTGCTTCCTGCCCTTTAAATCTTCCTCCGTGTGCCGCTTGTTGTCGGTTGCCTAGCAGCAACACTGCATGCTGTCACCATGGCCTGTGGTCATTTCCTTCCACCGTGGCTGGGGTTTCCCCTTCAGACGTTACTCTTCATTCACCCATGCCGTGGTGGGCATTCACCACACTTCTCGACCTCCTCCCGCCCCGACCTCACGAAGCGTGGTTAGGTTCACCCCGGCCCGTGTTTGACTGTGGTGAACATCTGGATGCGCGCCAACAGACGTGCACGGCTCTTTTACCATTGCCCACGTTTGTCTGAGGTTGACTGTGGTGAATGCCAAAAACATAATGTCTGAAATCACCCACAGTCTGCTCGTGTTTTAACTACCTTAAATAACTTGGTGTCATCTGCAGATTTCATCACCTCACTCTTAACGCCCTTTTCCAGATCATTAATGAATACATTAAACAGCACCGGTCCCAATACAGATCCCTGAGGCACACCACTTTTTACATCTCTCCATTGTGAAAACTGACCATTCAGTGCTACCCTTTGCTTCCTATCCTTTAATCAGTTACCGAGCCATAATAAGACACTACCTCCTATCCCATGACTTTTTAATTTTCTCAAGTGTCTCTCATGAGGGACCTTATCAAATGCTTTCTGGAAATCCAGGTACACTCTATCTACTGGGTCTCCCTTGTCCACATGCTTATTTACACCCTCAAAGAATTCCAACAGGTTAGTGAGGCATGACTTACCTTTGCTAAATACATGTTGACTCTTCCCCATTAAGCCATGTTTATCAACATGCCCAGCGATGGCAGATCGCCCAAGTGGCAGATGAAATTTAATGTGGACAAGTGCAAAGTGATGCACATAGGAAATAATAATCCAAGCTGTATGTCCACAGTGCTGGGTTCTAAATTAGGGGTTACCATTCAAGAAAAAGATCTTGGATACATTTTTTGACAATTATTATTAATTATTATTAGTAGTAGTAAGCGTTTATATAGCACCAGCAACGTACCTGGTGCTTTACAAAGTAATGGAATAGACACAATCCCTGCCCTAGGGCTTACAATCTGAGAGACGGAGGTGGGAGGGGGGGAGATGAAGGAAGGGGAACAGAGGGAGAGACAAGGGGTGTAACATTCACAAAGATGCGAGGTCCCAGGTGCACATGCTTGGCTTGGTTACATCGAGAATGATGGCTGGCTGGTCAATGTGGTGAGGATATGAGTACACAATACATTGAAATCCTCAGCTCAATGTGTGGTGGCAGCCAAAAAAGCAAACAAAATGCTAGGAATTATTCGTAAAGGGATAGAGAATAAAACTGAAAATATCAGTTCAAACTCCACATGGCTAAAACTGAACTTATCTTCCCCCCTCATCCTTCCTCTCCCTCTTCCCTGTCGATCCTCATCGATGGGGTCACCATCCTTCCTGTCCCCCAAGACCGTAGCTTAGGCTTCATCTTTGACTCACCCCTTTCTTTTAAATTCTACATCGACTCTGTTGCCAAATCCTGTTGCTTCTCCCTCCATAACATTGCTAAGATTCGCCCTTTTCTCTCTGTCTCCTCTGCCAAAACCCTGGTCATCTCTTGCCTCAATTACTGTAACCTCACTGGCCTCCCCCACTCTCACCTTTCTCCCCTTATCTCCGTCCAAAACTCTGCTGCCAGGGTCATCTACCTCGTTCGTCGCTTCAACCACGTGTAGCCCCTCCTCTCTTCTCTTCACTGGCTCCCCCTTCCTGAACAAATTCTGCACAAGCTCCTAGTCTTCACCTTTAAAGCTCTTCACAACCTTGCTCCCCCCTACCTCTCTGCGCTAATTTCCCTCAGTACTCCAGTTCGTGAACTCCACTCCTCCTCTGTCCCTTCTCTCACCCTTCCACGCCTTCCCTGCTTCCCAACTGCTTTCGTCCCTTCTCCCTAGCTGTTCCCCACACCTGGAACTCCCTCCCTGCCCACATCCACCTCATCACCTCCCTTCGTACCTTCAAATTCCTCCTCAAGACCCATCTCTTCCTCTCTGCCCTCCCCGACTCCTCGCTCCCCTCCCCTAACTCCTGCTGATACCCTCCATCCAGTACAATCTGTTACCTGAGGTCTATGTACTCATACCTAGGAAGGGGGACACTAGTCATCAAACTGATCTTTATCAGTTTGACAGGTCACGTGGGGTCCTACGTCAGCGGAAGTCCCGCCCTCCTGGGAACTGTAAGTTCCGCCTTGGGATGGAAGTGCTGTGGATAAGTGGAAATGACACAGAACGGGGTAATGCTTCCGGGTCAGGGAAGGTCCTTACGCTTAACTTTGGGGGCTCTGCTTGTGGGTCAGGGTGGCTGGAACCTTTGGTTCCAGCTTCCCTGAACCCACAAGGTCCTTTGAAGAGGGCTGTGTAATGCCTCTATGAACTCAGGAGAGTTAGATGGACCAGTAGGTATGGGTTTTGTGAGGATCGGAGCAACTTTATGGTGCGGAGTTTGGGGTAGGGCAAATTGCGGCTATTGGGTTATGTAACCCCTCTATGAGATCAGCTGACTGAACTGAACCATTCAGCGTAGGTTTCATCATCCTAGCCCACTCTGTCTTGGAGAAACTTGGGCCCACTGGGGTGGGGTTTCTGGGGTAGGATGAGTCGCAGAAAGAGGGTCATGTGAGGGTTCAAACGACTCAGGAGTGTGAGCTGAACCATTTGGTGAAGGTTTTGTTGTTCTAACCCGCCCCGTTGCTGAGATCTGACCTAGGGGAGTGAAAGGGAGTGTGCGCAGTTGGAAATGGCCGAAGGGGGTTTCAAACCACTCACCACTCCACCCACAACCAATCGGAAAGGTTTGTGGAGCTGTAGTCCTGCCACTAGGGGTATGAAAGAGGGGGGCGCCATTTTCTGAGCACTCTACAGAGCAGGGAGTCGATCGCTACCACTTACACGGAAAAACTGAAATGGCTTTCCATGCTGATACAAGCCTATGGAACTGACTAAGCCTCCAGAGGTAGTGAGACTGTTATACAGAAACACTATATTTCCAGTTCAGAGGACGAGGATGTTGAGCGCGAACCTGTGGCCAAGGTTCTTTCTAGCACTCCTGGTTTTGATGAAGCAGCCCAAATGGGAATGCCCAGCCCTGCGGAGTCTTTGGTTTTTCCAGAGGTGATAGAAGAAGCGATACCCCCACTCAACACAGCCACCCCAGCTCAAAATTCACAGGTAAGAAAGATTTTTTCAGGGTGATTAAAAGGGGTTTGTGTGTCTAGAGGTGTAATGGGATTGACTGTCACAAAACATTGCTTTGTAAAGAGACTGCTAACCCATAGGTTTGGGGTTTTTTTTTAATTCTTTTAGGAAATGTTTGAAAGCCCTTCAGAGTCTGCTGATGAAAAGAAGGTGGAGGGCCCTTTGCCCTGAGAGGAAAGATGGGGACACACACACAACCACATATTACACTGCAGAGACAATTGGGTCTGGAACAGAATGAGACAGACCGTGTTCCGCCAACAAAACGAAAATCCATGAGACCGAGAGTGAGAGCGTGTGTCTATGGAATTCTAAAACATTGTTTTAGAGAAAAACTATTTTCTGGTTGTGAGGGGGGTGTTTTTAACGCTCCAGGCCAAATGGCCCATGATTGTGTGACATGGACTTCTGAGGACAGGAACAGAAAACCTAAAGTCATTTGTGATAACCTCTGCTTGCAATCCATCTTTCATGTTCGAACGATTCTCGCCTATTCTTTAAACTGTCTTTGTATGACATAGGACACTTTTAACTGGACTCTATTGCTGTTTTGTAAAGTTGAATCCTCTCAGGATCCAGAAACCATGTTGGACGGGCTCGTGAAGCAGGGGGATAAACGCATATTAGAATTGGTGCAGACCATAATTAAAAAACATCATTATAAATCTTTTTTTAAGAAACGCCATCTGTAATCCTACAGTTACAAGAATCTGTAAATAAAGCTAAAAGTTGTTTAACTCTCTGGTATAACATAATTTTGTCAAGTAAAAGCCCCACATTTTCAAAATCTATCTGTGTTCAGGCTGCATTTGTGTGTGTGTGTTTTTCTTTCCTGCAGCAGTTTCTCAAAACAGGAGTGAAACCAGACGGATGTCGCAATGGCTGCTAATGGCTCTCTATTTTGTCAATAAAAGCACCTTTTGAAAATCTAATGCTTAGGTCTCCAGGATGGATGTTTTTCTCAAAACAGGGTAAAACCAGACAGGTGTTGCATGGGGTGTGTTCTTATCAAGGGGCGAACCAAGACTCCCATTGAAACTCAGCATGGGACAATAGGGTTGCCCCATCTCTGTTGGGTTTTTTTGTTTCGTTTTTATGAGGGCTTAACAAGTATAGACAGGACAGAGTAATTCTTTTTTTAAAAAAAACCAAAAAACCCCCAAAACAACCGTTTATTGAAAAGTACAAACACAGTAGACATTATTTAAAAATAAAATTAAAATAATATCACAATTTGTTTAATAACCGTAGGGCACAGTATGGTAGCCTTCTCCAAGCACCCTCGTATCGTAAACTACTCTGTGTTTTCCTAAGAGTCTTTGTCTCTATTTGAAACCACTTCTTATTTTATTTTATTTTTACTCATCAGCCTCCTGCCCTGTTTCAGCAGTATAGCGTCTGGCCAGGTTCCCGAATATCTCCTGATCTCAATTTCTGGCAGGGCTAAACATTTAATCTGCTCAGCTCGCTTTAATGCATTTCCATCGGCGGTTTTCGAAGGGAGGATCTGTGGTCTCCCTTTTTTAGAGCGTTTGTGTCCGTATGACAACTTGGCAGTAGAGGTGATCGTCCATATAGGGGGATTTCAGACAAGACGGGGCGGCATTCACCCCGTCCCGGAATCAATGCAGCCGCAGCGCCCACCCGAATTGACCACGGCCCGGAATCCTGCCGGGGATTCGGGGCCGTGGTTTCCGTCCAGACGGTTTCCGCCCCGCCGGTCCAGCCGATCACGTGGTGAATCTGATTCCCCGCCGCGATTGACCGTGGCAAACATCTGGGGGGAACTTCCGGTTCCCCAACAGCCGTTCCGGGACCATTCCCCACCACAGGGTATTGACTGTGGTTGAGCGTGATCTCGTAACGTCTGAAAATACCCTTAGTGTTGCATTGTCACCTATATGATAAACCGAGGCAAGCTTTACTGTCGCCAGTTATAGAGAAGTATCCTGGGAGATCTGATTCTATGAGTCTGTTCATTCTTTTTAATACCTCGAAGCATGATTCTATTAGAAATACTGCCACTTTTTTACTTCAAGCTGTTCAGCTTAGAAAATCCTTTTTTAGGATTTCAGGCCCTTCCAGAATAGGTTTAGTGTATTTTGTGATTTGTGGGAGGTATACCAGTTTCTGCTTAAGGACCTCTCACTTATTAATTGTATGTTTTCTTAGTCTTTGAGGACTTTTTATATTAATTTAGATTATTCACGATTATTTAATCCTTTTTTATTGAATTTTACTGTATTTCAGTAACAATTTGATTATGTTTTACCCTTATTTGGATGGATCTTAGTTTAGGCTTGAGTTTATTAATTATTATTATTATTATTATTTTATTATATACTTTCTATCCATATTGCTTAATTGTTATATATGTTTCTATGTTTTGTTTTGCCACTGCTATGGTCAAAGATCACGCAATAAAGTATATTGATTGTATAGCATCTGCCTTATTTTTAAGAACAGCAGACAATCTTTTAGGCGGTGAGGGTCTTGAACGCATTGCCTCATCTGCAAAAAAAACCCACAAAATATGAGAGCGGTTAATACCGCTGTCCCACATTGCATAGAAAAAATCCCTGCTTAATAAGAGAAAGGGAAAAAAAGAGGCCCACCATCACTAGCGCTATCTCCAAACAACTCTCTGAAGGTTACATTGATAGTTCCTCCAGAACTTAACTGTTGATCTGGGGAAAAAAAAGGGGGGGGGTCTCACTCATTTGCCCGTCACTCCCCAGACGACCCTCTTCCCCAAAGACTAGAATAAAACACTTACCCTCTTGCACTCGTGGAGATGTCTGTTCAGCCATCTCTCTCCCTTGCTCTAGCTACCAGGCTTGGTATTCGCTAACCATGCAAATGGGGGGGAAATGAGAAGGAGAAACAGGTCTGGCTATTTTTTTTAAAAAAGACAGGACTTGAAAATAAGAACCAGCTAACTCACACTCCTAGACCCCCACCTCCCCCTTACAGCAAATGTTACCACTCCTGCAAAGTTTCTTATCAAGCATGTGGTGTTTGTGCAGACTGCGTTTGGAGTTATTCTTCCTAGACCTTAGGGTGGGCCTTGGGTAATGGCATACACATTCATACGTATTTCTGTTCCCAGGGGTTGGTGCCCAGGAAAGACAGCACTTTGTGCCCGAGTTCTCTGACCCTTATGCTGGGCCGGCTTAACAACACCCCAAGATCATAGCTTACGTTGTTAATAGAATTGAGTACTCAACACTTGTAATTGTGTCTCTTGATAGTTGTTGTTTTTTAGTAACACACACACACACACGGCACAAGGGGGGCCCCTTGAAATAGGACTACTCCTTTTGACTGAGCATTTTAAACAAGGTGTACCCTTACAGACCCCACGATACTCTTCCTGTCAGCGGAGATGGAACTACCCCCAGCAGCATGAAGCCTCTGTGGCGGTGGAACTCATAAGGGGAACAGCAAACTAAATGGAAACCGTCCTGAGCACCTTTTTTTAAATAAAAGGTTAGGGACAAGTGGCAGAGAGCTTCTTTTTTGAAAACTTTGGAGAGTTTTGGTTAACCCCTCTTAGATTTTCTGTACAGTCTATGTGAAAAAAGAGAGAGATTTTTAGGTCATTTTAAAGAAAAAAAATAGATTCATTTTAGCTACATTTGCCTTGACTTGAAGCTGGTTGGGGCTGATGCATTTCTTGCAGGGGCTGGTTGGATCTTTCAGGCTTCCTTTGATTAAGTAGAGAATGGGGTTTGCTACATTCCATGCAAGGTTGGGAGTGGACTTCAAAGCAATGCCTTAATTGAATCTTTCCAAGGGGCTAGAGTATGATCAAACTTTCCTTTGATTAAGTAGAGAATGGGATTTGCTACATTCCATGCAGGGTTGGGTGTGGGCATGGTCTTCAAAGCAGTGCCTTGATTGGATCTTCCCAGGGAGCTGAGATCTGCATAGGAGATGTAGCTGGAATTTGCATTGAGAATGGGAACTCCCAGCCCATTGGTTAAGCGGAGCTGGGGTAGGTAGAATGAGTCCGCCTATGCCTCTCTACCTGTATCCCCCATTGGTTAGTTGGAGAAGGTATGGGTCAACTTCCATTGAATGAAATCTGCATCAGAGATGGAGGGGTGTTGTCCAGAGATTAATAAGTGTCCTCACACCCATTGGTTAGTCGGAGAAAAGGTAAACATCCCACACCCCACAAGAAGAGTATATAAAGGTAGCCAGAAGCCAGCATAGCTCCAGATCAGAACTGAAATTCACTAGCACTGGCTGTGAGCTTCATGGTCTAACCTTCTTCTACACCAGCGATCTCAAGGAAAGCTCTTCAGCTTCTACCCCAGTGAACCCAAGGAAACCTCTGCAGCCGGGCCCAGTCATCTGCCCCAAACCCCCTGGACAGGTAAGAAACTGCTGATCTCTTTAAGGGATGGGGGGCTAGCATTAACTCAGTGGGTTTGGGGATGGTAGCTTGGGTCTGAGATGGTTCACCCAATGGGGTAGTTCCATTTGGGGGCAGCAGCTTTATGAGTTGGCGCTCAGGATGGTTTCCATTTAGTTTGCTGTCCCCCTTATGAGTTCAACCCCCATAGAGGCTTCATGCTGTTGGGGGTAGTTCCATTTGGGAGCAGCGGCTTTCTGGTTTTACTGCTTTATGGAGAGCCATGGAGAGATTTAACCTCTATTGTTTAGAAGAGAAGCTTTGCATTAGCTATACAAAAACCAAGGTAATGGTAGTCTCTAAAAATAGGAAAACCCACTGCTGGTTAATGGGGAAGCAGGAGGTGGAGCAGGTCCAGGTCTATAAATATCTGGGGGAGATATTTGTTGCTTCGGCCAGCTGGAAACCCCATCTTGAAGCTGCCCTGGGCCTCAAGTGGAATACCTCTAACATGATTCAGGGGCATTTTTTCTCCCGTGGGGGTCGGCTGGTGGGTCCGGCTTTGCCTCTTTTTTGAGCCAAGGCCGTGCCACGGTTATTATATGCTACCCCGGCTTGGGGGTTGCAGATTCTGTGCCAGATGGAAGTGATTCAGAACAGTTTTCTTAGGAAAATTTTAGGTGTCCTCCCCCTGGGACCCCGCAGGTTCTACTTCGGGCGGAGACTTTGTCTTCCACCTTGCAGTCCCAGGCTTTGACGAGTATAATCAAATTCTGGGTTAAAACGGTATTGTTTCAGCCAATGGTGAATTCTCTGCTTGGGCTTGCTTGGGGGAATGAATTATTCAAGCCTTGGGCCCAGCTGTTGGCGCTTGCGGTCAGAAAACTAAGTTTCTCCAGGGAATCCCTGCTCCCTTTGGGACCTAAGATGGCCACTTCATTAATCATAAGAAGGCTCAAGGATCAGGAAATGCAGCTCGAAGAGGCTGCTATATGTGTGCAAAAGATCTCCGTTGGTTACCACCAAATTAAGATAGCTGTAGGTCAAGCAAACTTCCTCCTTGATTGGGAGAACTGGCGTCTTGGGAAGGCTTTGATTCTATTCCGCTTAAATGTCTTCCCTTCAGCAGTGTTAGAAGGAAGGTATAATATATTCCTAGGGAATATTGCTATTGTCCGAGCTGCAATAACTTGGAAGTTGAAGATAGACCCCATATTTTCTTTTCTTGTTCCCAGTATACTGTGGCCAGAATGCGTTTTTGGGGTGTTCTTTTAGGAAGATATGCCAGACTACCCACAGGAGAAATTCTGATTAGAATATTGAGTTGTCGGAACCCTGAAGATTCTAAATCCATGGCCAAATTCTGTATTTCTGTGCTTCGATTCAAAAATTACTCTATTTAACTATCCTGCAGTATGTCCATGTGGTCCTGGTAAATGTGTCATTTTGATGTTTTTTAACTTGTGTGTCTCTTGGATCCTTATTTTATGTGGGAATTTCTAATGTGTGCTTACTTTTAGTGGATTTTTGCATTTGATTTACCCTCTGGTCCAATAGATAAGGGGACTATCATATATAGGCCCAATGTTGTATTTATACACTATCTTGGGGCCATCTAAGCAGGGGACAAATGTTGGTGCCATAGCCCCCGAGAAGGGTAAGCTAATTCCCTAATTTTAGGTTTGTATTTAATTTTGCTCTATTTTTATTGTTTTTGTATAATAACGTTTATGCTTTGTATTCTACTTTTGTCCTAATGAACTTTGTTATGGCCAACGGCCAAACAATAAAGGCTTACCTACCTACCTACCTAAAACAATGTTTTAGAATTCCATAAACACATGCTCTCACTCTCGGTCTCATGGTTGATTTTCGTTTCGTTGGCGGAACATGGTCTGGTCATTCAGTTCCAGACCCAATTGTCTCTGCAGTGTAATATGTGGTTGTGTGTGTGTCCCCATCTTTCCTCTCAGGGCAATGCCACATAGGGCCTTCCACCTTCTTTTCATCAGCAGACTCTGGAGGGCTTTCAAACATTTCCTAAAAGAAATTTTAACAAAACCAAACCAATGAGTTAGCAGTCTTTTTACAAAGCAATGTTTTGTGACAGTCAAACCCATTACACCTCTAGACACACAAATCCCTCTTAATCACCCTGAAAAAATCTTTCTTACCTGTGAATTTTGAGCTGGGGATATTACTTCTTCTATCACCTCTGGAAAAACCAAAGACTCCGCAGGGCTGGGCATTCCCATTCAGGCTTCTTCATCATAAACAGGAGTGCTAAAAAGAACCTTGGCAACAGGTTCGCTCTCAACATCTTTGTCCTCTGAACTGGAAATATAGTGTTTCTGTATAACCATCTCACTACCTCTGGAGGCTTAGTCAGTTCCATAGACTTGTATCAGCATGGAAAGCCATTTCAGTTTTTCCGTATAAGTGGTAGCGATCGGCTCCCTGCTCTGTAGAGTGCTCAGAAAATGGCAGTCCCCTCTTTCATACCCCTAGGGGCAGGACTACAGCTCCACAAACCTTTCCGATTGGTTGCGGGTGGTGTGGTGAGTGGTTTGAGACCTCCTTTGGCCATTTCCAACTGCGCACACTCCCTTTCACTCCCCTAGGTCAGATATCAGCAACAGTGTGGGTTAGAACAACAAAACCTATGCCAATTGGTTCAGCTCACACTCCTGAGTCGTTTGAACCCTCACATGACCCTCTTTCTGCGACCCATCCTACCTCGGAAACCCCACCCCAGTGGGCCCAAGTTTCTCCAAGACGGAGTGGGCTAGGATGATGAAACCTACGCTGAATGGTTCCATTCAGTCAACTGAGCTCGTAGTGGGGTTACATAACCCAATAGATGCAATTTGCCCTACCCCGAATCCCGCACCATAAAGTTGCTCCGATCCTCACAAAACCCATACCTACTGGTCCATCTAACTCTCCTGAGTTCATAGAGGCATTACACAGCCCGCTTCAAAGGACCTTGTGGATTCCAGCCACCCTGACCCACAAGCAGAGCCCCCAAAGTTAAGCGTAAGGACCTTCTGGTTCAGGGGGTGGGAACCTTTGGTTCCCACCTCCCTGACCCAGAAGCATTACCCCCTTCTGCGTCACTTCCACTTACCCACATCACTTCTGTCCCAAGGCGGGACTTCCGCTGACGTAGGACCCCATGTGGCCTGTCAAACTGATAACCATCAGTTTGATGACTAGTGTCCCCCTTCCTACTCTCATATTCTCACTAGATGGACCAACCAGCCATCATTCTCGATGTAACCAAGCCAAGCGTGTGAACCTGGGACCTCGCATCCTCGTGAATGTTACACTCCTTGTCTCTCCCTCTGTTCCCCTTCCTTCGTCTCCTCCCCACAACCCCATCTCTGAGATTGTACGCCCTAGGGCATGGACCGTGTCTATTCAATTACTTTGGAAAGCGCCAGGTACATTGTTGGTGCTATATAAATGTTTGCTAATAATAATAATAATAATAATGCCTCTATATAAATTGATGGTGCGGCCGCAACTTGAATATTGTGTGCTGTTCTGGTCGCCCCATCTTAAAAAAAAACAAAAAAAAGTGGCCACTTTTACAAGAAACAGGAGTGGGGAGGAACTGGCGTGCACCAAAAATTGTGCTAGGGAGAATCATGGGAAGCACTGCCTGTGGGGTGGGCTGGGGGGGGTGTTAGCCCATTTCTGGTGCAATTTCACTTGCGGAGTGAACCCTGTCATCCATGAGTGAAATTGCACCAGAAACAGGCTAAAACCCTGTGTGCATGGGCAGAGCTTCCCATGATTCCCCGGCACAATTTCAACTTGTACCAGTCCCGCCCGCCTCCCGTCTCTTGTGCAAGTGGCCAGATATAGTAGAACTAGAAAGGGTGCAGAATGGAATAACAAAAATGATCAAGGACCTGGAACGGCTCCCATACAAATAAAGGTTGGATAGGTTGGGGCTTTTCAGCTTGGAGAAGAGACGACAGAGAGGGGATAGGATAGAAGTTTATAAAATCATGAGTGATGTGGAATGAGTAAATAGGGAGCGGTTTTTTTAACTCTCAAATAGTACTAGAACTAGGGGACACTTCATGAAATTAACTGCTAGTAGATTTAAAATAAATAAAATAAAGTATTTTTTCACTTTACACACAATTAACTTGTGGAATTTGTTGCCAGAGTATGTTGTCAAGGCCAATAGTATAGCTGCGTTTAAAAAAGGATTGGATAAGTTCTTGGAGAGTAGGTCCATTATTATTATTATTTATTATTATTTATTATAAGCATTTATATAGTGCCAGCGATGTACCTGGCACTTTACAGAGAATAAGACAGGCACGGTCCCTGCCCGAGAGCTTACAATCTAAAGACAGGGGGAGGGAGACAGGGAAGAGGAACAGGGGGAGAGACAAGGGATGCAACATTCATGAGGGTGCGAGAGCTCAGGTACACATTCTTGGCTTGGTTACAGTACATTGGGAGTTTACAGATAACAGGTGGGGGATAATCCTGGGTGGGGATGATTAGCAGGAGTTAGGAAGGGCAGAGAGGCTGAGGTGGGTTTTGAGGAGGAACTTGAAAGTACGAAGGGAGGGGGCAAGGCAGATGTGGACAGGGAGGGAGTTCCAGGCGTGCGGGGCAGCGAGGGAGAAGGGAGGAAGGCGGTTGGGGGAGCAGGGGAGGCGTGGGAGGGTGAGGGAGGGGATGGAAGAGGAGCGGAGTGCTCGAGTAGGGGTTCGGAGGGAGATCAGGGCAGAGAGGTAGGTGGGAGCAAGGTTGTGAAGGGCTTTGTAGGTGAAGACGAGGAGCTTGTGCAGAATACGCTCGGGAAGGGGGAGCCAGTGGAGAGAGGAGAGGAGCGACTGCACGTGGTCAAAGCAATGGACTAGGTGGATGATCCTGGCAGCGGAGTTTTGAACAGAAATGAGGGGAGACAGGTGAGAGCGGGGAAGGCCAGCGAGGAGGAGGTTACAATAGTCGAGGCGTGAGATGACTAGGGCATGGATGAGAGTTTGAGCAGAGGAGACAGATAGAAAAGGGTGGATCTTAGCAATGTTGTGGAGGGACAAGCAGCAGGATTTGACCATGGAGTCAGTGTAGGGTTTGAAAGTGAGGTGCGAGTCGAAGATGAAGCCCAAGCTATGGGCTTGGGGAACAGGGACGATGGCGACCCCGTCAATGGCAATTGCCAAGGAAGAGGGAGAGGAAGGATTGGGAGGGAAGATCAGGAGTTCAGTTTTCGCCATGTGTTCAGTTTGAGCTGGCGTTGAGACATCCAGGCGGAGATATCAGAGAGACAGTTGGTGAGACGAGCTTGAACAGAGGGGGAGAGGGAAGAAGTGGAGAGAGAAAGTTGAGTGTCGTCAGCATATAGGTGGTATTGGAATCCATGGGAGGCAATGAGTTTGCCTAGGGACAGGGTGTAGATAGAGAAGAGGAGAGGGTCAAGGACAGAGCCTTGGGGAACCCCGACCGAGAGGGGTAGGGACGAGGGGGGGGGAGTTAGGAAGAGATACGTTGAAGGAGCGGTCAGAAAGGTAGGAGGAGAACCCCAGAGTCCCCGAATCCCAGGAAGTGAAGCGATTGAAGCAGGAGCTATTAGCCAAGTAGGTTTAGGGGATGTAACCTTTTAGTGTCAGGAGCTGGGGGTGAACAACAGGGAATGGATTGCCCATTGAGACCTGTGGGGTAATTCTCTCAAGATTGAGCTTGGCCACTGTCGGAGACAGGATGCTGGGTTGGGTGGACCATTGCTCTGACCTAGTCTGGCACTGACTGTGACACTGTCGGAGATAGGATACTGGTTTGGATGGACCATTGGTCTGACCCAGTCTGGCACTGAGTGTGACACTGTCAGAGACAGGATGCTGAGCTAGATGGACCATTGCTCTGACCCAGTCTGGCACTACTTATGTTCTAAATGTTGCCCCCACATCCTGCCACAGCGCCTCTGCTGCTCCCCACCTGAACTGCCAGCCCCAGCAGCAGATTGAAAACTGGGAGATGGGGGGGCGGTCTTCTTATCTCTTGGGCAGCTGTTGGGCGGGGTGCAGCAGGCCTGCACATAGTGCTAGCCCCAAAACGGGGGCAGGGGAGAGATGTTTCAAGCAGGCATTCTGCGGCTGGCACCTACAGTCTGAGAAACCACCATGGGGCATGCGTGACTGACTCAACGTGCCTCCAAGGCACCAGGAATTCCTAGAGCTCTGAGAAATTCCACCATCCATCCATGCTGCCTCCAGTATACACCCCATTTGATGGGCAGGGCAGCTGAGCCCAAACTAATCAACTTGGCTATAAGTCAATAGCAAAATGGTTTATGCCTCTGGATCAGCGTGTCCTGTGTCTTCTTGATTGAAAAGGGGCATGAGAGACGACTCCGTTAGGTTCCCCTAACGGAGATTTCAACAGCCACGTTGTGCCAATAGCCCCGCCCACTGCCCAGAAGCCTCACACCAATGCTGACATTGCCTGAGTGACCTCCCAGTCATAGGCTCCATCCGGCGATGGGCTAGTTGCTCTTAGAACACATCGCTTTTTAAACTGTGAGTAACGCAGGTCCACACGGAGCCTTGTCATTCATGATGTGTGCTTTGAGCTGCCCAATTCCATGAACTGGGAGCCTGGTTGCTTTACTGCTTTCCTCAGTCTGTTTCTCAGGATTTCTTTGCACATTATGTTGAGGGGTGGTGAATACATACCCTGTGGTATCTCTGAATGTGTGAGCACTTAGAACTGTTTGGTAATGGTAAGATTACTGTACACAGTAGTGTCTCTGTTCTGAGCATTCACACATTCTGTTAATAAAGGATAATATACCACCGCTAAACCTAGCTGAGGTCACTCAGCAGTAAGTTGCCCCTTATTTTACGTATTTGGCTGCTAGGGAGCGGTAGCTGTTTTGCAGACAGGATGTGTTAGCTGGCACTTCGGATACCGCAGAGCAGATACTCCACATTTGTCTTACCATAGAGTATTTGTACATGTGAACAAGGCCATGCAGCAGATGCACACAGGTGAGGTTACCCTGAGCCTAGACAGGAAAGTAACTCCTTCTGTGATTAGGCATCGTTGTGCAGTTTAAAGTTCACTCATTGCTACCAACCACATTGGTTCCTTAATTATTTGGGGGGGGGGGGAATGAACTTGCATTCATTAAAAAACACAGGCCCTGGCCTTTGTACTTCTACATCCTCAAATTACCACCTCCTACGCTGGGATCCTGTGTGCTGCTCCTTAAGCTGGGAGTCCCTTTAATAGCTTAAGCAGGGTCCAGAAGGGAGAGTCCCAAGGAATACGTAGGTGCTGCCAGCAAGGGGCACTGATGATCTTGTAGGTCACCCTCCTCCTCGGAGTCAGTACTGGAGCGTGGGCCAGTGTATTGCTGCTGCTGGACGTGCTGTTCACTCCCCTTGGGACCCTTTGTAAGGATCAGAGATTCTGCATGGACCCATGTTCACTGCATTTTCTACATCAGCATCAGTGCAGTGACTGTGGGTCCCTGGCAGCAGGGCTGAACGGGGTACTTCATTTAGTACTCACAGGAAATACCTACATCGGAATCAATGCGGTGACCATTGGTCCCTGGCAGTAGAGCTGAAGTGGGTACTTCATTTAGTACTCGCAGGAAATACCTACATCAACATCGCAGGAAATACCTACATCGGAATCAATGCAGTGACTGTGGGTCCCTGGCAGCAGGGCTGAAGTGGGTACTTTGTTTAGTACTCACAGGAAATACTCACATCGGAATCAATGCAGTGACCATGGGTCCCTGGCAGCAGGGCTGAACGGGGTACTTCAGTTAGTACTCACAGGAAATACTCACATCGGAATCAATGCAGTGACTGTGGGTCCCTGGCAGCAGGGCTGAAGTGGGTGCTTCATTTAGTGCTCACAGGCAACAACTGCATTTCCGAATATCCCATTGGGTACTCAAAGGTGACCCAAGTACCAAACAAGTATCCAAAACATCAGTAATTTCCCATGCTGATTTTTCCAATGACCAATCGGTAAATTAGGAAACAAAAAAATCAGTACGGAAAACAAACACATTGTTACCAGATGTCAAAACATCAGAACTAGAAGTAAACTTTCCAGGACAAAAACCCCCAAATAGGTTTTGTCAGAAGTCGACATTCTGAAACATCGGGCACCTGAATTGGGCCGCAATCAGGGACCAATTGGTCCCCAGTGTTGTCAGGTCGATCCAGGTTCCAGAAATGTGTCCAGTATCTGCGGTTTTGTGGGTTCTTGTTTCTAGTCTCTGGTCCATAAGTGCCTGTTAACCCTGGTGTTCTCTCCACATCCTGAACAGTGGATATTGATGCCAGCCAATAGGTGGTTCTGGCTGTGGGCAAGTCTCCAAAAGGGGAACCTAACGGAGTCGTCTCTCATGCCCCTTTTCAATCAAGAAGACACAGGACACGCTGATCCAGAGGCATAAACCATTTTGCTATTGACTTATAGCCAAGCACAGGAACAGGAACAGTTTTACTCTCTATTTCTCTCTTTCCAGATGGCTTCTTTCTTCTCCACTGTACCGTGATGAAAAAGCTCTCTCTACACCCACACTCGCTCTTTCATACAATACCAATTTAAAACAATTGTAATGAGTTTTAGCCCTAGAAGCCATTGCTATTGGCATATTTACAAACCTTTATTTTATTTTATTTATTTATTTATAAAACCATTTTCTACCCTGCCCCTCTTCCTGCTCCAAGCAGCCCGGGGCGGCTTACAATGTTAAAATACATAACATCAATAAAACAAAAAAATACAATAAAATACAATAAAAAGAGAAGGCACAAAACCAAAACCACCCCCTCCCCATCCCCCCATCCCACCCTACACCCCATCTCCCTCACCAAAAGCCAGGCGGAACAGCCAGGTTTTAGAGATACGACGGAAGGAGGGGAGATCCGGGGCCTCCACCGGGAGGGAGTTCCACAGCCAAGAACGCCCTCTCCATAGTGGGCCCCCCTGGGCCACATGGGGAACCGTGAGAAGGGCACCCCCAGAGGACCGCAGAGGCCGCTCCAAAGTGCAGAGAGTCAGGTGATCCTGCAGGTAAGTCAGGCCAAGGCCGTATAGGGCTTTATAGGACTTCACTTTGCATTTTAATTCTTACACCTATTGGTGAACGTAGACTCAGACCACTTTCACACCTTCCCCACTGCACATATTTTGGCTGCGGGAGGGAATGCACAAGCCAGAATATGTGCTGGGTTTGGCTGGTCTAAAATCCCCCCCTGCGCGCACCGCTTTCGCTTTGCCTCCGATCATGTGGAGTTTACAGAGCTGGAAAATCGTGCTCTATAACTTCTGCATGTTCGGAGGCAAAGCCGCGTGACTTTGCTTTCCCACTGAACTGAACATGCGCAGCATTTGCCTCCCGGAGTTTCCCCCAGAAGCAAATGCCCAGTGAGCATGCAGTCTGCGTTACGGAGACATGATCTACAGGTTGGTTGACATTAACACGCTCTAAGGAACTTCACTGTAACATTCTAAAGGGATTGCAACATGCATTTGTAATTGGTTGAGCTCTTTACAGAAACGATTGTGATTGGATCATGCAAGGATCCTCCCCCTTCCTAATGCCAGCACAAGGCTGAAAACACCATTCTAGCTTTTCATCTAAGGCTCTCACCCCACCCCCGGTTTGAATCACGGTATCACCTTTCTCATGGTTTATACCAGGCACTTTTACTTAAGGTCTGCAGGTGCATTGACCTGGTAACTTCCCGAGTCCATAGGTGTTAGGTCCCAGCTGGGCACAACAAATATTGCATTTCGTTTCCTAAAATTTGCCCCAGAGAATCAGGTGGAAAACAGAACATTTTTTATCCCAAACACAGAGCAGTAGTTCACAGTCCCAACCTCTTCCACTCAGAGAGCCAGCAAACTCTTTCTTTAATAAAGTGCAGACAGTTAGAAAAGTTAGAAAACACTCCATGAAATTAACTGGCAGCAGATTTAACACTAATAGAAGAAAGTATTTTTTCACTCGGTTCAGAGTTAACTTGTGGAATTTATTGCCAGGGGAAGTGATTAAGGTCGGTAGTGTAGCTCATTTTAAAAAGGGATTGGATACATTTTTGGAGGATAGGTCCATCTATGGTTATTAGCCAGGCAGGTTTTGAGGGCAGAACCTCTTACTGTTGGGGGCTGGAACAGCAGGGAATAGATTGTCCATTGCGACCTGTTGGGTATTTCCCCCAAGAGACAAATTGGCCACTGTCGGAGACAGGATGCTAGGTTTGATAGACCATTGGTCTGACCCAGTCTGGCACTAATGTTCTTATATTCTCATCCCCCCACCCCCCTAACCCTAGGTCAGTAACACTGCTGGGAGGAATGGCCCTGACCCACCCCACAATCCTGATTCTGTAGAGATGGGGAGGCAGGAGGAGATGATCTCATGACCGGAGAGCTAGCTTAAAGCAGAGCTGGAAGTACTTCAGAGTCATCTAGTCCAACCCCCAGCTTGGATGCAGGATGAGGACAGGGGTCTGTCCAGCCTGTTTTTGAAAACCTCCAGCGACGGAGCCTGCGACTTTCCTAGACAGCTTGTTCCAATGCTGCGCACGCAGCTCTGTGACTGTTAGGAAGTTTTTCCTGATATCTAGTCAAAAATCTCCCTTCCTGTGACTTCATTGTTTCTACTTCTGCCCTCTGTAAAAATACAGAACAGTTCCTTGCCATCTTCTTAGGCCGCTGTTAGACGATCACTCTGAGCACTCGCGCAGGGTTTCAAAAACCCCGCGAGGAGAGATTACACGTGACGCCGCCGGCAAGCGCGCACCTGATACGGCGCCGCGCCTTCTTTTCAAGCCGCGACTGACCTACCTCCATCAGGCTCCCGGTCAGTTCACGGCTTGAAAAGAAGGCGCGGCGCCGTATCAGGCGCGCGCTTGCCAGCGGCGTCACGTGTAATCTCTCCTCGCGGGGTTTTTGAAACCCCGCGTGAGCGCTCAGCGTGATCATCTAAAAGCGGCCTCAGTAGCAGCCTTTTCGATATTTGAAGATGGCTTAATCTTCCCTTAATCTTCTTTTGGCTAGGTTAAACACACCCAGTTCCTTCAACATTTCCTTATAAGACTTGTTTTCCAAACTCTTTATCATCTTTGTTGCCCTCCTCTGAACCCGGTCCAGTTTGTCAATGTCCTTCTAAAAATGACCATAGAGACACAGTCGCACAGTGATCTCTTCCATTGGACCCACTCCAGTTGGCGGAACCGGTAGCCAGCATTCAGATCTCTCAGGGTCCTTCGTCAGGCAAGTCAGGAGTTAGAACTGGAGACTGAGCAAAGCACCAATTGCCTATCGGTGCGACTCCCCCAACTGGAGTGGGTCCAGTAAAAGCGATCACTGTGCTACTTTGCCTCTATTGCCTGGATTTGGGACCAACACAGCAGCTTTACATTCTCAGCACTTCTTAAAATGAGGGGCCCAAAACTGGACACAATACTCCAGGTGAGGCCTGACTTGTTCTTATCTATTAGTCAGACAGGATCGGGGAACATGACGGGAGCTGGGGGGAAACAACAGGGAATGGATGCCCCCTCGTGACCTGTTGGGGGCTTCTCCCAAGCCACCATGATTGGCCACTGTCGGAGACAGGATGCTGGGCTAGAAGGACCATTGGTCTCACCCAGTATGGCACTTCTTATGTTCTTATGTTCAATTCAATTCAATTTATTACAAACCGTTTAGCCATTGGATATTACAGTACACAAACATAACTCTTCTGTTCCTATGTTCTTAGTACAGAGTGGAATTGTTACCTCTGCTAATTTGGAGGCTTTGCTTCTGTTAATGGAGCCTAAAATTGCATTAGACCTTTTTGCAGCCGCTCCCCATTGTTGTGACTCATATTCAGTTTGTGGTGTCCACGACGACCCCTAGATCCTTTCACATGCCCAGCCAGGGATCCCGCATTTTACACTTGGCCATTTATGTTTTCTTCCTAGAAAGCAGAACTTTACATTTATATCAACTGAATTTTGTTTTGTTTTGTAAACATTTTGTTTTGTAAACATAATAAATATTCCCTCCACTCCTTCATCGAAGTCATTAGTAAAGATGTTGAATATCACTGGGCCCAAGACAGAGCCCTGGGGGATCCCACTTGCTACCTCCCTCTAGTTAGATCATGAGCCATTGGTGATTGCTCTGGTATGAATACACTAATCATCTCCCAGCCCACACTGTGCAAACTTGTTAATCAAGACCATATGAAAGTTGGTCAACTGTTTTGCTGAAATCAAGATTCACTATGCCCGCAGCATTCCTGGCATCCACTAAATTAGGAATGAGACATGGATGGACTCCCCCAGTGGCAGGGGATTCATGGGGCCCCCCAGGCTCCTCGTGGGCCCCGGTGTACACCTCCTGCCCCTGGCACATAGCAAGGAAACTGCATTCTAGGCTAGACAGACAGCCTTCAGAGCAGTGCGTAGTGTATCTAAGGTAGCAGTTTGACTCCCGTTAGCAAAGACCCAAGTCCTACACAGTCTCCACATATTTAATTATCAAAAAAGGGATGCCACCAAAAAGACAGCGAAGAATTGTGCTGCCCGGCTAAAGAGGGCAGGAGTAATGGGCTCAAATTACAGGAAGGGAGAGGGAAAACGTCCTGCCAGTCCGAACTGTGCAGCTCAGAGGGGTTGTAGGCTCAGTCGCTGGAGGCTGGACAGCCTCCTGTCGGGGTCGGGGATGTAGCTGTCATCAGGATTTTGGACTGGATGAACCTCAAGGTCCACTCCTTTCCAACTCTGATATTCTTGGTGAGGCAGCAAAATAGTACTACTGGGTCAGCCACACCAAATAGTCAAACATCCTAAGTCAGGTCTGCAAAAATCATGGGCTTGGCTTCTAAATTATCTTTGCTTTGTCTTCTGGTTTCTGAACCCAGGAGGCATGCTACAGTCTCACCAGTTTAGGAGCAAGGGATGTGAGGAAAAAAACTAGTTACAGAACCCATGAAAATGTAAGAGTTAGCAATGATGCTGCTCCATTTTACAGATGGCAAACTGAGACCCAGAGACTAGATTATGTGACTCACACTGAGTGCAGCAAGGAACTAGAGGCTCTTTCCTAGTGCCAGGCTGGCACTCCCACCACTACACCATCCTGCCTCTTTTTGTAGAATTTGTGAGTCAGGCCCAGAAGGCCCAGGGTTCCTCTCATGCCAGTGGTGCCTCAGCCAACGCTGCTATTTCCTAATGCTTTCCCTACAAATTAAACAAGCTGGTCTCTACCTGACAATAATAAATATTGCTGATTTCCAAACGCACACATTGTACATATTATATGGGAAGCAAATTACTAAAGACTTGAGGGGGGTGGGGTGTCAGAATTTCCTAATTCCTTTTCTTCAGCTCTCCCCAATTTGGGCATCTTGGAGACAAACCCCGTCCAGCTTCTCTGGCTGAGCACCACCCCCCTCTGCTGGGTGGAACAGGTTAAACCTACAGAGCAAACGACATGACCAATAGATAGGAACAGTGGGAAGGAAATGGTGTGTGTGCAGGCTCCGTGGGGTACTGCCTATGCCACCCTGGAGTATAGGGGTCAGGGATCATAGTGGCTGCAAGAGCACACGAGCAACTGGGGAAATATTGTGGCAAAGGATAATTACAGAGCTGCAAAGCACGGCTACATTGCTGCATTAATATTGCTAATATTTTATTTATTAGGATGATTTTAATTTTAGAGGCAGAATGACATTTTTGTCCCTTTGACTTCTCTTTGCTTATGGAGACTACGGTCACTTCCAGACATGCCCCCCCCCCGCCCCAACGCATATTCTGACTGTGGGGGGAAATGCGCAGCCAGGATATGCGCAGGGATCAGCTGGTCTGAAAGCCCCCTCCCCCCCACAGCTTTGCCGGCAGATACGCGCAGGGATGCGGAGCTCGATTTCCTGCTCTGCATCCCTGTGCGTCTCTGCCGGGAAAGCCGTGCCGGGGGGGGAGGGCCTTTCAGACCAGCCGATCCCCGCGCATATCCTGGCTGCGCATTTCCCCCCGCAGCCAGAATATGCATGTGGGG
>QEPC01000113.1:1733518-1744519 GCA_003113815.1 Sphenodon punctatus | reverse complement strand
TCTTGCAAGACATGATGATGTGGTTGGGAGTTTGTGAAAGTCATGTGAGATTATTTCCCACACAGCCTACCTGGCTATTTCTAGAGATGCTGCCTACTGGATCAGTACAGAGAACTCAGAGCTTTGGTACAATAGTTACATGCATTTTCAAATATGGTCATTTCCAGTATATTAATTCTCATAGTATATTGCATACAATCAAATCGCAACATTGCGGTCCCCGAAGTCAGTAGTCTTGGGGGACTTCAACATTCACGCCGACGCTGACCTTGTGGGAGTGGAGCATGAGTTCATGGCCACCATGGCAACCATGGGCCTGTCCCAGAGAGTTATTGGCCCGACACACCAGGGGGGACATACCTTGGACCTTATGTTTTGCACTGGCCTTGAGGCGAGTGCTCCATTAGTGGGGAAGTTATCAGCTGTGCCCTTGTCATGGACAGACCATTACCTCCTGCAGGCTTCGCTCCTGGCGCATGTCTGCCCCTGAAAGGTGTAGAACCAATTCGGATGGTTCACCCGCAGAGGCTGATGGAACCAGATCGGTTCCGGAAGGTTCTGGGTGAGTTTCCCTCTGACTTTGACGACTGTTCCATCAATGACCTCGTCTTGTTATGGAATACCTTGCTGATGGAGGCCATTGATTGTACAGCTCCTAGACATCTGCTGCCCAGGTGACAGCTCTGCAGGCCTCCTTGGTTCTCCAAGGAACTGTGGGAGCTGAAGCGACAAGGGCGGTGGCTGGAGCAACGGTGGCGTCTTTTATGTGCTAAAACTGACAGATTGCATCATAGAGCCAGTTTACAGGCCTATGCCGTAGCTATGCGGGCAGCAAAAAATGAGTTTTTTGCTACCCTCATAGCATCCGGGAGATCCCGTTCAGCAGAGCTTTTCTGGGTGGTGCGGGGGCTGGTCAGACTGGCCTCCCTCCGCCTTGGAGTGGAGTCATCTACTGCTCGCTGTGACATGTTTGTGGATTATTTCATGGATAAAATCACTCATTCACCATGACTTCAATGCCGCAATTAATACATATGCGGAACTGGAGGTTATGGAAGCCTCGTCTTGTCTTGTTTTGTGGGATCAATTTCAGTCGGTGACACCTGCCGATGCGGTTGGTGTTCTTGGGGCTGTTAGGGCCACATCTTGTGAATTAGATCCTTGCCCGTCCTGGCTGATTAAATCTTGCTGGAAGATAATGGGGCCATTGTTGACTGGGGTGGTCAGCGCCTCCCTTTGGGAGGGCAGAGTGCCGGGCTGTCTCAAAGAGACAGTGGTTCGGCCTCTGCTCAAGAAACCATCTCTTGACTTTGACTCCCTTGCCAGCTATCAGCCTGTCTCTAACCTTCCCTTTTTAGGGAAGGTTATTGAACGGGTAGTGGCTCAGCAGCTGCAGGGACATCTTGACCGCATTGGTTATCTGGACCCCTCTCAGTCAGGATTTCATCTGGGGTATGGCACCAAGACTGCGCTTGTGGCTTTGGTGGACGATATGCACCGGGAAATGGACTGGGGTCTTTTGACCCCGTTAGTTCTATTACATCTTTTGGCTTCATTTGATCACGAGATGTTGGTGACGCGCCTGCGGGACTGTGCAGGGGTGGGCGGGACTGTTCTTGAATGGTTCTGCTCTTTCCTGACCAGTAGAACGTATCAAGTGGTTCTTGGGGAGTCTTTTTCATCATACCGAGACCTCTCGTGTGGAGTCCCACAGCGTTTAGTTTTGACCCCTCTCCTGTTCAACGTATACATGCAGCCACTCAGTGATGTGATTCGGCATGCGGTGTCATCAATATGCTGATGACACCCAGCTGTATCTCTCTTTTTCAGCTGACCCAGACCCTGCACTCTCGCTGCTTACTCGGTGTTTGACAGCTGTGGGGGACTGGATGAGGACTAACCGACTGTGGCTAAATCCCAACAAGACAGAGGTGATGTTGGTGGGTAAGGCGATGGAGATGGTGGCCCCCATTATTGGCGGGGTCTGCCTTCCATTGGTATCCCAGGTACGGAGTCTGGGGGTGCTCCTCGACACGCAGTTCCACATGGATGTCCAGGTGGAGGCTGTGGCGAGGAGTGCCTTTTGCCAATTACATCTGGTGTGACCGCTTTGACCATTTGTTTCAGGCTCTGACCTGACCACCATCATCCATGCTTTCATCACGTCTAGATTGGACTATTGTAACGCACTCTATGTGGGGCTACCCATTGTGAAGGCTCAGAAACTGCAGCTGGTGCAGAATGCGGTGGCCCATCTTCGGTAGGACTGGACCGCCGGGAGCATATTACACCAGTGCTCCGCTCCCTGCACTGGCTGCCGGTGGTTTTCCGGGCCCGATTCAAGCTGTTGATTTGAGCCTATAAAGCCCTAAACGACCTAGGCCCTACCTATCTGCGGGACCCCTCACTCCCAGGGTGTTGGTCCGACCCCTGCAGTCATCTGGGCGTGCTCTGCTAGAGGTCCCCTGAATCTTCCAGGGGGCCACGCAGAGGAGGGCGTTCTCGGTGGCCGCACCACAGCTTCCAGTGGAGGCCCGGTTGGCCCCGGATCTCCTCTCTTTTCGGAGAAGTTGTAAGACCTGGCTGTTCCGCCAGGTATTTGGTGAGGGAGATGGGTAAGGGGGTGAGTTGTTGGGTAGGGGTTATTTTTCTTTTTGTCCTTCTTTTAGTTGTTTTTAAATTGCTGTTTTAATGTTTGTTTTGCTAATTGTAAGCCGCCCTGAGCTGCCTGTGGCAGGAGGGGCAGGGTAGCAAAATTTAACAAATAAATAAATAAATAAATAAATAATTTGAACAGTACAAAAGGTCCTTGCAGGTCTTGGGGATTACAGAGATAATGGACTTGCATAAAGTAGCTGGTAAAAACCCCTGACTTTTCCCTTCATTATAAGCTTTAAGGAGATGTGGTAATAATATATGCTTGAATTTTTTTGTAGAACGCTACGGGGTAACCATCACTGCCTGGAGATTTGTTATTATGCATTTCTCTTAGGGTAAGATTTATTTCTTGCAGTGACAAAGGGGCATCCAAGATTTCTTCTGAGACTCTGAAATCCATTGAATGGGGATAGAATCTTGGAATTCATTTATTTCTGCATTAGTGGCAGTTGAATTCTCTGTATATAAATCCAAATAAAATGTCCTAAACTGCTGATTAATTTGTTTTTGTGTTAGAAGAATAGATTCCATAGAATCTTTTATTTCTGAGATTTTGTTTTGAGTGGATTTAGTTTTTAATCTATATGTTAATAGTTTGCTTGTACGTTCACCCGATTCCCAGTAATTTTGTTGCAATCTATAGAAGACATACGGTGATTTCAGATGTTACGTTATACTGAAATCACCACAGATAACCTCAGTCAACCGCAGGGGGTGGTGAACGGAGGTGAACGTCTGTTCGCGCGCATCCAGATGTTCACCTCAGTCAACCACCCCCCACGGTGAATCTAACCACGCTTTGTTCTCCCGCACCACGGCGGCGAACAAAGCGTGCTTAGGGGGAATCCGGAATGCGGTGAAGGAAAAGCAACGTCTGCTACCTTACCTCCACCACATTCTGGGGTCCCGATGGTGGGTGGCGGGCGGCGGCAGCGGCTGGATAGGCCGCTGCGGCTGCCTGTCTCGGGGCGAACGGGCAGCACAGGGGACGGGGCCATGCAGCCACACGCTACATCACGCGGCCCCGCCCCCTCTGGGAGGGGGGTGCCCCTTTAGACATTACGGCCAGGCGCTTTCACTACGGGCCATGGTTCGGTGGTCTCCCCGGCCGGGGGCCAAGGGGGGAACATCCGTTGGCTCCTCACTTCAACCCCTGCCGTGGTCCGAACCACCCCATGGCCCATGGTGAAAGTGCCCGGCCATAACATCTGAAATCACCCATAGTCTGCTCTCTGAGACAACAGCTTGTTTAATTCATATCGAGTTTTGGTGAGAATATGTAAACTATATGGTAAAGGGGTTTTCCACATACTCTATCTCAAACCTTAATTTTCTCCTGTAAAGTAGTAATTTCTGCTTCCCGCATTTTCTTTTTTGCTGAGGCATATGCTATCATATGCCCTCTTAAGTAAGCTTTAGTCATTTCCATAATATTGAAGCTGAGGGTGCAGTAGATTGGTTAAATTCCATAAAATTTCTGATCTCCTCCAATATAAATATAAGGCAAAAGGGGGGGAGGTTTACGGACGGCTGGCAGGGGGGCAGGCCGGGAGGCATGTGAGGGGGCAGCGAGGGGGAATGGGTGGGGAAAGTGCCAGGAAATAACATGGCGCACGTGTTCCAGCACAGGACAGAGGGGCCGCACTGACGGCCCCTCCGGTGGACGATCCCCAGCCCAGTACCTCCCAAGGGCATGGCCCAAGGAGCAGCAGCGAGAGCGAGGTGAACACGAGGGAACCCACCCCCTCGGGAGGGGAGGTCCACGCCCCAGGCCCTGACCACCAGGCCAGGGAACACAAGGCAGGGGGCAGCAGTATAACCCGGTCCCCCATCCCCGCAGGACAGCTCCCAGACAACGGAGCACCGCACCAATCCTATACCCTCTCCATTTTTTGCTCCAGACCATAATACATCTGGGAGATTGGTTATTACACAGTTGACATTGCCATTGGAAGAGGCCTATTCCCTGGAGGTCTAGTCCCCAGAGGCAGTTAGAGCTCAGGCTTCACCTCCTGCATTTTCCGTGCAGGCTCCAGCCAGTAGGCATGGGGCGTGTAGTGGTACTTCTCCCCCCCTAGTGACTGATCTAGTGAACGGTAATCTAGTTAGTAGTGGCCTTTGGAAGGTTTCCCCTCCTTTGCTGTGACTATCCAATTACTTGACCTCCAGCCATTTTGCCATTTGCTCATGGAACGTAGCTGGCTGGGCTAGACACATTCATGCGGCTGACTTTAACACTTACGTTAGGAATTTTCAAATTATTTTGGTGCAGGAAACATGGGCTAAGGACACCTTGGAGTTTGAGGAATACACAGCTTATGACTTCCCGGCCATCTCTTACAACGCTAAGGGGTGTCCATGTGGGGGGCTGGGATGTTTTGTAGCCCAGAATTCATCACTTAATGTCTTGAAGGTAGTCACCTCTCCCCAGCTGGCACTAGGGGTTGTAGTTAAACATGGAGCCTACGTGTTAATTATAATTACGGTTTATATCCCTCCATGTTATGCAGGGTCCCATAGAGAATTCATGTGATTCACCCTGGAACAGCTCTTAGAGGATCTTCATACTAAGTACCCAGGGGGATTAGTAATTGTAACAGGGGATTTTAATGCAAGGCTGGGAACAGATGACCAAACAATCGCCCAGCACTGTGAAGTACATTCGTATGTTCCGGTGGATTTCCTGAACCCTAGAAAATTTAAAGATACTTGTATTAATGCATCTGGAATTAGTCCGGCTAAGATGATTCTCAATCAGGATTTATTTATATTTAATGGTTCAGGATTCAGCAATTCAGAAGGAGAATTTACTTACGTGAGTACTCGTGGTGCTAGTGTGGTTGATTATATTTTGATATCATCTCCCATGCTTCCCCATGTAGTCGACTTTGCAATAGGCTCGACTCTGATTGGGGACCATCTTCCTACTGTCCTCTCCCTCTTCTCCTCCACAATGCATCTTGGTGAGAGGAATGTACCTGCCCTGGATTTAACTCACTTGGACATTATTAGGGCACCCCGATGGGATGAAACCTTGGCTTCCTCTTTAGTTTCCTTGGTTGCCCAGCCTAATAATGCTCAGCTGCGGGGTGTTATTCTTCACTCCTCAAGTGATATGACGGTGGTGGATGGGTACTCCCAATTGAGCTTAAATCTCCAGGCCCAAATCCAGAGCCTAACAAAGGGTCCACCAAACCCAAATGCCCAGTGCAGGACCGTTCGAGGCAAGTTAAAGCGTATGTATCAGGCTTACAGGAATGGGTGTAGTCATTGTTTGCCCCCAGAATATGCGGTACTTAGAACAGAATATAGAACATTAATTCAAGCCAAAAAGAAGGCCTACTGGGAGGCACAGTGGTTGAGTCTCTTGCAGACAGCGGACCAAAGGGATGTGCAGAGGTTCTGGCAGCTGGTTAATGTTTCAACCAAGAGGGAACTGAGGTATCCCTCGTTTCCAGTACCACCTCAGGACTGGACAGAGAATTTGGGGAAATTACATTCCTCGACTCACCCTCTGCCTCAGGGCAGCCCTTCCTTTGATCTGGCGGACTCTCTATCCTGGCCTCCTGTGTCAGAGGCTGAAGTGGAAGCCCTGGTGGATTCGTTTAAAAACCATAAGGTCCCGGGACTGGATCTTATACACATTGAATTTATCAAATCCTGTAAGGACTGGTGGTTGCCACTGTTGGCAGCACTTTTCACTGCCATAAATAACTCAGGAGTTATTCCATCGGAATGGAGTATTAGCGGTGGTTATTCCCGTCTACAAGAAGGGCTCTAGAGTGGACCCTGCCAATTATAGACCTATCAGCTTGCTCTGTGTGGTGGGGAAAATATATGCTAAGCTCCTTTTGACTAGGTTGCTGGATCTGATGTCTCAGTCCAAAGCCCTAGCCCCAGAGCAAGCTGGTTTTCAGCAAGGGCAGTCAACAATAGAACCATGTTTTATTCTTTTCCATCTTATTACCAAATATAGACCATTGAATGGTGCCCTCTATGTAGCCTTCTTGGATCTGAAGGCGGCTTTTGATTCTGTGGACCGGGCCATTCTTTGGCAGAAACTTTGGGCATCCTTCATGGCTGGGAGATTGCTTTTTTTTATTTCTTCACTGTGTGCCCATTCAACACTTGTAGTAAAGGTCGATTCTCAAGGCCATGTTACAGCCCCAGTTAAGACCTCCATGGGTGTTAGACAAGGGTGCGTGTTGGCTCCTGTGCGCGTTAATTATTATATTAATGATGTGATCTCTATTATGGCAGACCCAAAGTCCCCCCCCCCCCCATAAGTTAGCCTCTAGGGCAGTGGGTTGCCTCTGCTACGCGGATGACATTGCTATATTATCCCAAACGCGTATAGGACTAGTTAGGCAATTAAATGCCTTTACGGCCTTTTGTAAGGCTAATAACTTAACCATCAATTTTGGGAAATCCAAGGTGATGATTTTCTCAAATAAGAAGAAAATCCACCCGTGGGTGATAGAGGGCCATCCAGTCCAGCAAGTGGTAGCCTTTAGGTACCTAGGCTTATTGTTCCACCAATCTGGCTCCTGGCAGGAACATGTGGCGAGAGCACTTGCGGTGGCAAGAGGGCCGGCTTATTCAATTTTGGGCCTATTTGCGCGGCAAGGGAGGACCGCTATTCAACCTGCGCTTCAGGTTTACAACAGCAAACTCCGGGCACAAATCTTGTATGGCGCTGAGTTGTGGGCTCCTTTTCTAGCACACAAACTCAATCCAACACAGGCAAGATTTTTAAAGCACCTTATAGGAGCTCCAAAGGGAACCCCGCATGCTGCAATTAGACTAGAACTCAGGCAGAGGAGTTGGCAGCAGGTAGCCATGGAAATGGCATTAAAGTTTTGGTGTAAGCTGTACACCAAACAGGGTTCGGAATTATTGAAGGGCGTCTGGGAGGATAGTTTTATTAACCCATGGGTTGCATAGCTGGATGTCTACTTAACGGCAAGTGGTCTGTCAGAGGCCTATTTGGCCCATAAATCTTTGGCCTCGATTAGGAAGGAGATCCTCCTGCGACTTAGTGATACTGAAAGACAGACAGAGCTGGCAAGGGTGAAGGCTTCCCCCCATATGCGGGGATACCTACTATGGGTACCGGAGCTAGGACAAGGGGCTAAATACTTGGCTGCCCCTATTTTCGCAAGAGCTAAGCCGCTTATTCTTTGGGCGAGAGTTAATGCTTTCCCCTTGCAAGTCCGTGCAGGACACCTCCAGGGTATGCCCTATGCAGAAAGATTGCGCCTGTTCGATAATATTGAAACAGAAACTATGGCTCATATTCTATTATATTGCCATCTGTATGACAAATTAAGGGAGGATCTTTTACTGCCCATACTTTTGATGTTTCCAGGTAGATCTGATGCTACCCTTTTATGCTTAATGATGGATAGTGCTGATGCACAAATTACCAAAAATGTTGTGGCTTTTTTGTCACAGGCATGCCATATTAGGAAGTCCTTTCTGGAATTTGGCTCTGTCTCAATCTAGATGGGCTTTCTAAATTAACCCCCTAGTCATACTGCAGATAGTATTAACTGTTGGGTAGTCTCTTAAAAAAGGAACTCAATTTGGGATAATTTAGTTTAAATCCAATCGTTCCCTTGCCGGTTCCTTTGTCTGTGATTATTATTATTATTATTAACAAACATTTATATAGTGCCAGCAGTGTACCTGGCACTTTACAAAGTAATCAAATAGACACGGTCCCTGCCCCTAGGGCTTACAATCTGAGAGACAGGAGCTGGGGGAGAGACATAGGAAGGGGAACAGAGGGAGAGACAAGGGGTCTAACATTCATGAAGATGCGAGGTCTCAAGTGCACGTACTTGGCTTGGTTACGATGAGAATGACAGCAGGCAGGTCCATGTGGCAAGGATAAGGGTAAACCGATCGTAGGTATAGGAATAGTGGCTCAGCAGGATAAAGAGTCAGACAGAGCAGAGCGAAAGAGGTGAGTTTTAAGGAGAGATTTGAAAGTATGAAGGGAGAGGGCAAGGCAGATGTGATACCACGTTCTACATCTGTAAAAGGCACTCGATATGGTTATTGACTAATGATTTTGGCAATGAGGTGGAAGAGTTTTCAGAAGCAAAGTGGTATTATATTGTACTTTAATTTTTATTTTTTATTTTGTTAATATTTTTGTGATGTACATATGTGTGTTATTTATTTTTGTTATGGCCTATAGGCTAAACAAATAAACTATTATATATATATATATATATATATATATGTGGTTAATTTGGGCCTTGGCTGATAGGATGTATTGTTTATTTTAAACTTGAATTGTACGTATTCCTTTCTGGGGCCTGTGTGTTTTGTAATAAAAATAATATTTATTACACGTGACACCAGGTCATTGCATAACAAAATAACCACAAACATCACAACACAAACAATAAACAGCCTAACGGCTGGAAAATACAGCAAGTGCCAGAGCACCCATATCTAACCACTACTATAGGGACCAATTAGTACCCATTCAAGTGTTTCCACCAGAGTACAAGAACAGAGTTATCCCCCAAGGCCACCTACAAGAGCTCCTCTGGAGTCGCTCTATATTCCAGAAAGCATCTCCCCGCCTCCAGCATGTGAGAAAGGAATTCCACAATTGGTTGGGTATTTCTACAGACCCCAACAGGTACTCCAACACCACTTCTTCAGATCTACCCAGGAGCGGATTCAAAAGAGGGGCCAGAAACTCTTCCCTGGGCTTATCATATAGGTGGCAGTGTAATATCATGTGAGCAACCGTCTCCGCCTCGAGAGAATCAAAAGGGCAAAGTCTCTCACCAAAGTGAACCCCCGTAAAGCGGCCATTCCAAACCCTCGATGGTATTGCATTTACTCTGGCCTGAAAAAGCAGTTGTTTAGCCTTTGCCGAGATCTGCAAGGCTAAGTATGGGGCCATGCAATCCGGGGGAGGGACCCACCAATCATAATTCCTCAGGTGCCCAGCATTCCCTACCCTGGCCATCTCTGTTTGCCTGTCGTGTGTTTTGTATGTTTTGCAATGGTCTATAACCACGTAATAAAATTTTTACTTACTATTTACTTGTATATAAATCCAAATAAAAAGGTCTAAACTGCTGATTAATTTGTTTTTGTGTTAGAAGAATAGATCCCATAGAATCTTTTATTTCTGAGGTTTTGTTTTGAGTGGATTTAGTTTTTAATCTATATGTTAATAGTTTGCTTGTACGTTCACCCGATTCCCAGTAATTTTGTTGCAATCTATAGAAGACATAGTCTGCTCTCTGAGACAACAGCTTGTTTAATTCATACCGAGCTTTGGTGAGAATATGTAAACTATATGGTAAAGGGGTTTTCCACATACTCTATCTCAAACCTTAATTTTCTCCTTTAAAGTAGTAATTTCTGCTTTCCGCATTTTCTTTTTTGCTGAGGCATATGCTATCATATGCCCTCTTAAGTAAGCTTTAGTCGTTTCCCATAATATTGAAGCTGAGGGTGCAGTAGATTGGTTACATTCCATAAAATTTCTGATCTCCTCCAATATAAATGTTTCAGATTTATCCTTCAAAAGAGTATTATTGTCTCCAATTATTATTCACACCTAGTTTCTCTTTCAAAATAAACTAAACTTCTACTTCAGCATGATCTGAGAGAGCTATCGTTCCAATAGAGGTGCTAATCCCAGATCATCATGGGGGTGGGGGAGACAACGAGGCTCTGAGAAAAGCCCCCACTCTTGCACCCGATGTGCCACACACTCCGATGTGACACACACAGTCTTGGGAGCCGCCGGCCGGGCCGGGGCGCAGTCTCGGGAGCCGCCGGCCGGGTGGCCAAATTTAGTTTGGGACTCATTGCGGGGACAACGGGTGTTCCTAAAGGACCTCTTGGTGTCCATTCGGTTACCTTCGGTTTGGCAGGGAAGAGCAGGGGGACCTTCCATTCTGGGAGTGGCGAGGACCATGAAGGGACCTGATTATTGTAGAGGATGTTGCCAAGTCGCCTGGGATTCCAAGGTGGAATGGGACTTCTCGGGCTGGGGTGTTGGGATCCCGGTAGATGCCTTGGAGCCATAGCCGGGTCCTGTTGCGGGGGGTGACAGACTGTCATGTGGACCGTGGAAACCATTCTGGATGGGGACCCTCTAGTGGTGGCCAACCCGCCGAGGTGCAAGACTGGAGATCTTGAGGTACTGACCTTCCACTCGGAGCCCTGCAGAGTGGTCCCTATGACCTTCACAGGAGGGCCTCTTGGCTGTGGTTGGATGTCTCTATGGGTAGGAGGTAACGCCTGAGCCTCTGAGCTGGAGAAAACCGTGGAGGAAGTGAATACCCTCTCCTGCATGGTCTC
>QEPC01000113.1:1694337-1729223 GCA_003113815.1 Sphenodon punctatus | reverse complement strand
TCCCCCAATGTCTCCAGGACAGCAGTTGCTGGGAGGGATTCCCCACGTCCCCCAATCTCTCCAGGTCAGGGGTTGCTGGGGGGGGGAAATTCCCCATGGGGTTGTTGCTGGGGGGGATTCCCCACGTCCCCCAATGTCTCCAGTGCAGGGGTTGCTGGGGGGGGGGAAATTCCCCATGGGGTTGTTGCTGAAGGGGGGATTCCCCACGTCCCCCAATCTCTCCAGGGCACGTGTTGCTGCTGGGAGGGGGAGGGGGATTCCCCACAGCAGCAGCAGCTTCTCCACAGCCGCTCGCCCCGCCCCCGGCCCCGCCCCGCGGCAAACGGAAGCCCCGCCTCCTGGCCCTTCCCCTCGCTCCCTGCCGTGGCGCATGCGCATTGTGGCGGCGGCGCCGGGCTGGGTCTGGCCGAGCAAGATGGCGGCGGGCGTGAGGCGGGGGCCGCCGGGACCGGCCTAGGGGGCAGGAGCCGCTCGCTCCGAGCCTGTCTTCCTCCTGCTGTTACTGGCGCCCGGCCCGGCCGCCATGGCCCGGCTCGCCGACTACTTCGTGCTGGTGGGCTACGAACCGGACAAGCGGGGTGAGTCTGGGCGGGGGCGGGGCGGGCTGCTCCGGGGCAAGGAGCCTGACCCCCCCCCCCCTCTCGGGGCCGGGGTGTCCGTGTGCCGGTAGCGAGCGGCGCGCCGGGCCGAGCCGGGGCTGCATTAGGGGGGCGGGGGTGTAGTTTCGGGAGGGCTGAGCGGACTGGGGGCCTGGCTGAGCCCTGGGCTCCACGCAGCCCCAGTTTCCTGTCTCCGGCAGCCGCAGCCCTTGACGTGCCAGAGGAAGGGCTCATGGGGACTCCCCGCGGGCTCGCGCTGGCGCTGCCCCATCTCTCCCTGCAGCCTCGCAGCCCCGTGGCTCAGCTCTAGCTCTGGGTCCTGGTCTCTCGGTAGCTCGCCCTGCGTGGGTGGCCCCACTCGCATCCATGACAGATGGGGCCGCTGCGAGGGAGGGTGCCCTGCCCGTGCAGGGCTTAGGTGGCAAGGCTTGAAGGAGCTGAGTGGGGGCTGGAATTTCTAGGTAGGAGACGAGACGGGGAAGATGTTGTATCCGAGGGCAGGCTAATGGGAATTGGTTTGGCCGGGGGGACGGTGCGGTGCAGGGTCTCTTACTGCAGGCTGAAATAGGGTGCGTGCCTTAACTCACTTGGGCAAATCGTGGTCTGTCAGCCTCATGTCCCCGTCTGTGAAGTAGGAATAATAATATTGGCCTTTGATGCAGGATTCTTGTGAAGATGAACTAGACAAGAATTGTAAAGCACTTTGAACACTGAAGCCCCTATATAAGTTAGTCTGCGTGTTTGGGGAGATGGTGGTTATGACAGTGAATGAGAGAGGAGGGAGGAAGGAGCCAGTGTAGAAAGCGAAGAGATCTAAATGGGGGTAGTGGGGACAGCCCACGGAGCCATTCTAATAGAAAGTGGGTGGGAAGGAGGAGGGGTATCTCCTGGCCATTGTGGATGAAACTGGATAGATCAGACCAGCGAGAGCGCTGGACGGATGCGCTGTGAGGGAATTTACACAGTGATGTCACCCAGCGATTGGTTCAGTGATTTCTTTGTGCTGCAGATAGATACTCACGAGAGTCTCCCCGTTGGCCATTGTATACAGGGCCTAGCTAAGACTATTTGCTGGCTGTAGAAAAAGGCCTCTATTATTCCACTGGAGAACTTGCTGAAGTTTTGTCTGGAGAAAAAGAGACCTGGCTCTTGTTGCGTTACAGTGAGCAAGAGATGTAAGAGGTGTCATCCTGCGTCAAACCAATGGTCCATCCAGCCCAGCATCCTGTCTCCGACAGCGTCACGGTCAATGCTAGACTAGGTCAGACCAATGGCCCATCCAGCCCAGCATCCTGTCTCCGACAGTGTCACAGTCAGTATCAGAGCAATGGTCTATCCAGCCCAGCATTCTGTCTCTGACAGTGTCACAGTCAGTGCCAGAGGGGGTCAGACCAATGGTCCATCCAGCCCAGCGTCCTGTCTCCGACAGTGGCAGCTCTGGTTGCTTCAGAGAAGTGCACAGCAGGTCATAACGGAGTGATCCCTTCTCTGCTAGTCATTCCCAGCTCTCTGGGAGGTCATGTCCCTAGCCAGCCTGACTAATAGTTATCTGTGGACCCCATCCTCTAACATGTTATTCAATCCTTGTTAAAAACCAGTTATGCTGTTGGCCTTAAGTACACATTTCATGTGTTTGTGGGCACTGCTGTAGGGTGAATCCTGAGCAGAGGATGATATTGCCTTTCTGAAATTTCATTTCATTTCATTATTTCTATACCGCCCCTCTCGCTGATCACGACTCGAGGCAGTTTACAAAACATTTTAAATATACAGTACAATAAATGAAATAACAAGACATAGATGAAATACATACTCAGTAACAGTTCCATCAACACACATAAATACATTAGCCCCAGGACAGAAAAATACATCACTATATTTCCCATGTCCACCCCACCCTATACTCCCCCAAACCTCTCTCTCATCAGGGTACCATTCCACCCCTCCCCAAACGTCGTGTACCCCTCCTCTCACCAGGGGTGCCAAGACCCCCTCCCTAATCCATTCCCCCTTCACTCAGGGAGCAAATGTGATCTCGTAACCCACCCACCAGTTCCTGAGGTTACTGATTACCCAACCAAAAACACCCCATAACAAACATCGCTGCCTCCCATCAAAACCTCTCCCTCAGTCCTCAAGCCCCCTCCAAAGGTCATGCCCCTTTCGTTGCGCCCGTTCAGAAGGGACCCCTGCGGCACGGCCACAGCGTCTGCTGTTCTTCATCCTTATTGGTCATACGTGTCTGTATCCTGCAGATGACAGTGATTCTGCTCAGTGCTGTACTGTAGAAGGCAGTGTTTTTTATTTAGTTAGTTTAGTTTAGTGGAAGCATGACTTCCAAGCTTTGCCAGTTGTGCACTAAACTATGCACAATTAATCGCTCGCTTGTCTGGCGTTGCCTCTTTCAATGTAGATAAAGCACAGAGCAGCACCCAGGGCCAGATGACTTGATTCAGGTGGAAACCAGTTGCCCTCGGGTAAAGTAAACCAAATTCTCTCCAGCCACATGAACATTTTAACTCCCAGATAAGGTTCTATTGCTCCCACTTTGTCAGGATGCTGATCTTGGATTGGCTGGTTAAATGGGCTGGAACTCTAGGATGGTACTTCCCAGTGACTCAGCTCATCTCTCCTTTAAATGAGACAGCCACTTATTTGGGATGTTTGCATCTCCTCTCTTCTTCATTACACACTGACATTACACAGCCTAGTGGGAGGAGGATGGCATATTCCATTAGGCGTGATTCAGAAAGTGCCATCTGGCAGAACATGATGGAGAGGACATTAGTGATCAGAGCAGCCCAGATGGTGGCTGCAAAGTACTTGGGGAGGCTTATGGAAATGGCTGGAGCCAGGCTTCTTACCACAAACCCAGCATCTACCCCTGTTTACCTGAGGTGCCCTAAGCCCAGTGGTAAATAACCACACGCTACCCAAAGAGGCCTTTGCATTGTAACTACAGACTAACACAAACTGCATGGCTGCTGAGGACTAGTTAACCAGGAGGTAGAGGAGATGTTCCTGAGACTGAGCATTGGGTGTGGGCAATCTCTTGGCCCACTCTTTGCAGGCAATTATAATTTGACTGGTTCTGGTGCTTGGAGCTTGCACTAAGAGCTTTGTATTTTGTTTGAACTGGCTATTGAATTCATTTCACACTAGTCTGCTATGTCCCCTTCTCTTAGGGAAGGGAACTTGAAAGGGTTTAATGGTGGGTGTGCTTTGCCTGAGACCTCCTCTGGCTCTGCAGAATTGTGGAGGGGCCTTTTGATGAATTGCCCCATGTGTATCTAATGGGGGGACAAGGTGGTTATGATGAGAACTTTTATTGGACCAACATTAGTTGTCAAGCCTGCACAAGGCTTTGGGCTTTAAAAAGTTGTTATGCAGTGTATACCTGCCTGAAGAGGAGCTTGGTGAATTTCAGAAGCTTAAAGGAATTATTTTAACTGTTCTTTCTTATACTTGGGACCAGCACAGCAACCACACTCTAAAAGGGCTGGCAAAAGCAAATGCTTTGGGTACTGGCTCCTTTTGAAGGGTAGCAATCCCGTGATGGCATGAAGATTTGTAGTTTGCCAGGCTTTGCTCATGACTACTGCTAAGCATTTGTTGTCTAAGAATGGTCAGACTTGGATCTGAGTGGCACCTGGAGGCTTGTGCTTTGCAGTAATCCTGTGCTGTTGCTATCTGTTTGCAGGCAAGGATTGTCTCTCCGCCTCTTCTGAAAGATTCCCCTGAAGTAACTTAATTAATTAATTAATTAATTATGCATGCATGCAATAGCATCCTACCAGTGTGTTGGGAAGGAAGGAACTTGCAGCAATGTGACTTGGGGGTGGGATGATAAACTAGGGGTTGCCTTTTTTATTACCCTAAAGTTGACAATTTATTATCTTCCACTCTCCAGCACGCTGATGAGCTAACAGATCCACCACAGGAGCAATATTTAGTTTGGCAAAGGGGAGATATGCAAAAATGACTTTGCCAGTAGTTGCAAGGGTTGGATTCCTTCAGGAGGCAAGTAAACCATTTGAAAGCAGCATGATCAATTTAAGTGCATCTCCCCAAACCTAAAAAGATAGCAAGAAGATCAAATAACTGCATGACTAGACAGAAAGTAAAGGAGGTTGTGGGAACCAAAAAGAGACAATTCCAAGTAGGAAGCAGCATAGACTCTGGCAAATTAAACCTAAAACTATAAGAGGAACCAAGAAGGGATTTGTGGAGAAACTTGTTAAAGATGCAAAATCTAATGATTTTTAGTAGATCAGAAGCAGGATGCCAGCCCAAGAGGTGGTGGGGCCATTAGGGCATCAAGTTATAACAGGAGCACTCGAGACTAGTGAATGGAAGGTAAATGAATTCTTGCAGAGGATGTTGGGGAAACCCCCACACCAGAGCTGCCCTGTGAGGTGGTGAATTGGAAGAGCTGTCACAAAGTGGCATTAGAAGAAGCTATAGATTATTCACCCAGAGTTGTGAAGAAATAGCAGAACTACGACCAGTGATCCGTACTAGCCAGCTAAAAGGGTACTGCTGCTTTTCTTTGAAAGGCTCCTGAGCTGACCTTCGTTACTACAGACTGGCGAGCCTAATGTCCGCACCAGGCAAAGGGGTAGAGGCCCTGGTAAAGAACAAAATGATTAGCTATGTAGAAAAATATATGCTGGAGAAGAGGCAGCAGCATGGATTCTCTAGCTGGAAGCCGTGCCTCGCTATTAGAATTCTTTCTAATAAACATGCAGAGAAGGGAGATTCAACGAGAGTGTGTATTTGGATTTCTAAAAAACCTTTGACAAAGACCCTCATCGATAAAACTAAATGGCTGGAGATAAGATTGTTCAGATATCTTTTATTGGACCAGCTTCTGCTGGTGACCTGACGCCAGTTTTGGGGCTATGCCGTACTCTTCCTCAGGCATGTAACAAGCCAGAACTATAGGCTGAGCAGAAGGGGCTTTTATAAGAAGGTGTTTTCTTGAGAGGAGACATGTCAGACACCCAACAGTGATGTTCCTACACACCAGTGGGGTGTAAAAACTAGAATAAATAGCTAACAGTAAATACAGATAATTAGGTCTTAGACTCTGACTAGAAACGAGAGAAATTCCTAGAGGATAGAGCCATAAATGCTGACTAGTTGGGGCTTAAGCCCCTGGCTACTGGTAGCTGGGAGTGGTGTGTCACACCTCCATGACCTGGACTTGTACTTCTCTTGGGCTGCTGAGACAGGATGCTGGGCTCGATGGACCATGGGTCTGACCCAGTATGGAGGCACTTCTTATGCTCTTAATCCCAGAGCTGGAAGGGATCTCGAGGGTCATCTAGGCCAACCCCCTGCTCTGATGCCGGGTGACGACAGCCGCAGCGTCCCCAACAGGCGGCTTCCAACCCCTTTTTGAAAACTTCTAGTGACTGAGAGTTGACAAACCTCCCTAGGCAACTTGTTTCATTGCCAAACAGCTCTTATTGTTACAACGTTTCCCTAATATTGAACTTTAATTTACCTCCCTGTAATACGAAGCCATTATTTCTAGCCCTGCCCTTTGTAGAAATGAAGAACAGTTCCTCACCATCTTCTTTGTGGCAGCCCTTCAGATATTTAAAGACTGCTATTGTGTCCCCCTTTAATCATCTCTTCTCTGGGCTAAACATACCCAGTTCCTTCAACCTTTTCTTATAAGATTTGCTTTCCAGACCCTTTATTGTCCGTTGTCTTCCTCTGAAACCACTTCAATTTGTCATTGTCGTCCTTGAAATGAGGTGCCCCAAGCTGGACACACTGCTCCAAGGGAGGTCTGACCAGTGCTAAATAGAGTGCAATTGTTACCTTGCTTGACTTGCAAAAGCCTAAAATTGCATTAGCCTTTTTTGCAGCTGCATCCCTTTGCTGACTCGTGTTCAGTTTCTGATCAGCCACAATTCCTAGAGCCTCTTCCCATGGGTTGCTGCCAAACCAGCTCTCCCCCATCCTATACATGTGCATTTGTTTTTTCATCCCTAATTGCAGAAATTTACATTTATCTCCGTTGAATTTTATTTTATTTTATTTATTTCAGCCAGATTTTTAACTTATCAAGATTTTTTTAAATTCTGATTTTATCTTCTAAGGTGTTAGCTATGCCTCCCAGTCTTGAGCCATCTGCAAACTTAAGAAGTATTGCCTTCAATTTCATAATCCAAATCATTAATGAGGATGTTAAATAGCACCAGACTAAAGGTAGCATCCTGCGGGATCTACTCAATACCTTCCTCCAGTTTGATGATGAGCTACTGCTGATCCCTCTTTGAGTATGTTTCTTCAACCAGCTGTGAATCTGCCTTGTTGTAGTGTCTTCCAGCCCATAGTGGGCAAGCTTGTCAATGAGCATCTCCTGTGAAACTTTGTCAAACTCTTTGCTGAAATCCACAGTAAAGCTTTGAGTTGGTAGGAAAGGAACTCTTTTATCAAAGAGACTGGATAGAAAACAAAAACCAGTTAGTGGTGGCTGGCTGGTTGTCAGGCTGTAGGTTACTTTAAAATGTCTGTAATAGCTTGAAAAGATTCAGTCCGTTATTCCTAGTCTCTTATAAAGTTCCGAGTTTGTTCCCAGGCCCGTCATTTGAAGGTGGTGTACGGGTTTCCTTTCCGGGCAAGGAGTGTGAGAGTGAGTGAGCAATGATGGAGTGGCCACGCTGGGAGAAGTGAATGCCCACTGAAGAACCATGACCTTTCTCCATAACTTTTTCTCAGTGTGAGTTCATTGGTTTACTTTGGCAACCTAGTTTCCATGGGGGCATTTCATGCACTGAATCAAGCACACTATCTTCTTGGGTTGGCAGGTGTAGGTAGGTCCCTTGTATTTTGAATGGCTTTTCCTGTGTGTGTGTGTGTGTGTGTGTGTGTGTGTGTATAATAGTTGTGGTCCAGTAAAAGCTCTCCTCTGAACTACTTTGTCTCCTTGTCTTATGTTTGGTTTTCACACCCCTCTTGAAAATGAAGTCGTCATGGGATAAAGTGAAGGTCCTTTCATGGATCAGTAATTGGTTGAAAGACAGGAGAAGAGGGTAAATGAGTTTCCACAATGGAGAGAAGTGTGTTTAGTTTTTGTGGGTTTTTAATTATGTATTTTATATTTGTACATGTCTTTTTACTTATGTATTTAGTGTGAGCCCGGCTGCCTTGAGCCTCACAGGATAGGGCAGAATATAAATATATATAAATAAATAAATTGAGGGGTCCCAAGAGATCTATTGCTGTTTATCATAATCACTAGAATTCATTATAAAATGCTGAACAATCCTGATTGTTGAGACAGGTCCCCTCTCCAAGGGACTTCCAGTTTGGAAAATGAGCAAAGGGAAGGACAGGTAGGCTGCAGGGACAGGGACGAGCCCAGCTTAGTCACAAGGGAGGAGGAGGAGGAGGGGCAGATCACGAAGGAGCAGTCTACAGGAGTGAGGAGAGTTGAGTTGCCAACTAAGCATGTATTCTGTCCAGAACAGCCTGGAGCATTACAGAAGGATTTCACAAAGCGGGGTGAAGTAAATGCAAAATAATGTACATTGGGTTGGGGGAGTACTAACTTTACATACACCATGTTGGGTTCTAAATTTCATATTGCCGTTCAGAGAAGGGATGGTGTAGTCATTGTGGATAGTTCAGCTCAATGTGCCACGCTCAACAAGGCCAACCATGTTAGGAGTTATTGGGAAGGGAGAGACTATGAATCCGACAATATCAGTGCTCATGCACTGTCAGTCCATGCTGTGCCTACCCCTTGAATACCGTGGGCAGTTCTGGTTGCCCCATCTCTAAAAGGATAGTAGAACTGAAAAAGGTGCAGTAATGGGTAATAAGCGATTCAGAGAGATTGAAGAGTTTCCTCATGGAGCCTCAAAAGGGTTAGGGCTCTTCAGCTTAGAAAAGAAAGGTTGATAAAATCATGAATGTACAAGGTACATAACCATTCCCTTTCTCTTAATAGTACTAAGGGAAACATGATTAAGCCTGCTGCCAGTTAATTTCAAATAAACGCAAGTACTTTTCACAGGATGGCTCTTTTCACACAGACACTGCAACACTGATAAAATGGGTGTTACATCTTATTATACATGTTGCAGGGCTGCAGGTGTGCTCTATGGATGCCCTGCAACATGTCTAATCAGATGTAACAGCCATTTTTCAGTGTTAGAGTGTCTGTGTGAGAAGGGCTGATGCAGACTAGCATGATATGGACCTCGTCGCAGCGGGATGTTGTGAAGGCCAATAGTGGTAACTAGCTGTCAGAAGGATGGGAGAAACTCTTGGAGAAGATATTTATAACTAGCTATTATCTGAGTGAGTTGAGAGGTGGGAGCTCCACACAAAGGATAGGGAATGGACACGACTGTGGAAGTAGCTGGTGCTGGATCCAGAGCAATGGGCTAGATGGGAGCGGACCGTTGGTTTGACCCACTATGGCAGTTCTTGAGATGGAGCATTCCATGCGGAGGCTAACGGGCGAGCATCCAGATACGGCAGTCTTTACGGGACATGTGGCAGGGCTGCATTCTCTAGGAGCAGTTTGCCTGTGGCTGTTGTCTGCGTAGCTTGAACACCCCTAACTTGAACCACTCACACCGCTCTCTTCCAACTCTTTTTAGCTTTCGACTGTAGCAGAATCTCTAGGCATCCACACACCAGCCCTGATATCCAAGGTGTGATCATTCCAGATACCACAAGAAACAACCACTTGTGTCTATGTTACTGAGGAGGGGCCTGGGATCTTGCTTATTTCCACCAACAGCCGTTGGCCTAATAAGAGATCATTTGAACCATTTTGCTTCCCTCTCTGTCACTTGGGAAAACACGGCAGCCACACAATCTCTCTGTTACTGAGACAGAGAGGGGAGTTAGCCATTAGCGTCTTGTCTGAAGACAGGTGCTCGCTGCTGGCCCAGACTAGAAAGGTTTTTTTCTGTCTGCAGATAGGTGATTCCATGCTTTCTTAAAGCCGTGATCTGCTGCCCACTATCAACTCAGTTTCTCACTGTGTCTGCCGTCAGCCCCTCCTGGCACCTCAGCTGTTTGGGAAGGGGGCTGGGTGGTCACAGCGCGCCAGCACTGGTTGTATCCTCCCAGTGGACTGGGCAGCACACAATCATTATGTCTCCATCTCCTTGAGGATGCCTGCAGCCTTGGTGAAGCCTGAAGCTTGCTTTGATGTAGCTGTGGTGGGCATTGCAGACTGGCTGTGAAGCATTTACCCCCATGGCTTTGCAGAGGTCTTCAGTGGAACGTCGACTCCTTCAGGATATTTGGATGAAAAGGTCTTGGAGAGGAACATGATTTTGACTAAGAAAGTGTCTACCTTTCAGGTAACATGTGAATTTCCTGGTAGTGCGGCCTTGCTCTCTACTGGTCTGTCTGGGCACCTGTTTTCACGCCCATCCAGCCAGAAAGCCGGGCTCAGAAAATGTTTACACAAGGGAATATTTCTTTCATCATTGGATGATGACTAACTGCCTTGCTGGTTGGATTAGTCCTGACAAAGCTGTGTGACTGGCTGCTGCTGTGAAGGATGCAGTTATCTAACACAACATGAGTTTTGTTTGGGGAGGGTGACCTGGCTACCTCGGAAACCTACAGTTTGCTTGGAGCGAGAGTGAATCGGACGCAGTCCAAATATATTTGGCTTTTTTTTTTTTTTTAAACTGGGTCTTATAAGTTTTGCTGCTGTTGACTGTCCACGACATTCCAAAGAGAAAAGCTATGAGTGATGATCCTACTCCTCTATGGACCTATCAGAACCAGTTGGGCTTTTTAAATACAGCGATTGCCCGGTTTCCATGGGAGCCTCCCCAGGGGTGGGGTTAATGAGCAGCCTCTACAAAATGTATTTGCAAGGTAGGGTACCAAGTGTCTCAGCTTTGCAGTAGGTGGCTTAATGGGAGCAATAAACCAATTCCGGATGGGAAATAGGCTTTGTCAGCCACTGCCTGGGCTCATTCGGGAGGGTGGAGACGGCCCTGGTGGGATCGAGCTCATTCAGAGAGAAGTTCGTAGTTTAGCGTGTTTTTTTGCTGGTGTGCACAAGAACATCATCATGCTCTTCTACTCTTCAAATAATACCCTCATGCTGTTCTTGACTCTTGCATGAAAGCATGTACTTTTATGGAGAACCACGCCCCCATGGGATGTGTAATCAGGTAATGAATGTGCTTGATGGCTTTGGTGAGCAGCAGAGATTTCATTCCTTTTCCTTTTGGTCAGTCAAATCTCATTTTGTGCCCCAAATCTTTAATGATAATGTGCTGGAGAATGAGATTTTTGCACCCCTGTGAGGTCGGAGACTGTGTCCAGTAGAGCAAAGCAAGTCAAGCATTACAGCAAATGTAAAAGACCCCCTCAAAGCTTTATTATCTGCACAAGGCTGCTTTCTCTAATCTCTCTCCTTTGTTGCGCCCTGGTATTCCAGGCTCTGACTGCAAGCTCTGTGAGCTGCTGACCCAAATCTCCAAGCATATTTTTATCAATGTGTCATGCACACTTTTAGATGGGGATCTACAGCCATGGGTCAAATCAGGTCCATGACTGCCTTTTATGTGGCTCCTTTCTAATCCCTGGATCTGGCCCATGGACCCAATCCTAACACTCAAGCGCTGAAAGACTGAGCTCAGAGGAAGGGAGCATGCGCTCAAGGATTATTATTATTATTAATAATAATTATTAATATTATTATTAGAAGCTTTTATATAGCACCAGCAATGTACCTGGCACTTTACAGAGAATAAGATAGACACGGTCCCTGCCCGAGATCTCACAATCTAAAGACGGGGGGAGGGGAGACAGGGAAGGGGGAACAGAGGGAGAGACAAGGGATGCAACATTCTTGAGGATGCTAGAGCTCAGGTACACGTTCTTGGCTTGGTTACAGTACATTGGGAGTTTGCAGATAACAGGTGGGGGATAATCTTGGGAGGGGATGATTAGTAGGAGTTAGGAAGGGCAGAGCGGAAGAGGTGGGTTTTAAGGAGGGACTTGAAGGCGTGGAGGGTGGGGACGAGGGCAGGGGGGAGTTCCAGATGTGTGGGGCAGCGAGGGAGAAGGGATGAAGGCGGTTGTGGGAGCAGGGGAGGCGTGGAAGGGTGAGGGAGGGAGGGGATGGAAGAGAAGCGGGGGGCTCAAACAGGGCTTCTGAGGGAAATCAGGGCAGAGAGGTAGGGGGGAGCGAGGTTGTGAATTGCTTTCTAGGTGAAGACGAGGAGCTTGTGCAGAATACGCTTAGGAAAGGGGAGCCAGTGGTGAGAGGAGAGACTGCACATGGTCAAATCGATGGGCTAGGTGGATGATCCTGGCAGCAGAGTTTTGAACAGAAATGAGGGAAGCAAGGTGAGAGTGGGGAAGGCCAGTGAGGAGGAGGTTACAATAGTCGAGCCGTGAGATGACTAGGGCATGGATGAGAGTTTTGGCAGAGGAGACAGACAGAAAAGGGTGGATCTTAACAGTGTTGTGGAGGGAGAAGCATCAGGATTTGGCGACGGAGTCAATGTAGAGTTTGAAGGTGAGGTGTGAGTCGAAGATGAAGCCTAAGCTATGGCCTTGGGGGACAGGGACAATGGTGACCCTGTTAATGGCAATTGACAGGGAAGAGGGAGAGGAAGGACTGGGAGGGAAGATAAGGAGTTCAGTTTTCACCATGTTCAGTTTGAGCTGGCGTTGAGACATCCAGGCGGAGATATCAGAGAGACAGTTGGTGAGACGAGCTTGAACAGGGGGAGAGGGAAGTAGTGGAGAGAGAGAGTTGAGTGTTGTCTACGTATAGGTGGTATTGGAAGCCGTGGGAGGCAATGAGTTTGCCTAGGGATTGGGTGTAGATAGAGAAGAGAAGAGGGCCAAGGACAGAGCCTTGGGGAAGACCGAGAGGGGTGGGGAGTTAGGAAGAGATACATTGAAGGAGCGGTCAGAAAGGTAGGAGGAGAACCAGTCAAGGACAGAGTCCCCGAATCCCAGGGAGTGGAGCGATTGAAGCAGGAGCGAGTGGTCAACAGTGTTGAAGGCAGCAGAGAGATCAAGGAGGACAAGAATAGAGTATAGGCGGTTGGATTTAGCCACAAGAAGATCGCTGGTGATCTTAACAAGAGCGGTTTCAGTGGAGTGAAGGGGGTGGAAGCCAGATTGGAGGGGGGTTGAGGGAGGAGTTGGCGGAGAGGAGGTCGAGGCAACTAGAGTAGACCACGCGTTCAAGGAGTTTTGAAGCAAAAGGGAGGAGCGAGACAGGATGGTAATTAGAGGGTTCAGAGGGATCCGTAGTGGATTTTTTGAGGATGGGGGACACAGTGGCGCGTTTAAAGGCAGGGGGGATGGAGTCGGTAGAGAGGGAGAGGTTGATGATGTGCAGGAGGCGAGGGGCGATGGTGGAAGCAATGGCGGTCAGGAGGCAGGAAGGAATGGGGTCCAGGGGGCAAGTGGAAGGGTTGGAGGAGGAGAGCAGGGAGGAGATTTCCTCAAGGGAGGCGGGAGGGATGGAGGACAGGAGAGAGGTGGGGGAGTGGTAGGGGGAGAGGACTTGGAAGTGATTTCCAGGTGGATCTTGTCAATTTTAGAGGTGAAAAAGAGAGCAAGATCCTGAGCGGAGAAAGAAGAGGGAGGGGGAGGAGGTCAAGGGGGTTTGAGAAGGGAGTCAAAGGTGGAAAAGAGGCAGAGATGGTCCTAGGAGCAGGACTCAATGTGTGAGGCATAGTACTGCTGTCTAGCGAGGGAGATAGCAGAGTTGAGTGATGAGAGGCAGAATCTGAAGTGGAGGAAGTCAGCGCGGTAGTGGGCGTAGACATCTTCCTATGGCTAAGAGCTGCAAGACGTAGATGCTTGTGTACGCGCACACACATCTCCTGCGATTGGCTGGCAGAGCTGGGGCTAAGCTTCCGAGGAGCAGCGGGTGCAGTGAATCAGGGTGGGACCCATTACTTGGTCTGGCTGAGAGCTGGGCCCAAGATCCACAGTTTGCTGCTCACCCCTGGCATAGACCCATGATCAGGACTGGGTAATGAATTTAATATTTAGTCTATTACCCACAGTACCCAAGCAGTATCCGCATCAGGAACTGGTTACCCGCATACCCATTTTTGGTAGAAACTGTGTGTGTGTAAATGCCGACATTTTATAAGTCAGCTGACAGGGACATGGACAGAATAGAAGGTAGGACCCATGGAAGCAGAGCTACTAAGTCTTGCTGGAAGAGGCCTTGGAAAACTCTTGATTTTGACTAGTATGCAATGCTCATCTCCATAAGTGAAGCAGAGAGGAAGGATCAGCAGCTGGTGATAGAGCTGTAAAAGCTTCTATCAGAGCAATGGTCCATCCAGCCCAGCATCCTGTGTCTGAAATTCTCAAAATCAGTGCCAGACGGGTCAGAGCAATGTTCCTTCGAGCCCAGCACCTGTCTCCGACAGTCTCACAGTCAGTGCCAGACTGGGCCAGACCAATGGTCCATCCAGCCCAGTGTCCTGTTTCTGACAGTGGCCAACCTCGGTTGCTTGGAAGTAGTACCCAGCAGGTCACAATGGTGCAATGTACAAGGGGTCGAACATTGGTTCTTTGGGCACAAGGGGTCACCCAGCTGGGCATCCCAGATAACCCAGGAGTTAAGGGGGGTGCCAGGGAAGATAAGGACCGGAATCCCCAGTGGCATAACGGGACTGGGGTGCCTACCTCACAGGGGAATCTGGGAAGAGGGTATCCTTGTGCTGAGGGAATTATCCCTCCCAGGGGGTGGGGGGGGGGGAAGGAGGAGTTGTGGCATAGAGGATGCCCAGCCTCCAAGAAGACCAAGTGTGGAGAATGTGAATTGATCCATCCCTCTGGAAGACCTTGCTCGGGAGAAGGTCAGAGCACCATGGGTGGAGGCCCATAGTGGGATTAAACATCACTAGGAACGAATTTCCCAACGAAGTGAATGTCTGCGCTGGAGATGGGGGCATCCCACAGAGAGGAACATCTGCGAGTGCAAGAGTAAGATGATAGAGATGGAGGTGGATGGATCCCTTGTCTCCCCCTCCCTTGTGTCTTAGATTGTAAGCCCCTTGGGGATAGGGATCTGTCTGTAACTATAGATTGTACCATGGCAGGTACGTTGCTGGTGCTATATAAATAAATAAATAAATAATGGAGGCAGCCAAACATTAGTGGGACTGGTCCTGAAGGAACTCGCGGTTAGGCTGGATCGCAGTGCTCCACGGTCCCGCAGCAGAGCAAACTAAGCAGTCATGGGATAAGAAGAAGAGTTCTGTCATAGGCTGGTGGCTGGTTAACAGATTGGAGAAACAGGGTAGGAATAAATGGTCATTTTTCAGGTTGGAGAGAAGTAAACAGCAGGGTGCCTCAGCAGTCAGTACGGGGACCAGTATTGTTCAACAGATTCATTAATGATCTCAAAAAAGGGGTGAAGAGTGAGGTGACTAAATCTGCAAATGACACCAAATTATTCAAGATAGTTAAGACCCAGGCAGATTGTGGGGAGCTACAGAGAGATCTCCCACAACTAGGTGAATGGGCAATAAAATGGCAAATGAAATTCAATGTTGATAAGCAGAAGGTGATGCACCTAGGGAAAAATCATCCTCACTTTACATACACGATGCTCAGTTCTGATCTGGGGGGTAAACGCTCAGGAGAAGGATCTTGGCGGAGACACTGGATAGTTCCTTGAAGACATCAGCTCAGTGCGCGGCAGCCGTCAAAAAGGCAAATCGAATGCTAGAGAGTGTTGCAAAAGGAATAGAAGATCAAAGGGCAAGGAGCCTAATGCTGCTGTATAAATCGATGGTGTGAGCCCACCTTGAATAGTGTGTGCAGTTCTGGTCGCCCCAGCTAGATCGAATAGAAATGGGAAAAGGTCAGAGAAGGGCGACAAGGCTGATAGAAGGGATGGATCAGATTCCATGAGGGGAGAGAGAGGCTCAACGAACTGGGGCAGTTCAGCTTGGAGAAGAGGTGACCGAGGGGCTAGGAGAGAAGTTTATAAAACCATGAGTAGTGGGAGGAAAGTAAATAGGGAACTGTTGTTTGCCTTTTCTCACAATAAGAGAACAATTTTGGGCAGCTTCTAGGTCTCAACTCTTTGTCCCTGGGAATCATGAGGTACCATTTCTGAAGTTGTCTGTTAAGCGCACTGATAGTGTAGTGGCAACAGTGGGAGATGTGGTCCAGGCAAGGGCGTAACGGCGCGTAGGTCCTAGTGCTCACAGCACTTGCTGTCCAGTGCTTACACTACTATGCCTCCCATTGGTGCTGCACTGGGGAGAGGAGTGGCAGAGAGTCTAGTGCAGACAGTGCTGGTGAATAACATACATAGGAGCAGCCTAATCCTGTTTGAGGCCCAATCTACTCGACAAAGTTCACCGCTGTGATCAAATAATGGAAGCATTTCTCGTTAAACTAGTGCAAACTCCAAGGCAGATTCACTTAAGCCAACCCTTGATTATTTCAATTTAACTAAAACTGGTAACTTAACTGATGGAAGCTGAACTTGATTGTGTGCCTACGGTAGGAGTTGTCATGTCATAGAGAGTAGCTTTTTAAACCTGTGCACTTCTCTAGTGTAGCCAAAGCTCACTTGGGTTAGAAATAGACAAACTTTGTGGCAGTAACTTTGTGGCATGTTGCTCGTTCCATCATCTGAAAACACTGTGTCAGTTTAGCAGTGCAGTTACTTTGCTATCTCCTCTCTTTGAGCATTGAACAAGACGAGCTAAGATCGGGAAACCTTTTGCTGCAGAGGCTAACTATCCAGTGAATAGGCTTCTCCAGAGTCTAGAGGAATGATTTCATGCCTTGCTTTTTTGTTCCCGTGGCCACCCCATGCTGCTCCGCTCTTCAGTGCAGCTGCTGAATGATTGCTTTTGACAGGCTAAAGTATTCAAAGGGCAGGGCTGTGGGTTCGCACAGCTGCAGGGCCATCCTGCTGCAGTGGGGGGAGGAGCAGAGCGAGAGCAGCCCTTTTCCCTCTCCTCCGTGTTCAGCCAACCCTGTCCCAGAGTAGTGCTGGGAGGACAATTGCTCACTTCAGACTCTGTCTTGGGATGGGGTGCGGTAGCTGTGGAGGGGGTGGCTACAAGAGGATGCAGTCGTCGGTAATTATTACCTACACTATTATATAGTGTATCGGAAGTTTCAGAAGGTGTTTGATAAAGTCCCTCACGAGACACTCTTGAGGAAATTAAATAGTCGTGGGATCAGAGGCAGTGTCCTATTCTGGATTGGTAACTGGCTAAAAGATAGGGGAAACAGAGTAGGACTAAAAGGTCAGTTTTGCACAATGGAGAGAAGTAACTAGTGGAGAGCTCCAGGGATCTAATTTATTCATTAATCATCTGGAAAAGGGAGTAAAAATTGCAGGAGAAACTTGTGAGACTGGGTGCCTGGACATCTAAATGTCAGATGAAATGTAATGTGGACCAGTGCGAAGTGATGCACGTAGGGAAAAATAACCGAAACTCTCTGTACACAATGCTGGGTTCTAAATGAGGAGTTACCACTCAGGAAAAGGACCGTGGAGTCATTGTGGACAAAACACTGAAATCCTCAGCTCAGCGTGTAGTGATGGCCAAAAAAGCAAACAGGATGTTAGAGAGTATTCAGAAAGGGCAAGAGAATAAACTAAAAATATCATAATACCTCTATATAAATCTATGGTGTGACCACACCTTAAATATTGTGTGCAGTTCTGGTCACCCCATCTCAAAAAAGACATAGTAGAATTAGAAAAGGTGCAGAGAAGGGCAACAGAAAGTGTAAGGAATGGTTTCCGTATGAAGAGAGACTGGATAGGTTGGGGCTCTTCAGTTGGAGAAGAGATGACTTAGAGGGGATAGGATAGAAGCTTATGAACTCATGAGTGGTGTGGAATGAGTAAATAGGGAACGGTTATTGACCCTCTCAAACAGGGCATGAAATTTCAGATAGAACTCTGAGAGCCCCGCCCAAAATTCAGTCACCAGATTTTATCCTGATATTAGATTGTTCTTGCCCCAAGACCCCCCCAGAGCCAGCCTCAGTTTTCTGGGTGCCAACGGCTCTCAGGCACCTGCAAAGTTTGTGCCCTGCTCTCAAATAGCACTAGAAATAGGAGACACTCCTTGAAACTAACTGGCTACAGATTTAAAACATTATAAGCATTTTTTCATTCAATGCACAACTAAGTTGTTGAATTTATTGCCAGAGGAGGTGGTCAAGGCCAGTAGCATAAGCTGGATTTTAAAAAGATTGGATAAGTTCTTGGAGAGTAGGTCCATTAACAGCTATTAGCAAAGTAGGTTTGGGGCATGTAACTTCTTACTGTTGGGAGCTGGATTGCCCATTGGGAACTGCTGGGTGCTTCTCCCAAACGACTGAGACAGGCCACTGTCGGAGACAGGATGCTGGGCTGAATAGACCATTGGTCTGACCCGTCCGGCGTTGACTGACGCTGTCGGAGACAGGACGCTGGTCTGGATGGACCATTGGTCTGACCCAGTCTGACACTGACTGTGATGCTGTCGGAGACAGGATGCTGGGCTGGACGGACCACTTTCTGACCCGTCTGGTGCTGACTGTGATGCTGTCAGAGACAGGATGCCAGGCTGGATGGACCATTGGTCTGACCCAGTCTGACACTGACTGTGACACTGTCGGAGACAGGATGCTGGGCTGGATGGACCATTGGTCTAACCCGTCTGGCACGGACTGTGACATTGTCGGAGACAGGATGCCAGGCTGGATGGACCATTGTCTGACCCGTCTGACGCTGACTGTGACGCTGTCGGAGACAGGACGCTGGGCTGGATGGACAATTGCTCTGACCCAGTCTGACACTGACTGTGACACTGTTGGAGACAGGATGCTGGGCTGGATGGACCATTGTCTGACCCGTCTGACGCTGACTGTGACGCTGTCGGAGACAGGACGCTGGGCTGGATGGACAATTGCTCTGACCCGTCTGGCACTGACTGTGACACTGTCGGAGACAGGATGCCGGGCTGGATGGACCGTTGTCTGACCCGTCTGGCACTGACTGACGCTGTCGGAGACAGGATGCCAGGCTGGATGGACCATTGAATATGTTCTCACGTCCATGGTGAGGAAATGGCATGTCTGTAGTATATGAGAACGGAGTTGTTGGACAGCTGGGAAGGACGGAAAGGCAGATATGGCAGTAAGGTTGTGGGAGGGTGGGTGAAGCCTGAAAGGCTGCTCTCGAGGGGAGCCTGGAATTGGGCACTTGTTTGTTGCTCACGACGGGCAATACTGGTACTCAACAAGCTACCTGATTGCCGATGGGGTATCCAGATACCCCCAACATTGGTAAATTCTGGTACCTGATGTTTTCGAGTCAAATTGAGTATCGGAAATTGGACGGATAGACTTGTTTTTTCAGGCACTGGTTTAAGCTGTAATTAGGACGGTTTATCCATTTATTGAATTTTTTGGCCACTGTTTCCACCAGACTCAGGGTGACTCACAATCAATAAACAATCGGCGCCCCCTGCGGTCTGCTGGGGGCGCCTTCCTGGAGGTCCCCCATGTTAGACGGGGGGCCATGATGGAGAGGGCGTTCTCGGTGACTGGGCCGCGGCTTTCGCACTCCCTCCCAGAGGAACCTCACCTTACCCTGGGTCTGACGGCGTTTCACCGAGCCTGTAAGACCTGGCTGTTCGCCCAGGCCTTCGGAGGGGAGGGGAGGGAGGGGGGGATTTTTTGGGGTGGGTGGGTAGTTTTAATTGTTTATAACTGATGATGTTTTATGTATTTTAGTATTGTTTTATTTGTTGTGAGCCACCCTGGGATGCCATAGGCATGAGGGGGCGGACATTAAATATAAATAAATAAATAAATAAATATAAATAATAGTAAAACGTTATTTGTCACACAAAAAACACCCTCCCCTCAAACCCCCATCCACCCCCACAACCCCACCCAAACAAATCCCACCTATCCCTGCCTGCCAAATGCTTTCCCAATTATTATTATTATTATTAAACATTTATAAAGCGCCAGTAACAACCTGGCGCTGTACAGAACATACAATCAGCTGCGGTCCCTGCCTGTGGCTTACAATCTAAAAGACAAGGAGGGGGAGACAAGGAGAGGGGACAGCGGGAGAGACATGGGAGAAGACAAACAAACATTCAGGCGGATGCGAAGTCTCAGGTGCGTGTACTTGGCTTGGTTACAAGGTGGTCGGTAGCAGCAGTCAGCAGAGGAGGGCTGACAGTAAGAGCAAGGGGAAAGACTAGAGGGCATTGGGAAAGGCAGCATGGAAAAGGTGGGTCTTGAGGAGGGATTTGAAGGAGCGGAGGGAGGAGGCGAGGCGGACGTCGGCAGGGAGGGAGTTCCAGGCATGCGGGGCAGCGAGGGAGAAGGGACGAAGGCGGTTGGGCGAGCAGGAGAAGCGAGGGAGAGCGAGGGAGGGGACAGAGGAAGAGCGGAGAGCGCGCGCAGGAGTGCGTAGGGAAATTAGGTCCGAGAGGTAAGGGGGAGCTTGGTCATGGAGCGATTTGAACGTGAAAACCAGGAGTTTGAACAGGATACGTTCTGGAAGGGGGAGCCAGTGAAGGGAAATAAAAGTTTTGCACTACCTCCAGAAGATAGCCAGACCCTGGCTCTAACGAACCTCCTGGGGGCAGCAACTGAGAATGCTCTCCCAAGTACCCCCACCCCCGCGTACAAGGGTAACAGATGGAACGCCCAGCATGGCACCCCTGACTGACTGTAGGAGCCACAAAGGGACCCGCTGGCTCCAAATGTAGGAGCGGAGTTCCAGCAGCAGTCTGGCTTTCACCCCGGTTATGGCACTGAGGCTGCACTTGTAACTTTGGTCGATGACCTTTGCCATTGGTTGAACCGACTGTTTTACCCTTTATATCCCGCCCCTCATGCCCACAGGGCAGCCCGGGGCGACGAACAACAATCAATAAAACAATCAATTTAAAAAAAAACAATTTAAAAATACAATGTGCGGGGACACCCCACCCCCCTTGCCAAAAGCCTGACAGAACAGCCAGGTCTTACACGCCGAAATAACGGGAGAGTGGGAGCCAGCTGAGCCTCCTCTGGAAGTGAATTCCACAGCACAGGGGCGGCCACCACAAAAGATCTAACATCAGTGGCCACCCGCCTCGCCTGGGGAACCTCCAAAAAGGCTTCCACAGACAATCTCAAGGGTCGCACGGGCACATGGGGAATGAGGCGGTCCCGCAGATAAGCAGGGCCCAGGCCTGCTTATAGGTCAAGCCAGCACCTTGAACTGTGCCCGGACTATCGACAGCCAGTGTAGATTTCGGAGCACAGGTGTAATGTGTTTCTGGTGCCCCATCCCGATAGGAGCTGAACCACCTCATTATGCACCAGCTGCAGCTTCTGAGCAGTCTTCAAGGGCAGCCCCACGTAGAGCGCATTGCAGTAGTCTAGCCTCGAGGTGATGAAAGCATGGATGAAAGTGGGCAGATCTGAATCAGAAAAAAAGGCCACGGCCTCCTCACCAGATGGAGTTGGTGAAAAGCGCTTCTGGCCAACGCTGCCACCTGACAATCCAAGCGCAGCGAGGGATCCAAGAGCACTCCAAGGCTGCGAACCTGAGTGATCAGAGGGGGCCGGACCCCATCAATGACAGGTGTTGCAATCCCCTCCAAGTCACAGGACCGACCAAACATCATCGCTTCAGTCTTGTCAGGATTCAGCTTCAATTGGCTCACCCACATCCAATCCCCAACATCAGTCAGGCATTGGGTAAGCACCGAGACTGCTGCACCTGGGTCAGATGAAAAAGAGAGGTAGAGCTGAGTGTCATAGGCATATTCATGACACCTCACCCCAAACTTTTGAATGACCTCGCCCAGCAGCCTGGGACTTCCCTGATGAGAGAGCGTAACCACTCGAGAGTCCTGTGCACCCCTGCCAGGTCCTGAAGTCGTACCAACATCTCGTGATCAACTGTATCAAAGGCCGCAGAAAGATCTAACAAGATCAACAAGGTAGAATTCCCCTTGTCCATCTCCAGGCGCAGGTCATCAACCAAAGTCACAAGCGCAATCTCTGCCATATCCAGGATGAAAACCTGACCGAAACGGGTTTAGGAATCCAACAGCATCAAGATGTGCCTGGAGTTGTTGGGCAACTACCAGTTCAATAACCTTCCCTAAAAACAGAGTGTTAGAGACAGGCTGATAGCTGGCTGGGGCGCCATCATCCAAAGATGGTTTCTTAAGCAGGGAACGGACCACCTCAGTTTTAAGGGTATCCAACACCCTCCCCTCCCAAAGGAAGGTGTTGACAACCCCAGCCAACAACGGTCCCAACGTCTCTCAGCTGGCTTTCACCAGCTGGGACGGGCAAAGATCTAATTCACAACTGGTTGCACTCATTGCCCCAAGCACCTCCAAACTCTGACTCTGCAATTAAAAAAGCAGCACTGAAGTCATGGTGAATACGAGCAATTTTGTCTGCAAAGTAATTAATAAAAATGTCAGTGGGCAACAGATGACTCCATTTCCTGTTGAAGACAGGCCACGTTAACCAGCCCCTCACCACCTGTAACAGCTCCGCTGGACAAGACTTTGCAGATGCTGTGATAGAGGAGAAGAAAGCTTTCTTCACCACCACCACAGCCACAGTATAGTTCTTCAAAAACAATCTGTGAATCGGTTGGCGTCAGTGTGAGTCGAGCGCCACCTGTGCTCTAACTGCCTACCCTCACGCTTCAACCGCCTCAGATCCTCCGTAAACGAAGGGGATGTATGCTGATGAAGCAGTGGTAGTGGTTGCCTTTTGTGTCAATGGCCATGGTCAAGATGTCATTTCACAAATTGACCAGATCATCGACAGAGCAGCTTCCAAGGTCAATGGGTATATCCCACAGAGAATTCTGACAACAGTTTGGATTGATCTGTCTCCAAGGACAGACCAGCTTGACTGGTCCACCACCTCAACAAGGGCATAAGAGGACTGGGATCCGGACCTTCAAGAAGTAGTGATCTGATCATGACAATGGTGTCACAACACCCCTAATCATCGGAACCCCTGTCTCCAGGCCACAAAACCTAAAATCCAATGTGTGTCCCACCTCATGCATCGGACCTGATATTATTTGCGATAGGCCCATGGCTGTCATGGCGTCCATCAACTCCTGCTCTGCACCTAAGATGCTGGCCTTGGCCTGTAGGTTGAAATCACCCAAGACAATAAGTGTGGGTGATTTCAAGACCACCTTCGAGCCCAGCTCAGATAGAGCAGTCAGGGAATCAACAGTGCAGTGGTGTGATGGGTGCACCAAGAGGATCTCCAATCTATATCCAGCACAAGGTGGACACACTCTGTATTGGATGAGTTAGGCAGCAGATACCTCTGAAAGGCCGATGCCTGGTCCAGCCAGGTCTCAGTAATGCATATGAGGTCGACGGGCTCATCCTGAACCAAATCACAGATGACAGATGTTTTATTAGCCACTGACTGCATTAAGCAGCATCAGTGTCAGATCGGGGGTCCCACTGGCCGCAACTCCCAGATACTCCGAGTGTGTGTGTGTGTGTGGGGGGGCGGGGACGACATNCCCCCCCCCCCCCCCCGGCCATACCTCCCATGCCCAACATGACCCCAGTAGCTGCTCCTCCCCCCAAGGAAAGACTCCCCTTCCTGGCTCCTGACTAACAAATCCCCCTCCCCAAAAATGACAACACTGCAGAGGCCCATAAGGGCCTAGGGGAGACATTAGCCAGGAAGGGGATCCTGCGCCCATCAGCCCCAGAGGCAGGCAGGCAAAGAAACTTCTCCCTCCCCAACCAATACCTCATATGTCACGCTCTTCTCCCATACCTAATCCCCCCTCACTGGGGGGCCATGACACTCCTTCCCCCCCCCTCCCTTGATCATCCCCAATACCCGACTCCCCCCTCAATCCATACACCAGACTCCTTGTGCCTGTACACCCACCTACCCACTCTCGGGGAGGGGGAGGCGCTGTGATGCAATCCTCCACCCCACATACCTGTGCCCCTCCTCTCCCTTGGTGGGCCATGGCATTTCCTCTCATACTCTTCCCTTGTGCCCATACCCATCCCTCTCATGGGGGGCCAGGGCACCTCCTCTCACCCCCATCCTCCCACAACACCCCCCACCCTGTGCCCCACCCCTTATGTATGTATCCTCCCCTCTCACCGGGGGGGCTCAACACCTGTTGGGAGAAGAGGCATAAGGTTGGACAAGATGAGACATTCCTATTTTCTCTCGTAATACAAAGGATAAAACATCCAACAAATTTAAAACTGGAAAAAATTATTTTACATAGTGCGTAATCCCCACTGATTGGCTCTGATTCAGTAAAGGGTTAAGCATTTCCAGGGATGCCCGAAGCACTAGCAGGTTGTTTTAAAAACCCTTCTGAACAGGAGTATGAGCCGCCCACTGAGTCATCAAGGTTGGGAAGAAAGTACCTTTTATTGATTTAAATCCCTGCCCTTCCCTTAAGGCTCAGGGCAGCTTACAATAGAAAAACACATGAAAACATACAAAATCCCTTTAAAAACCCCACCCTCACCTAAGCCTCTGTCCCCATCGGCCAAACACTTTGCCAGAAAGAAAGGTCTTGCATTGCTCGGACTCGGAATCTGGCAGACCTCCAGGGGTGGGAGTTCCACAACAATGGGACAGCAACTGAGCGTGCCCCTCCACGCACACACCTTGTTGCATGAGCAGAGTAGGCGGAGGATGGTACCTCAAGAAGGCAATCCCAGCAGATTGCAAGGATTCTGATGGAGCATGATATCTTATTTTTATTTATTTAATTGCATTTCTTAGCTGCCCCCTCATGCCCATGGCATCTTGGGGCGGCTTACAACATAAAGATAACAATAAGTAAAATAACACTGAAACACAAAAATTAAAATAGCTAAAAATCCTCCTAATAACAACCCCCCCCACACCTATTTTCCCAACTCCCCCTCCCCTCCTCCGAAGGATTGGGAGAACAGCCAGGTCTTGCATGCCCGGCGGAAGGCCAACAGGCTTGGGGCCACATAGGCTCTTCCAGGAGGGAGTTCCATAAACGCCTGTCTCTTATACACATCTAGATGTGTATAAGAGACAAGCCCCACGTAGAGCGCGTTGCAGTAGTCCAGCCTCGAGGAAATGAAGGCATGGATGAGGGTGGCCAGGTCAGGTCTGGAAATATATGGACGCAGCCTCCGCACCAGATACAGCTGGTGGAAGGCAGCCTTATCCACCACCTCCACCTGCCGATCTAGGCGGAGATCTGAGTCCAACAATACTCCCAGACTCCGAATCCGCTGCGCTACGGGAGGGCGGACTCCCTCTACAAGGGGAGCCAACACCTCCCTCGCCCTGCCCACAGCCATCACCTCCATCTTATCAGGATTGAGCTTCAGTCTGCTCTGCCGTAACCAGTCCGCCACGGCCTCCAAACATTGGGACAGCACTGAGACGGCGGGACCTGGGTCTGTTGAAAAGGAGAGGTAAAGCTGGGTGTCATCAGCATATTGGTGGCAATGCACACCAAACCCCCTCACGATCTCCCCCAAGGGCTGCATATATACATTAAACAATAATGGAGACAAGATGGAACCTTGTGGAATGCCACACTCCAGGGCCCGGGGGCTAGAAGACTCAGCCCCCAGGAGAACCTGCTGGCTTCTCCCCGGGAGGAATGATCGGAGCCATCCAAAGACAGTCCCATCCAGACCCCCCAGGGCTTGCAATCGTCTCAGCAGCAGCCCATGGTCCACTGTGTCAAAAACAGCTGAGAAATCTAGCAGGATCAGAAGTGTTGAACATCCTGCGTCCATCTCCCAGCGGAGATTGTCCACCAAGGCCACCAACGCCGTCTCTGTGCCATAGCCGGGCAGAACTCTAATTGAAATGGGTCAAGGAAACCAATGCTGTCAAGATGAGCCTGGAGCTGCAGTGCCACCGCCCATTCAATAACCTTCCCTAAAAGGGGCAGCTTAGAGACAGGTTGGTAACTGGCGAGTGCGTCCACATCCAAGGATGGCTTCTTCAGCAGGGAGCGCACCACGGCCTCCTTGAGGCCGGGGGGGGCAATCTCCCCTGCTGAAGGGACATGTTGATTACCCTCACCAGCGCCGTCCCCAGTGTCTCCCTGGAGGCTTTCACCAACTAGGACGGGCAAGGATCTAATTCACAACTGGTGGCTCTAACAGACCCCAGGACAGGAGGTCTTTCAGAGCCCAGGCAATTTAGCGATTTAAAGTTCAAAACCAGCACCTTGAATTGTGCTTGGAAAGCTATTGGTAGCCAGTGCGGATGCTGAAACACAGATGTAATGTGCTCAGGGTGACCTGCCCCCCCGTAAGGAATCAGACCGCCATGTTCTACACCAGCTGTAGCTTCCAAACCGTCATCAGTGGCAGCCCCACATAAACTGCGTTACAGTAATTTAGCTTTGAGGTTATGAAGGTCTGCATGATGGTGACCAAATGCAAATCAGAACGAAAGGGCCTCCACAACAGATGGAGTTGGTGAAAAGCGCTGTTGGCCATTGCCAAAACCTGATGCTCCAAGCACAGCAAGGTACCCAGAAATACTCCACATAGTCTGAATTAGTTGAGCAAGTTCTCTTTTCAAAGACTTTCTGGAGGTTTTGTTGGTGGTTTCTGAGGAAGTGAGCGAAGGTCTCAAGCTGCGATGGAATAGCTTAGGCCAGTCATTGAAGAGAAGAGGAACAATCCTAGGAATGACAACTGAGAAGTGGAACAGCAGTCGGCGCCGGCCTTGCTACAGGGGGATGACTGCCCCAAACCTCCCTCTGTTTCCTCTACTTACCAGGGCCCTACAGGGGCTCCCATTGCCACCAGGCCAGGATGCAGGGCTCCCTCCTCCCCCCCACTTGCGCCCAGCTCCAAACATAACCACTTGTAGGGGTCTGCAGAGAGTGCCCCCAGGGGTCACCAGGGCCCCCACAAATTCTAACTCTGGGTCTGACAACAGTTACAAGAGACATACCGAGGAAAAGATGAAGGAACCAGGAAAACCTGCAGCTAAAGGGATTTCTGGAAAACCGATTGTCAGAGAAACTTGATTTTTCCCCCCCTTTCAGTAGCACTACCAAATGGGTGAGGGGAAAGAGGGAGCTATGCCAGGATTTTAGCTTCAGCTTCAGGAGAGGGGACGGATCCATGGCAGAGAGCTCAGGGGAAGGAGGCAGAGGAGAGGTCCTGCCGCTTCAGGAGAGGGGACGGATCCATGGCAGAGAGCTCAGGGGAAGGAGGCAGAGGAGAGGTCCTGCCCCCAAGGAGAGGGGCTGGATCTATGGCACTGATCCATGATCCGGACTTCCCTCAATCTGAGCAACACTCTTGACGCCCCCCCCCCCACCCCCCACCCCAAATATCTGGAGGCCAGAGCTTGTCCTAATTCTCAGAGCAGCCGGGAGGAGGGAAAGGCGCACGTCTCCATCCCGGCAGTAGGTGGTTGAGTTGTGTTTTAGAAGAGGCCCTTGCCCTCCCTGTTCTCATGAAAACACGCCCTATGGAGCACTCCTCCTGCCACTGTGACTGTGACCAGGTGTTGCATTGTATACTCTCCACCCTTGGGGCGCTGCTAATACAGTGGTATCCCATCAATACCGCCCGGCCGTGTGCTGGATGCTGTGAAAACACGCAGAAAGATACAGTTCCTAGAGACTATACTCAAATGTGGGGGGCGTATGTGTGTGAAGGATAGCGACAGTCATAATCTCCTTACTTACTAAGGGGCTAGTTTTTTGTACTCCGTCAGTGTTTTGCAGACATAACGGCAGCTCCTGGAACAGAGGCAGATGTATGGTTTTTTCAGATACCACATGACAACACTCAAATTCTTCAGCACAATAGATGCATTATCAGTGCAACATTGGCACTGATGAGGACAGTGTATGGCCTTGTTCACTTTTTTTTTTTGGGGGGGGGGCTGCATTTCTGTAAAAGCCCCATGGAATCTATTTTCTCTTCTTACCCCCTCCTCTCCCTCCCCTTGATGTCTTGCACTGCAGACAGTCTTTTAGGTGAAGAAAGTGATGCACATTGGGAAAAATAATCCAAATTATGAGTACACAATGCTGGGTACTAAGCTAGGAGTTACCACTCAGGAAAAGGATCTGGGAGTGATTGTGGATAATACACTGAAATCCTCAGCCCAGTGTGCCGCAGCGGTCAAAAAAGCAAATAGAATGTTAGGAATTACTCGCAAGGGAATAGAGAATAAAACTGAGGATGTCATAATGCCTCTATACAAATCCATGGTGCAACCGCACCTTGAATATTGTGTGCAGTTCTGGTCGCCCCATCTCAAAAAAGACACAGCGGAACTAGGAAAGGTACAGAGAAGGGCAACAAAAATGATCCAGGGTCTGGAACAGCACCCGTATGAGGAGAGGCTTGATAGGTTGGGGCTCTTCAGCTTGGAAAAGAGACGGCTGAGAGGAGATATGATCGAGGTCTATAAAATCATGAGAGGGGTGGAACTTGTAAACAGGGAATGGTTATTTACCCTCTCAACTAGTACTAAAACTAGGGGACACTCCATGAAACTCTCAGGTGGCAGAGTAAAAACAAGCAAAAGAAAGTATTTTTTCACTCAGCGTACAGTTAGGTTGTGGAATTTACTGCCAGAGAAGGTGATCAAGGCGAGCAGTAGAGCTGTGTTTAAAAGCGGTTTAGACAAGTTTCTGGAAGATAGTTCCATTAGCAGTTATTAGCCAGATAGGATTGGGGAACAAAATCTTTTACTGTCGAGAGCCTGGGGATGACCCACAGGGAATGGATAGCATGGTGACCTGTTGGGTGCTTCTCCCAGACCCGCGTGATTGGCCACTGTCGGAGACAGGATGCTGGGCTCAATGGACCGTTTGTCTGACCCAGTATGGCACTTCTTATGTTAAATGTAAGTGCTATCCTGGGTCAGAGCAATGGTCCATCCAGCCCAGCATCCCGTCTCGGATGGTGTCACCGTGCCAGATTGGATCAGAGCAATGGTCCCTTCAGCCCAGTATCCTGTCTCCGACGGTGTCGCCGTCAGTGTCAAACGGGGTCAGAGCAATGGTCCATCCTGCCCAGCATCCTGTCGGACAGTGTCACAGTGCCGGATTGGATCAGAGCAATGGTCCCTTCAGCCCAGCATCCTGTCTCCGACGGTGTCGCCGTCAGTGTCAAACGGGGTCAGAGCAATGGTCCATCCTGCCCAGCATCCTGTCTCTGACAGTAGCTAGAAACACATAGCAGGTGATAATGAGGCCCCTGTGATGTTCGCTGCATTTCCCGCTCTGGTGTCAATGTGGGAATTCCAGTGAAGATGGGTCCCTGAATGATGGAGCGTTCAGTTTCCTGCTCTTCACTTCCAGCCCCAGCAATCAGGGGTCCTGCTCTTCTCCCAAGGGCGTAACCGTTACCCCCTGCCCCATCCCCTCCCTCTCACGGAGGGGTCAGGGCGTAACCGTTACCCCTCTCTCTCGCAGAGCAGTCGGTGCATAACCCTCCCCTCTTCCCACCAAAACCCTCACGGGATCCAGACACACTCCATCCTCCCCACCCCTTAAAAGCATGAACAGCATCAGTTAGTCCCAGTGCGGCGGCTGAAAGGGAACAAGATGTCTGGCCCAGCCGCCCGTGGGCACCCTCCCTTAGGCAGGTCTTCATGGGCCCGGGAGAGGTGGAGGAAGCACCAATCAGCACACAGGTGGGAGGGGCTCAGCTGTACAACTTCCCCGACAATTCCCCTCCCCCAGCCCTCTTGGCCGTTTATGGACCCATTCTATAAGGAGTGGTCTAGCCTTTTTTAGCCCCGTTATTATGCTAAACTAGCCTAACCCTGTACAGGAACAGCGTTCTCGAATAGCCGGCATCACTCACGGCTGTCAGACCGCTCACATTTTTCTGTTATGAGCACTTTGCCTTCATGGAATTGTGGACTGATCAGGCTGTAAGGCCACTCCCCGGTCTCTTGTCTAACCCCCTGCCCTGAAGCATGACTAATCTCGTCTCCTCCTTTCATAGAGGAATTCGTTTAGTGGCTGAGACATACAAAACTTGGTTTCAGCCAAGCTTTTGACAAAGTTTCCTACCAGTTCCTCATTGATAGGTTTGCATAGCGTGGGTTGGAAGGCATACAACAGGGGTGGAGATACTTTTCCCTCCCCAGAGCCACTTTGGAATTTGGTACACGTTCCAAGGGCCACACACAAGTTGGGGGTGGGGATTTTTATGAGTTGTACTCCGGGATAGAGTGGTCCAGATCATGGATCTGTGCTATGAATCTCTCCCCTAGCCTTGTGTCACTGCCTTAATCTCTGCTCCACTACTCTGAATGCAGGCTTTTCAGTACTTGTGGGTAGGAACTGGATCCAGGGGTCAAGTAAAATCTCAGGCCTGATATTCCCCACCCTTACATTAGAACAAGTCATCTTTATTAAGGACTTGGATGAAGGAGTAGAGGAAATGCTTATCAAATTTGCAGATGGCAAAAAACTAGGGGGGATTGCTAGCAGTGTAGAAGACAGAAACAAGATTCAAAATGATCTTGACAGGACGGAAAGCTGGGCCAAAACTAACACAATGAAATTCAACAGGAACTAATATATAGTTCTGCATTTAGGTAAGAAAAATCAAATGCACAAGTCTAGGATGGGTGATCCCTGGCTCGGCAATAATCCATGTGAAGAAGATCTAGGGGTTATAGTTGATCACAAACTGAACATGAGTCACGGCGGTGTGATGCGGCTGCTGAAAAGACTCGTGCAGTTTTAGGCTGCATTAACAGAAGCATAGCAACCAGGTCATGAGAAGTCCTCATTTCACTTCTCAGGGGACCAGAAACCAAGTCCTGTGAGGAGAGGTTGAAGGTGTTGGGTATGTTTAGCCCAGAGAAGAGAAGACTAAAGGAAGACATGATTGCCGTCTCCCACTCCCTGAAGGGCTGTCACAGAGAGGATGGCAAAGACTTATTCTCTGTTGCTCCTGAGGGCAGGACTAGAACCAATGGACTCCAATTACAAGAAAGTAGATTTTGACTAAACATTACAAAGAACGTCCTAATGGTAAAAGCTGTTTGACAGTGGAACCGACTGCCTAGGGCAGGGGTGGGCTCTCCTTCAATGGATGTTTTCAAACAGAGGCTGGACGGCCCATCTGTCAGGGATGCTGTCGCTGTGGATTTTCTGCACGGAGCAGGGGGTTGGACTAGATGACCTCTGAGGTCACTTTAATATTCTAGGATACTAAGGTGGATTCACAGGTGGCTGAAGGACTGTACTCAGGTTGATCATCCAGCTGGATGTGTGGTCCTGCAGGACCCTGTTTTGGACCCCGTGCTATTCAACCTCTTTAGCAACAGTTTGCATGAAGGCTATTCCATTTTTGTCTTTCTCGATCTCTCTGCCACCTTTGACACTGTTGACCATGGCCGCCTCCTGGATTCACTTTACTCCCTTGGCTTCCAGGACTTGGTTCTCTTCATACCTCTCACACCGCTCCTTCAACATTTCTCTTTTTGCCTTCTCTTCCCTCCTTGGCTCAGAGTCCTCCTCTTCCCTGTAACTAAGTTAAACATATGCCCCTGTGACTGTGTCCACCTTCTTTTTGACTGCAAGCCACTAGGGATTTTCACTCAGACAGGTGGAGCACTGAAAACAGCCCAATCTTGCTTCCTGATGAAAGACCACTGCGTTTCTCTGGAAGCTTTGTGAATAATGGTGCTGGGAAATGTTTATTGCACCCAGCAGACTGTAGGCTTTGAAATCAGTGTTGTGGAATCCTTGCCAAAACCATGCTGGAAGTCTTGTAAAGTGAATTTGGTTTGCATATATTGCAAAAGCTGCAGACAGGGTACAATGTTTCAGGCCAGTCCCCAAAAGCAGGTTGCTTTTTCCATTGAAAAGCTTTTTGTAAACGCATACCCCACAGCATTTGGAAGGCGTATGTTCCTTGCTGGCCTTTGGGGACACAAGCTCTCTACAAAAGAGCATGAGGAGAGTGGTGATCCAGGTACAGGAAAAGCACTAATTGAGTGATCGAAGGGTTCTGGTTTGAAGAGCTGCGATGAAGTATAGTCTCTTTAGTTGACTCATTCATGTTGCAAAGCCTGAGCGCTCATCTATGAGTCACTGTCAGCCAGAAGTGATGGCCAGTGCTAGAAGTGCCTCATCATTGGATCACATCAACGGTTCCTCCAGCCTGGCATCCTGTCTCTGACCGTGGTCACCATTGGTTGCATTAGAGAAGCAAAGAACAGGTCATGAAGGAGCGATATGTTTCCTGCTGTTTGCTCCACCTCCGATAGAGGTGTTGTCCCCTTCCAAATAGCCATTTATGAACCCTTCCTCCAAGAGCTTATCCGGTCTGCTATGGCCTTCACATTCTCTGGCAATGAGTATATTGTATGTTGAGTGAAAAGGTGCTTCCTTCTATTTGTGTTAAATCTGCTGCCAGTTAGTTTCATAGTTCTAGTATTATTTGAGAGGGCAAATAGCAGCTCCCTATTTACTTGTTCTAGATCGTACATGATAGTGAAAACTTCTGTCGTATCCCCTCTGCCATCTCTTCTTCATGCTGAAGGCCCTAACCTACTGAACCTTTCTTTGTGCAGAAGCTTTTCTATACCTTTCATTATTTTTTTTGCCCTTATCACAATTTTCCAGTTCTTAAATTTTTTTTTTTGAGCTAGGATGACCAGAAAGAACTGCACACAATACTCCAGGTGTGGTCGCACAATAGACCTGTAAATGGAGCTGGGCTAAACTCCAGCACGGGTGGAAGCCAGACTGTGGAAACATCTGGTGGCCATCTTCTAACCGCAGGGACCGCCTCGCCCTCCGCGCCCCAGAGCGGCTCCTGTGGTCGGCCGGGGGTGCCTTCCTGGAGGTCCCCTGTGTTAAGCGGGGGGCCACAATGGAGAGGGCATTCTTGGTGGCTGGGCCGCGTCTTTGGAATTCCCTCCCGGAGGAAGCTCGCCTGGCCCCAAGCCTGTTAACATTCTGGCGAATTTGCAAAACCTGGCTGTTCGCCCAGGTCTTTGGGGAGGGGGGGAGTTTTTTTTTTATCCCCCTCCACCCTTATTTATTGTATTAATTAATTTATATGTTCCTTTGCCCTGTTTTAATTGATGCAATTGTATGAATGTTTTAAAATGTTTTATACTGGTAATTTTTGTTGTTGTTGAGAGTGTTAGCCGTCCCGAGGTGTTTCAGGAGGGGTGGGGTAAAAATATGAGTCAATAAATAAATAACCTGACGCTAGCATCCGGTTAATCCCCACTAGAGCGGATTAATGGTGCCAATGCACCCTCTGTTCCAACAAGGCATTGAGCATCAGGTGCTGGGCCTTCCCCTGCGAAGCAAGTTTGACTGCACTGGTCTCCTCTTTCTAAAGGCTACTACTGCAGGGTGGCATTCATTCTACAGGTGGCAAAACAGCTTCTCTCTGCGGCTGCAAACGCGGGTGGGCCTGCTGCTTCAATTTAAGATGGGGTGGTGGATCTGTGAGCGTATCTCATTTAGCATATGTGTTGGGAAGTAGTGGGTTGACGCTTGCCTTGGTTATTCCTCACGTCTCCCTTGCTTGATAAAGGGGATCGATGTATTACAGAGGAGGAAGCTGTGACCAGCAACAGGACCAGGAATCAAAGTGGTGAAGTTGTGACTCCGTTCTTAATGCGTTAGAGCATGCTGCTTCTCAAAACAAAGTTCACTAGCAGTGGGTGAGCTTTGCCTGTTCGTCCTCTTGTTGCCCCCATCTGTGGGGGCAGGCAGAGAAACTCCTGAATAATCCAGAGGCAGTTATGAAAGGAGACACCTCTTGGCCTTCACAATTCTCTTCTCCTGTTTGGCGACGCAAAGGAGTGTTAATGTCAATCAAAGATTTGAAAGAATGTGCTTGTAGCCAAGCATGAGAGCCACTGTAGTGTAGAGGATAGTCTCTTGGATTTGTCCCTCTCCCTGTCTTTAGATTGTAAGCTCTCGGGCAGGGATCGTGTCTATCTTATTTTTTTAAAGCGCCAGGTACATCGCTGGTGCTATATAAATGCTTATAATAATAATAATAATAATAATGTAAAGCCTGGCTTAGTCATAAACTTACTGGCTGGCCTTGGGGAAGTCACACTCTCAGCTTCTGCAAAATGGAAATAATTCTAGGACAGCGGGAGCCCATCCTATATTTAAGGTGGAACTCCATCCTTGTTTAAAAAGCTTACATGTTCAAAACAGTATAACTATTCAACCATTAGGATTTGCATTCCAGAGATAGTGTGGTCGCCGTGCTGGTCCCAAGTGACAGAGAGACAAAATGGTTCCAATGATCTCTCTTATTGAACCAACTCTTGGTGGAAATAAGCAGCTTTCGGACCACACAGGGTCCTTCCTCAGGCATGTAGCGTAGCCAGTAGAAATATATAAACTGAGCCAATGTAGAGCAGGTCTATTTGAGGAGGCACAGAATGGGTGAGAGTGGACAGAGCGAGTGGGTAAACAGAGAGAGAGAAAGATATGCTAGAAATTACTGAAACAGCTGTAAAATTATGTATTGGTGTAGAAGGCAAAGGAACAAAAGGCTGATAAACACCCAGAGATAGCAAGCATATAATTTGAGGGTATAGTGGGGAAACGGCTTATCAGGAGAAGGGAGTACATTTGTCATGGCTAAGACTGAGCTCCTTATCTTTCCTTCCTACCCTTCCTCTCCCTCATCCCTGTCCATCCTTATTGACGGGGTCACCATCCGCCCCGTTCCCCAAGCCCGTAGCTTGGGCTTCGTCTTTGATACTCACCTTTCCTTTAAACCTTACATCGACTCTGTTGCCAAGTCCTGTCGCTTCGCCCTCCACAACATTGCTCGAATTCGCCCCTTTCTCCCCATCTCCTCAGCCAAAACCCTTGTTCACGCCATGGTCATCTCTCACCTTGACTACTGCAACCTCCTCCTTACTGGCCTCCCCCGCTCTCACCTGTCCCCCCTTATCTCCATCCAAAACTCCGCTGCTAGGGTCATATAAATGTTTGCTAATAATAATAATAATCCACTCAGCCTGTTGCTTCGACCACGTGCAGCCTCTCCTCTCCTCACTTCACTGGCTCCCCCTTCCCAAACGCATCCTTCACAAACTCCTGGTATTCACTTAAAAATGCTTTCACAACCTGGCCCCCCCTTACCTCTCAGCCCTAGTCTCCTTACACACTCCTGGACACACTCTCCACTCCTCCTCTGCCCCCTCCCTCGCTCTCCCTCATCTCCCCTGCTCCCCTAACCGCCTTCTTCCCTTCTCCCTTGCTGCCCCCCATGCCTGGAACTCCCT
>QEPC01000113.1:1669623-1682027 GCA_003113815.1 Sphenodon punctatus | reverse complement strand
TCCGGCCCAGACCTGGCCTCCCTCATCCATGCCTTCGTCACCTCGAGGCTGGACTACTGCAACGCGCTCTACGTGGGGCTTCCCTTGTTCCTGGTCTGGAGGCTGCAGCTAGTGCAGAATGCGGAGGCTCGTCTCCTTTCGGGGATGGGTCGTCGGGAGCACATTACACCTGTGCTCTGGACTCTGCACTGGTTGCCAATAGTGTGCCGAGCTAGGTTCAAGGTTTTGGTGTTGATCTACAAGACCCTTCACGGTCTGGGCCCCTCGTACCTCAGGGACTGCCTCGCCCTCTGCTCCCCAGAGCGACTCCTTCGGTCTGCCAGGGGTGCCTTCTTGGAGGTCTCCCGCGTTAAGTGGGGGGCCACAATGGAGAGGGCATTCTCGGTGGCTGGGCCGCGGCACTGGCACTCCCTTCCGGAGGAAGCTCGCCTGGCCCCAAGCCTGTTGACATTCCGGCAAAGTTGTAAAACCTGGTTGTTCGCCCAGGCCTTTGGGGAGGGGGGTGGGGTTAGAGGGTTTTTATCTCCCCTACCCTATTTATTGTTTTAATTGTTTAAGTGTTTCCTGGGCCCTGTTTTAATATCTGAATTGCATTTTGATGTATTTTAAATTGTTTCTGTATTTTGCTATGTATTATTTTACCGTTGGAAGCCACCCCAAGCTGTTCTCAGGAGGGGCGGGGTAAAAATTCAGAAAATAAATAAAATAAGTAAATAAGGTATCTGTAAAATGAATGATGGCACCACAAGTGCAGCTTCTCCTCTCGTCCCCTCCCTTTGCCATTGTTCCCAATCCCTGCATATACCTCACTGCTTTGCTCAGTCTCCAGTTCTAACTCCTGACTTGTCTGACAAAGGACCCTGTGAGATCTGAAAGGTTGCCTATCGGCTCCTCCAACTGGAGTGGGTCCAATGGAAGAGATCACTGTGCGACTGTCTCTATGGTGGGCGATGTAATGTATTTAGATTTCTAGCCTGCCCTTCCCCCAAAGCCACAGGGCAGAGAACATAAAATATATAAACCAGACATAAATGAAAGTTGTGCATGCATCGCCTCATCTTGACGGGCATTTTCTGGCACTCCCTCTGCTGGTGGAACCAAGGTAAATTTGAATGCCTTTGACTCAAGCTTTGTGGCTGACTCTTGCTGCTAACTGATGTCCTGATAGTTTCATGTTCTCCTCTGAAAAGCCCCGTCTGGGTAGGAGAGAACAGGAAGCTGAGGTTTTGTGAGATGAGCACAGTGCTGCTGCTGGTCTCTTCCTTATATAGACATGGCTTTGTACCTATCTGGCGTGAAGCTGTGCGTTGGTTGATTGATATCTGTTGGGTGGGCTGTAGCAAAGAGGGCTTGGTTTGAATTTGTTTTGTGCCTCTTGCCCCAAACCGGTCGTTCTACCAGAACCTGGCTGGAACCATGTTTTGATTCCTCAGTTGGATAGCTAGCCTCAGTAGACATGATGCAGAGCAGGGTGGGGAACCTTTCCCCTCCGAGGGCGGGGTCACTTTGGAAATGAGGACAAACGCCAAGAGCTGCATGGACGTTGGGGTGGGGGGATCACTTATGGGGTGCTCTTAGGAATAGAGGGTCCAGATCATGGATTTGTGCAATGGGTTTGGCCCCTGACCGTGTGTGCATGTCTTCATCCCTGCTCCCTCACCCCGAGGAACCAGATTCAGGAACCTGAACGACTAGCTGGGGCTGCCTTTGGCCCCTGGGCCTGAGGTTGTTCACTGCTTATCTAGAGGAGTGATAGCACTTGGCCTCTGAGTCACAGATCTCAAACTGCTTCATCAATACCAGGCCTCCCAGGAAGAGGTGGTTTGTTGAGTTTCGTCTTTGACAGGTACCTAGAATCTCACAGGGCTGTGCCTATAAATGCCACAGAGAGTCTGATTAGAGGCAGTGAATTCCCCGGAAGGGGGTGAGATGCAAGAGGCTGGGGTGGAAGTCTTTTGTGAACCATTTAAAACTATAGTGGAGAAAAAGGATTTTTTTTTAAAAAGGACCTAAAAGAACAACACGATATTGGGGCTGAAATGACTCTTGCCGAGTTCATTCATCTAACTTTGCTGCCCCAGGTTTTCCAGCCTGTTTTTGCATACAAGGTTGGCTGCATGAGTTGTCTTTAACCCTGTTTTGATGATGATGATGATTGATGATGTGCCTGGTCCCTGCCCTGAGGATCTTACTGTCTAGGAGAGACACGAACGAGGGGAATAGAGAGACAGAGAAAAACTCACAAAGGCCACTTTATTTATTTATTTATTTTCAAAATGTATATCCCGCTTTCTCTTGCCACAGGCAGCCCAAAGCAGCTAACAATACATATAATATACTAAAAAATTTCAATTCAATTAAAAAACCCCAATTCAGCAATAAAATAAGACAACCATAAAACACCCTCCTTAACCCCCCACCCTACCCTTCTCCCTCGCCAAATGCCTGACGGAACAGCCAGGTTTTGCAGTTCCTGCGGAAGGCTGGGAGGTCAGGGGCCAACCATGCCCCCACGGGGAGGGAATTCCAAAGGCGTGGTCCCCTTGGAGAACCTGGGGGACCTCCAACAAGACAGCCCCAGATGACCGCAGGGGCCAATCTAAAGCCCGGTGGGTGAGGCGGTCTCGTAAATAAGCAGGGCCCAGACTGCGTAAGGCTTTATAGGTTAAAACCAACACTTTGAATTGGGCCCGGAAGACTATTGGCAGCCAGTACAGAGATCGGAGCACTGGTGTAATGTGCTTCCGGTGGCCCAACCCCACCAGGAGCCGGGCCGCCGCATTCTGCACCAGCTGCAGCTTCCGAGCCCCACGTAGAGTGCGTTGCAGTAGTCTAACTTAGAGGTAATAAATGCATGGATGATTGTGGCCAAGTCTGGAACCGAAACCAGCGGCTGAAGCCGCTGCACCAGATGTAACTGGCGGAAGGCACTCCTCGCCACAGCCTCCACCTGGAGATCCAGGCAGAGCTGCGCATCGAGGAGCACCCCCAGGTTCCGCACCTGGGATGTCAGCGGAGGGCAGACTCCATCAATTGATGGAGCCGTCACCTCTGCCGACCTACCCACTAACATCACCTCCTTTTTGTCAGGATACAGTCGCAGTTGGTTAGCCCTCATCCAGTCCCCCCACAGCTGCCAGACACCGGGTAAGCACCAAGACAGCCGGGCCTGGGTCGGTTGAAAATGAGAGGTAGAGTTGGGTGTCGTCAGCATATTGATGACACCTCACCCCAAACTCTCTGATCACCTCGCCAAGCGGCTGCATGTACTCGTTGAACAGGAGAGGGAACAGAACTGAACCCTGCGGGACCCCACACGAGAGGTCTCAGTGAGATGAAAAAGAATCACCGAGTACCACCCACTGAGTTCTTCCGGCCAGGAATGAGCGGAACCATTCAAGAATGATCCCACCCACCCCCGCACTGTCTCGCAGGCACGTCACCAACATGTCGTGGTCAATGGTATCAAATGCTGCTGATAGATCTAATAGGACCAATAGGGTTGATCGACCCCAGTTCTTTTCTCGGCGAAGGTCATCCACCAAGGCGACAAATGCTGTCTCATTGCCATGACCCAGATGAAAGCCAGACCGTGAAGGATCAAGATAACTGATGCTGTCAAGATGCTCCTGGAGCTGCTGAGCCGCTACCCGTTCAATAACCTTCTCTAAAAAGGGAAGGTTAGAGACAGGCCGATAGCTGGCAGGGGAGTCAGCGTCAAGCGATGGTTTCTTGAGCAGAGGCCTCACCACCGCCTCTTTGAGACAGCTCGGCACTCTGCCCTCCCACAGGGAGGCGTTGACCACCCCAGCCAGCAATGGCCTCAATGTCTCCCGGCAGCTCTTAATCAGCCAGGATGGGCACGGATCTAATTCGCAAAAGGTGACTCGAACAGCCCCAAGCACCCCGACCACGTCAGCGGGTGTCACCGACTGAAAGTGGTCCCAGAAAAATGGACAAGCCGGGCTTCTACACCCTCTACCTCCTCCACTGCACAAAATGTAGCATCGAGGTCATGGTGGATCCAAGCGATTTTATCCGCGGCCACTTTCACATATTACCTGGGGGGGGGAGGGGGGATAACTGCCGTCTGAGCAATTACAGCTCCCTTATGACGGGAATTAGCGCACGTGCGAATGCACTTTTCTGCTTTCATGCTGCGAGAACACCCATCGTACCCTGTCATGCACGCGTGCATTCAGACGTGCACTTTGGGCAAGTGTTATCTGTGATTAAGGGAGTGGTAACATCTCCTTGAGGCAAAGGAGTCTCATTCCCCTCCATCCCCAATCATGGTCCAGTGTTACTTCTCCAGACTAGGTAGGGGGGATGGAGAGAAGAGAAGCACACACACACACCCTGGCAGCTCATCCTATCAGTATTTCCAGCCTTGCTGAATTCATTGTCGAGTAGTGGACATGTTCTCTACTGTGTGGCTTATACACACACCCATGCTAGGGCTCAGGGAGATGTTCCCAGCATTGTTTCCTGTTTGTGTTTTGACTTATTTTAAAAAATGTGCAAGCTGGGTATTTTCTTTGGCTACAGTTGTTAGTTTCAGCCCATTAGGGGTTCCACGGTAGTGGAATTTTCCACTTGCTGGGTGACTGAGCAGTGTATGGAAGCGTCCTCTGTGGTAGTCAGTCGTGTGACACTGTGTAGGAGCGACATTAAGATAAAAACTTCCAATGTATACACCTCTCCACACAAATCAAGCTCCTGACCTTGGCAATGAGCCTAGTCTCTGGCATAAGGAGGACTTGATGGAGGAGGATAACTTGACTTGGATCATTTCCCAGAAATACATGTGGGCAAATGGAGATTTCTCTCTAAGTGTTGAGTAGGGACATCTAATGGGGCTAGCCAGGCTTATATTGCAGACTAGGAGAGGGAGTGCTCCCTTGGTTGCTCTCCAACCCTGCCTTGCTCCTCGAGTTAGTGAAAAGGATTGTGTAACTGGTCCTCACCATTCCTCTTGAGTTATGGTGTAATTGAACAATTAAATCCAGTAAATGCGAATTGATTCCCAGCCTAGCTAATTTGGCCCATAAGATCTTCCTGGGAACTGAATCGAAGGCCTTTGACAAATCAATAAATGCTACATATAATTTCCCTTTCCTCACTGATACATATTTATCCACAATATGTAAGAGAATAAAACAATTATCTATTGTGGATCTCCCTTGACGGAAACTAGCTTGCTCTTCTGCCAATACTCCCTGCGTTGAGATCCAATTCTCTAAAGCATTCAGGAGAAAGCGGGCATAGATTTTACTTATCACCGGGAGCAGGGCTGGCTGAAGGGTTTGAGGGGCCATGTGCCAAGCCTTGCTGCGGGGCCACAAAGGCTGGCTGGTGGCACAGCCGCCGGCAGGCCGACAAAACCTTATGGCTGGCAGAGCTCTAGGGAGGGCTCTAGGGAGCCCCAGGGCCGTCCCAAGACGTTTTGCTGCTCTAGGCGAAGACAAAATTTGGCGCCAGCCCCCCAAGGTGGTAGTATGGGGTATGTAGGGGTGCCCACCGCCATCAGAATGTTAGTTTACAAATATTACAAATTGGACATGCTAAATAGACAATGAGACGACAGAATCAACATACAACATGCTTAAAGACCTTTTTATAATTGCTGCATTTAGCACCTACTTCATTGTAATTTGGGTGTCTTCTATCCCTGGGACAAGAAACTGATTCCCCTCTCCTGGAGCTCAGGTGAGGATTTTAGTAGTCTCAGACGATTAAAATCCTCACCTGAGCTCCAGGAGAGTCTCCATGGTGGGAGGGGGAGGCTGGAGTGTCTGCGGGGGAATGGAAGTCTGGAAGGGGTAGGGGACCAGGGAAATGGCAGGTCCGGATCCCAGTCCCTTTACTTGGGGGGCGGGGGGGCGGAATTGGTTGTCAAACAACCAGGGTTTTTTCCCCTTCTGAATAGCATTGTCAAGTTCACCCCATCTCCACCTCCTGTGACCAAAGCTGTATCCTACACCCCAGGCTAACCTGTGGGCTTTAGCTACAAGCAAGAGAGACCAATGCCCTCCCCCATCTCCACTGCTGGAATCAATACCAACAGTCTCCTACATCACGAAAGGCACAAAATAATGCACATGACACTTTCACAGTAAAAAGGGAGGCCACCTACCTCAAGTCATCACTAATATACTTTACCTTTTGTTGACAGAAGCCTAAACACTTCCCCCCAGAATGCTCCCACAAATATGCTTCCCCACAGAAACCTTGCCACAGATTCACCATCTTCTGGCTCCCCCAGGAACACATACACCCCCCCATAAGTAAAGTACCCCATAGAAACTCCACCTTCTCAGAAAGCTCTGCCTATTCATTCTGAACAAGTACTCCATAGAAACCTTATTACCCTATTACCAAGAGCCTCACAGAAACCCCACCACTTCAGAAATCCCTGCACATGAAAACACTTCCTTCTCAGAAACCCTGCACACAATCAATCCAAGTAAGTACCAGTAACCTATAGATACCTATTAATAAAGAACCTCTAAATAGAAACACCACCACTAAAATCCCATAAAACTCTCCCTCTTTCACACAGCTCCCCATAGACTCTCACATTCCACCCTGCCATGCACACCCCAATGGTTAGGGGAGGGAGATGGGGTCATCCCTTCCCTGCCCCACCACTTCCCTTCCCTGCACTACCCTGGCGGCCCACCCATGCTCACATGATAGGTGAGGTCCCGATCCAAGGGAGGGAGCGGATTCCTTCCTCCCTCTACCTCGCTCACAAGCTGGGGTTTAGGATCTTTGCTGCGAGAGCAGCAGCAGCATCGATATTCCCCAGAGCAGACACGCGCTCCTTGCTGGTGGATCCCCACTCCCTGCTCTCTCCCAGCCCCGCCATAGCCACCTGACCTCTCCCAGCTTGAGCCAGGGCCCCGGGGGCAGTGAGAGCATGAGCTGGCCGAGAGAGAGCACTGAAGCCTTCCAGGCTGGTGAGCAGCAGGATGGAACCCACCAAAGCACCGAGTCAGGCGGAGCCGGAGCTAGGACCCCAGCACTTTCCATTTTTAAAGTTGGACACTAGCAAATGACTTGCAGACAGACTAGCCCAGTGATTGATGGGAAATGTAGTTTGAAACTCTGCCTCTGAGCACAGAGGGTGAAGGCTCAGAGGCTGGGAGGGACTACGTTTCCCAGAATCACCGTTAGTCTGGGTCTGGCCAGTCGCTCTCTGCAAGAGGAGCCTGTCGGACTCCAGGCTCGGCTACACTCACAGGGAGGAGGATTGCTGGCATTGACAGGTGGGGGGCAAAATCTGCCAAAGTGCTGGCCGGCTTGTGGGCCCCGGGACAAATATCCCATGTGTCCCTATGAGCAGGGACAGCCCTGGCAGGCCTGCCTTTTTTGCTTACCTGCGTGCTTTTCTGACTGAGTCAGCTCCTCAGCTGCTTCACCGGCGCCAACTCAGGTGGGCAGGGCCAGGGATTCCAGGAAACCCCCCACCCCCCGAGGACTCAGAGCGAATTCGAGTCGGAGACAGTGACCGGTGGTGGTGGGGGAAATTAAATGGTGGCGGGCGGTGCGGGGCCCCTCCCTCGGAGGCCGGCACGGGGCTATGTGCCTCGGCGCCGGTGGCACATGCCTTGGGCCGGCCATGACCGGGAGCAAGCTAATGGGCCTGTAGCAGGATGGATCAGATGGATTTCCCTTTTTGAATATAGGGATTATAATTGTCATTGCCCATGATTGTGGGATCATTTTAGCCTGATTAATACAAGTAAACAATTTCTCCAAAACAGGGAACCACCAGCTAATCTTTAACTACTTCTGGCACTATACCACCTGCAGCTTTACCAGAAAGTTTGCCAAGATATTGATATACTTCCTCCTTCTTAATTACAGTGGAAAAAAATAGCTCCTGAATCACGATACTCTAGCCTTGATATGATGTCACCGACTTGTGAGGGGAGTAAATTACAGGAATCTCAAAATAATTCCTCAAAAAAGAATACCCAATTAGCATCTGAAACTTGGGAAGATACACTAGACGGACCCTTCCTGGAATGTGCATTAATTATCCTCCAAAGTTTAGCTGTGTCCTGAAGACTAGCAGCAACCTGTAAATCAGCCCACATCTGCGAGGATTGGGCTATTTTCTTAACCCTCAAAAGTTTATGGTATTCTCTTCTATTTGATAAAAACATACGCCAATGCTGCGGTAATCGATGAACAGCCCAGGTTGCTCTAGCTCTGGCCATGGCACTCTTAGAGGACCTGCACTCCTGGTCATACCAAGATTTATTTGAGTTTCCAGTGCATTGACCTCAAGATGAAACAATCTTGATTATATGTGGGATCAATTTCCCCAAAATCTGTGATAGTATAGCACATACTTGCCTATACTGTATCGATCCTAAAAGAGCCTCACGAAGAGTCATAAGATCAGCAGAGTACAAGATCTGTGCGACTTTAACAGAGATGGCATTGGACCATTTAATCAGGATCCTCGTAAGAGGAGAGGCCAAAGTCGAGTATTTAAACTGATTTTCGTTGTTAGCTGAATACAGCTCTAACAAAATTGGGTAGTGATTTCCCTCCGGCCTCGGTACCACCGAAAAATCCTTGACACAAGAAAAAGAGGGTGGCAGGAGCAACAGATAATCAATAATACTAGCGCCCCAAATAGAACCATAAGTATACATGCCAAAAGGATTGGATGGTGTCCTGCCATTGGTGACAATTAAGTTCTGCTCTGCCATTAGCTGCAATAGCTTCTCACTTAATTTATTCACAGTCAAATTCTTAGATACTCTAGAGGGGATTGTAAAATAAGACTGCAGTTCAGAGTCTGCAGGATTCATATCATGCCCACCAATCCTAGCATTAAAATCCCCCATTACTAGTATCATGTCTCTGGAATAAGACTGATTTAGAGAGTCCATCAAATTACCCATTTACTCCCATATTGACGATAAGTAATAAGGAGATGACTCAAGTGGGACATACACATTAACAATTACATACCCAAAAGAGTCATTTCATTTTACCAGGCAACACCAGGCAATTAGGCAATTACTCAATTACACTAGGCAATGATGTCGGGATCAAAATACAGGTGTAACAAGCTTTAGATGAAACCATAATTGCTACCCCACCCGATAAGCGACCTCTGGTTTGCTTGCTTACACCAGGAGAGGTAAAAACCTGAAAGCCATCCAAGGCTAAGACTGTCACCGTCACTCTGACATCCATGTCTCTTGGAGATATACTATATCGTATTCATCTTTATTGTGTAGCCAAAGGCTATTACAAAACACCATGCAAAATACCAAATACAAAGAAAAAATAAAAAGTACAAATTAGAAAGGAATTTAAAACCTAATACATCATGTCCTTGATGTAAGCCAGCATATCTTACACTTAAAGAAAACACATTGTATAAGACGAGACTCTTACTAGCAAGAAGAAATGGAACTCAGAACAGAGGGAATATTCCTTAGTTGTAAGTCCCAATTCCTGCTGTTTTAAGACATGGATCAGTCATTACTGCCAGTAAGAGCCTGTCTTATTTGGATAGCGGATGCGCAAAAAGTTGCCGCCACCCTTGTTACTTCTGTATCAACTAGACAGAGCAATTTGGAGAGAAACCGATCATTGTTAAAAGGATGATCTGGGAGAAGTGCTCGTAAGTATTTCCCTCTTGGTCTCAAATAAGCAGGGCACTCGAAAAATATATGCTTGGCCAACTATACTGCCCCCGAGTCGCAAAGTGGACAGAAGAACCTTTCTTCCGTAGGAAGACCAGAATAGCGCCCTTCCAATAGGGCCGAGCTAAACATGTTGCAATGAAAGTTTGTAAATGTGCGTCTAAGGTTAAAGTCCACTCACGCAATTAAGTAACTTTGGCCCTTTGTGGAGATACTAATCTCCAGAAAAAAGGGCACAATAAACTCCCCGCCTGAGGTTGGTTAGATGGATTTACCATATCACTACCTTGGGAGCCAATAGTAAAAGTATTGGGACTAGGAGAGTTTGTATCACTACCAAATCGACATCATATCGTTTGTTCATGACGAGATAATTTTAAAAAGTCACCTCCTTCTCCCAAGATGACGTTTCCACTTTCTGCGGCCGGGGGAGAACCCATTAATAAGGCATCCTCATTAGTGTTATAGTAATCTAAAGGTGACTAGTCAGTGGATCCCGTGGCATCAGATATTTCCCAATTTGGAAAACATACCTGCCATTTGTTATGAATTTGAGAAAAACCACCCATTTTATTCAGGTTACTAGAAGTCAAACAATTGGGATTTTCATGCGTACCCAGAATGGCCTTCGCAAGGGTACTTTCTGTTCTCTGTATAAATACCCCAGTTGCTTTCAGTTGTTTTCGAGCACTCCATAATTTACTGGCAACTTTCCTTTGCCTAAACACTACCCCCCAATGCATAAAGCGCCCTCTATCCATTAGGGGCCATGCAAGTACAATATCAGTTGGATCCAATTTTACTTTCATAATTGTTTGAATGAAGTCAATAAATCATAATTCATTCAAAACTTTGTCTGAGAAACCTATACTTCTTTTTTTTTACTCATATGGAAGACTATAATCGAAGCCCAATGAACCTTAATCTCCTGAGGCCAAACCTTGTGCTGTAAAGGCTCTATAAAACTATTAGCTGAAGTTTGTTCTAAAATCTGTGACTTGCTGGAGTTACACAAGATCTACGAAACCAGAACTCAGTTCTGCTTCCGTCTCTATAGAGGGCATATGAAAGACTGGAGCATCTGGCCGTAGATCTGACCCCTGATCTTCTGTACAAATAATATCCCCCATCGCAAATGCTGGAGAGAAATAAGTTTAGATTGAGTCATTGTAGGAGGTTTTTCTTTCCGAGAAGTATTCCTTTCAGCTACTTCAATTTCCTCTGCCAGGGTGATAGGACATGTGAGTGTACGAGATCTCAATTCCATATTTAAACCAATAACACTAGTTCTAACCTAATGGAGTGACCCAAAATACCCTCTTCCTTAATACTCGCAACTTTCAGTCACGACAACCAATAATTAAGATATGTTACCAAAAGAAAAAAAATATACAAGCCCAATCCTTCTCAGTACATATCTACAAAGGGTCTGCTGCTGAAGGAATACGGGAGACTCTTCAGGTACAACAGGTTGGGCTTCTCAGCCACGGCCCCTCCAACGGCCGACACCCTTGGGGTGTCGCCCTTCAGGCTGGCACCTCCAGTGCCTAGCCCTTGAATAAGGGAAGAGGGTCCAGATGTCAGCACTCTCTCAGGGAGCCAATAAGCCCGTGCATCTCTCTGGAGCAACACAGCACCAAGTCAAATGCACCTCCTAATATTTAACCTAAATCTTCCCTTCCAATTGTTCTATAATCTACTGACTGTGAGGAAAGGTGAACAATTGATCTTTATCTTCTTTTTAATGACATTTTACATATTTGCAAACTTATTTATTTATTTAAATGTATATCCTGCCCTATTCTGAAGACTCAGAAAAGCACAAAGTAGAATTCTTTATATATATATTTTTAAAAATGCACGCGCACACACATCCTTAAAAAATGTAACCCATTTCGGGACCCCCTCTGTTTTGTGCCCAGAATTCTGCTACCAGTGTGCATAATATTCTGCTACCAGTGTGCAAGAAGGTGGTGGTGAAGATCCATAGTTGGTTAACAATGCGAAAGGGTTAGCTGTTTTGGGACATAGTGGTGAATTCATAATTTTAAAGAAAGGAAGTCATGAGGACAACAAAATAAGAACAATGGAGTTGTAATAAGTTTTCATCACATGTAGGAGTGACACCCAGATTGCGAGACGGTGAAGTTGGATGGAAAGTCTTCTGCCATTTTTTCTGGAAATTTTCCAGTTGTAAAAATGCATTGTTTAATAAAATCAGTTAGTAGCATAATTATAACATTTTTTCCTAATTAAACTAAGATCATCAAATAATATCAAATACATTTGGGAAACTGCCAAACGACTTTTGCCTATTGTAAAAACTTTTGAGATATTTATCCAGCACATAAAATTAACATAGTGTACTTTTTGTTTACTAAGCACAAGTCAAATAAATATGCTAAATCAAATCCAAATCAATTTAGGGCATTGAAAAAATTTCCAGAAAATCTGCATCAGAAAATTTCTGGAAATTTTCCTGATTCAAACATCTTCCAAAAAACCCACATCACTGCTGCAGGACCTGTGTCGGAAGAAAAAGAGAAGTAGAGCTGGGTGTCGTTAGCATATTGGTGGCACCTCACTCCAAACCTCTGGATGACCTCGCCCTTCCCCTGAGCTCAGTCTGTCAGTGTGATCTGTCCCCTCTCCCTGTGTGCCTGCCCTCCTCTCTGCTCCCTTCCCCTGAGCTCAGTCTGTCAGTGTGATCTGTCCCCTCTCCCTGTG
>QEPC01000113.1:1631139-1650453 GCA_003113815.1 Sphenodon punctatus | reverse complement strand
AAGAGTCAGCATGGATTTAGCAAAGGGAAGTCATGCCTCAGTAATCTCTTGGAATTCTTTGAGGGCGTAAACAAGCATGTGGACAGGGGAGACCCAGCAAATATAGTGTACCTGGATTTCCAGATAGCTTTTGATAAGGTCCCACATAAATGACTCTTGAGAAAATTAAAAAGCCATGGGATAGGAGGTAGTGTTTTGCTATGGATTGGTAGCTGGTTAAAAGATAGGAAGCAAAGAGTGGGACTAAATGGCCAGTTTTAACAATGGAGGGATGTAAAAAGTGGTGTGCCCCAAGGATCTCTACTGGGACTAGTTCTTTTCAACGTATTCATTAGTGATCTGGAAAAGGGTGTTAAGAGTGAGGTGATCAAATTTGCAGATGACACCAAGTTATTCAGAGTAGTCAGAACATGAGCAGACAGTGAGGAGCTGCAGCAAGATCTTACAAGACTGGGTGCCTGGGCATCTAAATGGCAGTTGAGATTTAATGTGGACAAGTTACCACTCAGGAAAATACCTCTCCCCTCCCCCTCCCAGGCTGTGCAGGTGGAAGGGGGGGCACCCACCCTGCCCAGCCTGGATTTTAAAAACATTTTTTTTTACCCTAAGTCCCTACTGACCTCCCCTCTTTCCGTAGACAGTGTAAGACCTGGCTGTTCCGTCGGGCCTTTACTGAGGGAGATGGGGTGGGTGGGTTGGGTTAGGGAGGAGTTGGGTTATTTTAATCTGGGGATGTTATGTTGTTTTAATTGTATTTTAGTTATGTATTTTTAAATGTTATTAGCCACCCCTAGATGCTTATAGCAGGAGGGGGCGGCATATACATTTAAATAAATTAATTAAGTAAGCATCGAGACTTCAGGACCTGAGTAGGATGAAAATGAGAGATGACGTTGGGTATCATCAGCATAGTGATGACATCTCGCACCAAACCTCCAAAGGATTGCACCCAGTGGCCTCATGTACACACTGAACAAGAAGGGAGACAAGATGGAACCTTATGGGACCCCACAGGGTAGGTCACGAGGGGATGACAAGCAAGCAATCACCCATTGCTACCCACCGCAACAGCATAGGTACGTAACCAGACTCTATGCCGCAATCGGTCAACTTCAGTACGCGAGTGACACCACCGTCGCTCTAACCACCGCCCTTCCCACTCATCCGCCGCAGCTCCTCCATATAGGCAATTCGGGAGTGGATGCCTGGGGGACATGGTCCACCAACACGAAATTCCACATGGTCATGAGGCCATTGAGTGAGCGGCCATCGAGGTCAGAGGAAAAACATACCCATGAGTGGCCTGGAACCCTTCTGGTTCCATAAGCCTTCGGGGGCAAACCAACCTAACTGGTTCCACACTCTCCTGGGGGCTGACATGCGCCACGATACCGGCCTGGAGGAGATAATGATCTGTCCACAACAAGGGCACTGTTGACACCTCCCCCACTAACGGATCCCCCCCCCTCAAGGCCGGTAAAAAATATCATGTCCAGGTTATGTCCTCCAGCATGTGTGGGGCCCACCACTCTCTGAGACAGGCCTATGGTCGCCATGGCGGCCATGAACTCACGCTCTGCCCCTCCAAGACTGGCGTAGACATAGATGTTGAAATCCCCCAGGACTATCGCACTGGGGGACCGCAAGACCACCTCCGACACCAGCTTGGTTAGTTCTGGCAGGGAAGCTGCTGTACCAGTGGGTGCCCGGTATATCAGCAGTACCCCCACTCTGTCTCCGGCCAAATCCAACATAAAATGGAGACCCTCTATACCCATGATTACGCAATGCCTGGTTGCTGTTGTGGACTGGATGAGGGTGAGCTGATTGAGACTGAATCCTGACAAGACTGAGGTGGTGATGGTTGATTTAGAGGGGATTTGTGCTCCTGTTGTTGACTAGAGCTGGCCCCCTTTGATCACTCAGGTTTGTAGCCTCGAACTGCCTCTGAACCCCATGCTGCCCCATGACCATCAGGTTGCGACTGTGGTCAGGATTGCTTTTCACCAAATCCTATCTGGTGAGGAGGCTGCGGCCTTTTCTTTCTCATTTGGACCTTGCCGCTGTCAACCATGTTTTTATCACTTCGAGGCTAGTTTACTACAGTGCACTCTACATGGGACTGCCCTTGATGACTGTTTTGGAAGCTGCAATTTAAGGTGATAGTTTTGACGTATAAAGCCCTAAATGACTGCAAGTGTTTTTGTGGGTTTTTTAAAAAGATTATCGGGGATGGTCCTTTCCCCCATGCTGGAGCCTGCAACCATTGGGGTTGTGTTGGGCTGGGGGAATTATGGTCCATCTGGGAGGCTGATTAGATCTGTGAGACAGGACAGGTGCCTGGGGCCTGTCCCTCTCACTGGTCCCCAGGCAGGTGGTGAGGTGGTTGATGACTGGCGGGCCCCTGGCCTGGATCTGCTGCTGTTTAACGTGAGGTCGGTTGTAAATAAATCAACAGCAGTCCGGGAGCTAATCATGGACCAGGCAGCTGACCTCGTGTGTATTATGGAGACCTGACTGGACACTGAGTCAGGGCCTATTTTAGCTGACCTTTTTCTGGCTGGGTACTCTGTACAGCATCAGCCACCGGGGTAGCCATCATTTGTAAGGATACTTGAACTGTAAGGAGGTATCCACTGCAAACTGTGTCTGGCATAGAGGGGCTTCATCTTGTGATTGATTTGGCCGGAGACAGATTGGGGCTGCTGCTAGTATACCGTACACCTATCTGTATGGCAGCATCTCTACGTGCTCTAGTGCAGCTGGTGTCGGAGGTGGTCTTGCAGGCCCCGAGGACACTGATCCTGGGGGACTTCAACATTCATGCTGAATACTCTGCTGACTGAGGCCATCGACCAAATAGCTTCCAGGTGTCTGCTCCCTGACCATCGACAATACAGGTCCCCCTGGTTTACAGAAGAACTGCGGTGGATGAAGCGAGAAGGGCGGCTGGAGTGATGGTGACACTGTACTCGGGCTGAAGCTGACTGATTGCAGCATAGAGTTAGTTTGCAAACCTATGCCGTGGCTGTGCGGGTAACAAAGAAGTGGTTCTTTGCTGCTCTCATAGCATCGGCAAAGTCGCGTCCAGTTGAGCTTTTCGGGGTGGTGAGGGGGCTGGTTAGTCCAGCTCCCTTCTGCATGGAATTGGAATCCTCTAGTGCTCGCTGTGACATATTTATCGACTTTTTTCTGGATAAAATTGCTCAAATTCACCTTGACTTCAACGCCACGTTTGTCGCAGTAGGAGAACCAGAGGTAATGGAAGGCCCCGCCTTGTCCTGTTTCATGGGATCAGTTTCATTTGGTGTCGCCCGCTGATGTGGGGGATGTCCTTGGGACTGTTAGAGCTCCCTGGTGTGTACTGGACCTGTGCCCATCCTGGTTGGTTAAGGCCAGCTGGGCGATGTTGGGGCCATTGTTGGCTGGGGTGGTCAGTGCCTCCCTTAGGGAGGGCATAGTGCCGGACTGCCTCAAGGAAGTGGTGGTGCAGCCTCTACTCAAGAAACTGTCACTTTACATTGACTCCCTGGCCAGCTGTCGACTCGTCTCTAACCATCCCTTTTTAGGAAGGGATTGAACGGGTAGTGACTCAGCAGCTTCAGGGGCATCTAGACCATATCAGTTTTCTGGCTGCCTCAGTCTGACTTTCGTCTGGGTTTTGGCACCGAGATTATTATTATTATTATTATTATTATTATTATTATTAACAAACATTTATATAGCGCCAGCAGTGTACCTGGCACTTTACAAAGTAATAAAATAGACACGGTCCCTGCCCCTAGGGCTTACAATCTGAGAGACAGGAGCTGGGGGAGAGACTTAGGAAGGGGAACAGAGGGAGACACAAGGGGTCTAACATTCATGAAGATGCGAGGTCTCAAGTGCACGTACTTGGCTTGGTTACGATGAGAATGACAGCAGGCAGGTCCATGTTGCAAGGATAAGGGTAAACCGATCGTAGGTATAGGAATAGTGACTCAGAAGGATAAAGAGTCAGACAGAGCAGAGCGAAAGAGGTGAGTTTTAAGGAGAGATTTGAAGGTGTGAAGGGAGGGGGCGAGGCAGATGTGGACAGGGAGGGAGTTCCAGGCATGGGGGGCAGCAAGTGAGAAGGGACGAAGGCGCTTAGGGGAGCAGGGAAGGCGTGGAAGGGTGAGAGAAGGGACAGAGGAGGAGCGAAGTGCACGGGCTGGAGTATGGAGGGCGATAAGTGCAGAGAGGTAGGGGGGAGCAAGATTACACTTGCGGCCTTGGTCGACGACATCTGCCGTGAGTTGGACCAGGGCTGATCGACACTGTTGATCCTGTTAGATCGCTCAGCTGCATTTGATACCGTTGACCACTGGTGGGACTGAGCTGGGGTGGGCAGGACTGTTCTTGAATGGTTCCGTTCCTTCCTGTCCAGGAGAACTCAACATGTGGTGCTGAGTGGTTGCTCATCATCTCCCCAGGACCTGACATGCGGAGTTCCGCAAGGTTTTATTTTGTCACTTCTCCTGTTCATCATGTACATGTAGTCTTTGGGTGAGATCGTCAGAGGGTTTGGTGTGCGGTGTCACCAGTACGCTGATGACACCCAACTTTACGTCTCTTTTTCAACTGACCCAGGCCCGGCAGTCTCGGTGCTTACCTGGTGGGTGGCAGCTGTGGGGGACTGGATGCAGGCAAGCCGTCTGAAGCTTTATTTTGACAAGACGGAGGTGATGCTGGTGGGAGGAGCTGAGGGAGGAGTGCCACCCATCATTGATGGAGTCTGCTCTCCGTTGGTCCCTTAGGTCCGTAGCCTGGGAGTGCGCCTCAATCCACGGTTCCGCCTGGATGTCCAGGTGGAAGCTGTGGCAAGGGGCTCATTTCGCCAATTACATCTGGTGTGTCTGCTTCAGCTGTACATCTCGAACTCTGACCTAGCCACCATCATCCATGCGTTCATCACCTCAAGACCGGACTACTACAGGGCAGCTTGCGACGGTGAACAGCAATTCAGCATTTAAACAATTCAGAATTAAAATCCGATATAAAAAAATACAACACCCCCACCCCCCCCGACTGCCTGTCTCCTTACGGGAACGAGTCGCTGCGAGCACATTACACCAGTACTCTGATCTCTGCACTGGCTGCCTATAGCCTTTCGGGCCCGATTCATGGTGTTGTTTTTTACCTATAAAGCCCTACACGGCCTGAGCCCCGCTTATCTGCGGGATCGCCTCACCCCCCGGTCCTAGAACGGCCCCTGTGGTCGGCTGGGAGCGCCCTTCTTGAGATCTCCTGAGTTTCTTGGCTGGTGACAATGAGGAGGGTGTTCTCGGTAGTTGCACCGAGTCTGTGAAACTCCCTCCTAACGGAGGTCTGCTTGACCCCGGACCTTCCCTCTTTCCAAAGACAGTGTAAAACCTGGCTGTTCCAGTCAGGCTTTTGGAGAGGGAGATGGGTGTGGGGTTAGGGTAGGGGTGGGGGATTTAGCTCTGTTGTGGGGTTTTTATTGCTGTTTTTATATGGTTATTGTATTTTGATTATTTACTGATTGTTTTATTTATGTTTACATATAGTTTTATGGTCTTAACATGTTGTGAGCTGCTGTTGGTAGCAGGGGGCGGCCGAGAAATGGACTAAAATGAATAAATATCCTGGGCCCTAGAGAGAGACCGCCTGTCCCACCAGGCCCCATCGTGGCCTCTGAAGTTGCCCGGGAGTGCCCTGCTGTGCGTTCCATCTGTTACTCTTGTCCATGGGGCAGATGGGAAGTGCGGTGATTAAGAGTATGGAGTTAATTCCTTGCCTTTTTGGTGGCACCGTAGCCTTTGTTTTTGTGTTGGGGCTACAGGATAATTTGCATCCCCAATGGGGACATGGAGGCAAAAGTAGTCAAACCACTAGGTTTGGGTTTCCGATCACGCATTAGACGTGGAGCTGCTGAGCCCTTCCCTAGCTGTGTTCTCTGCCCTCCTGGTGTTCCCTCAAACACACCAGCCTTTCCTTGCAAGGGACTTCACTTCAAAGGATATGACGAACACATCTTCCTCCCTGGGTTAGGAGTAGGTGTAGCTCTTGATGAATGGGCCGCGGGTAGCTAGCTGCCTTTGCACTAGTGCAGAATGGCCTCTCTGGTTACTATCAGGGTTTGGTTGAAAAGAAACCAGATCAGTGGGGGCTGTAGGCAGGCTTGTGGCAAGGTGACTGGGCTGGTCTGGGCTGGTGCCCTGGTGGAGCGTTACTGAGCCTGGGGTGCCAGCTCCCATTGCTCCCTGCAGCCTCTGCAAGGACTTTCCCAGGCAGAGACTGTCACAGGGTTCTTATTCCAAGAAGCTCTGATATGGGGAGTCCTTGTTGTGAATAACGCCGTGGGATAGCCAGTGGCAGAAAATGGTGGCACTGGGGAAGTCTGGGATAGGTCAGGTAATATGCTTCAAAGCGCCATGGAAGTTAAAATATCTTTGTCACAAATTTGCTGGACTGGGCTGTTGAGGGGAGGTGTTCTCTGTCGCTGCACACACCCTGACTGGAACTCAAAAACCAAAACCCTCTGGAATGTAGAGCCAGTCTCTGTGTCGTCGTGCTTGTGGCACGGCGTGGGGAAGAGTGCAGTAGATGCTGTTTTTAGCCCTTGGGTTATTGTCAGCGGGGGTGGCTCTGTAATTATTGTAGAGAATGGCACTGGGAGGCTACTACTGACATTTAGTCGTGGACAAAAATAGAGCAAGTTCCTCCCCAAGACGCTTTTAGCAGCATCTTTCTTCCCTGCCTACCATGTCCTTCCTCTTGCCCAGACTGACCTGTTTGGCCTGCATGCAGGATGTCCACCCAGTAGCTGGTGCATCAACATACTGTGCTTGGGACCGACTGCATAAAACATGCTGCAGAGGAAGGGAGTTGGGCTACCTAGTGCTGGGGAAGCTTTGGAGACCACGGCACAAGACCAGAGCACTTAGTTTGCTGCCGTCAGTGGCTGTCTGCCTGGTTAGCTGCTGCACTAATAGCTCCCGTGCAGCATGTTTGACAACAGGACTTACTAGCAACCTCTTTTCTTACCTCCATGGGTAGCACGTGATTCCTTTTGAATTCCCCAGAGTGCATGTCTGAAGCATTGAGCTTCCAGGTGCATGGGACTGCGGACGTGTCTTGGCTTGGTGTAATGAGAGTAGCTGAAGGGATTCATTCTGTTCCGCAGGCACATCCTGACTCGGGTAGCTCGCAGTGTCACCTTGGATCTTCAAAACAATTAATTTGCACCACCTTCTTCATGACTATGGAGATGATATGTCTCTTCTATAGTGCAGCTTGGCCTCAGAGGTCAAGATGAAACAACAGCCTCCAGGGACTATGAAAAATGAAGGGAAGAGCATGTCCGCGCTCTCCCTCGCCGCTTAAATACGTGCATCTGATTCGTAGTATCCTAGAGTTGGAAGAAACTTCGAGGGTCATCTAGTCCAGCCCCCTGCGTGGATGCAGGATGACCTCCAGCGAAGGAGAGCCTACAGCTTCCTGAGGCAGCTTGTTCTGTTACAAAACAGCAGGAAGTTCTACGTGGTGTTTAATTGAAATCTGCCTTCCTGTAACTTGAACCCATTATTTTTTAATTTTATTTATTTATTTAAAACTTATATCCCGCCCCTCCTGCCCAAAGGCAGCTCAGGACGGCGAACAACATAAAATAAATCTACAAATTTAAAAACAAATAAACACTCACCCTCCCTCCCACCCACCCCCCTCACCAAAAGTCCGGTGGAACAACCAGGTCTTACACAAACGTCGAAACGACAGGAGGGTGGGAGCCAAGCGAGCCGCCTCTGGGAGCGAATTCCACAGCACAGGGGCGGCCACCGAAAAAGATCTCACATCGGTGGCCACCCATCTCGCCCGGGGAACCTCCAAAAAGGCCCCCACAGACGAGCTCAAGGGTCGTACGGGCACATGGGGAGTGAGGCGATCCCACAGATAGGCAGGGCCCAGGCCGTGAAGGGCTTTAAAGGTCAAAAACAGCACTTTGAACCTAGCCCGGTGCTTTATAGGCAGCCAGAGCAGAGCCCAGAGTCCTACACTCTGTAGTAATGAAGAGCTGTCCCGTGCCATTTTCTTGTTGGTAGCCCCTTTAGGCTGCTATCATGTCGCCTCAATCTCCTTTTCGCTAGACTAAATATACCCAGTTTCTTCAGCCTTTCCTCATAAGACTTGCTTTCCAAACCCTTGGCCATCTTTCTTGCCCTCTGAACTCACTCCAATTTGTCGATGTCCTTCTTAAAGTGCGGTGCCCAGAACTGGACACAGGAGGTGAGGTCTGACCAATGCAGAATAGAGTGGAATTATTACCTCCGCTGACTTGGAGATAATGCTTCTGTTAATGTAGCCTAAAATTGCATTAACTTTTTTTACATCCACATCCCATTACTGACGTGTCCAGTTCGTGATCCACCATGATTCCCAAATACTCCAAACCAGGTATCCCCTATCTTATAGTTGTGCATTTGGTTCCCCTTCTCTCAGTGTTGAACTTTACATTATCTTGGCTGAATTTCATTTATTTAATTTCAGCCTACATTTCCAACATCTCAAGATTGCTTTGAATTTTAGTTCTTCCAAGATATTAACTTTTCCTTCCAGTTTTGTGTCAACCTTTGATGCCCTTCCTGCCCAATCATCACCTTGCTTTGTTCCATCTTCCCCACTCGCCCCCATCTGCCTCCTCAACCTCTCGCTCTTTCCATGACCTTCAGTCCATTGACTCTCTTGACTTTGCCCCCTCCCTCTTCCCCCATTTCTCATCCGTCACCTCTACCACCTGCCTAGTCTCTGCTGTCTCCATTTTCAACTCATCCCTTTCTTCCACCCTGACTTCCATGCTTCCCTCTCCTGCCGTCCTATCCGTCACATAAACCCACGTCCCTGGCTCACCCCTACCATCCGCCTCCTCAGATCCTGCTCTCAAGCCGCCAAGTGCGTCTGGGGGAAGGCTTGTGATTTCGCTGACTTTCTCCACTTCAAGTTTGCGCTCTCTGTGTTTAGTGATGCCCTTTCCCTCGCCAAAGACCGCTATTACACCACGTCAATTGAATCCCAGTCCCACAACCTATGTTGTCTCTTCTTCACATTTGCTTCCCTCCTGAAGCCTCCCTGTCCTCACTCCCCACACAGGATCTTCTCCACGTCATCAACAACAAGATTATTATTATTAGCAGCAGCAAGCATTTATATAGCGCCAGCAATGTACCTGGTGCCTTACAAAGTAATTGAATAGACACAGTCCCTGCCCAAGGGCTTACAATCTGAGAGGGGGGATGGGGGGAAGATGAAGGAAGGGGAACACAGGGAGAGACAAGGGGTGTAACATTCATGAAGGTGCGCGGTCCCAGGTGCATACGCTTGGCTTGGTTACATCAAGAATAATGGCTGGTTGGTCCATGTGGTGAGGATATGAGTACACAGACCTCAGGTAAGAGATTGTAAACTCCACCTTGCAATCACTTCTCAACCCTCGCCCTCCTCCACCTCATTCCCTGATGTTCCCCCTCCTGCCTCTCTTCTCCTTCTCCCCAGTTTCTCTTGATGAGGTCACATCCCTTCTCTCTTCATTCAACCCCTCCACTTGCCCCCTTGGTCCCATCCCCTCCTAACATAGATTGCCCCCACCGCTGCGCCTTCTCTGCTGCACATCATCAACCTCTCCCTCTCTAATGGGTCATTTCCATTGACCTTCATACACGCTACTGTCTCCCCTATCCTTAAGAAACCTACTCTTGTCCCCTTCGACCTTCCAGCTATCACCCCATTTCACTCCTAATGCTCACTTCCAAGTTCCTGGAGTGGGCTGTCTACACGCACTGTCTGGACTTCCTCTCTTCAAATCCCTCCCGTGACCCTTTCCAATCGGGCTTCTGCCCTCTCCACTTGACTGAGACTCACCTCGCCAAAATAACCAATGACCTTCTCTTAGCTAAGCCTAAGAGCCTCTAGTCCATTCTTGTCCTCAATCTCTCTGCCACCTTTGACACGGTCGACCATGGCCTCCTCCTGGATTCACTATGCTCCCTTGGTTTCCAGGACACTGTTCTTGACTGATTCTCATCTCTCAAACCACTCCTTCAATGTTCCTCTTGCTGGTACCTCCTCTACGTCGCTTCCCCTCTCTGGGAGTTCCCCAAATCTCTGTCTTGGACCTCCTTCTCTTCTCCCTTTACACTCTTTTCTGGGTAAACTCATTGAACCCCCACGGCTTCCAGTATCACCTGTACGCTGATGACACGCAGTTCTCTCCACTCCCACGCTCTCCCCCTCCATCCAGACTCGTATCGCTGACTCTCTCTCTCTCACAACTCTGCCTGGATTTCTTGTTGCCAAATCAAGCTTAGTATGGTCAAGACTGAACTCCACATCTTTTCCCCGAAACGCTCTCCTACTTCCCTCTCAATTTCCATGGAGGGAGTCACCAACCAGCCGGTCTCTCAGGCCTGTAGCCTGGGATTCATCTTCGACTCCTTCCTCTCCTTTAAGTCTCAGTTCCAGACTGTTTCTAAATCCTGTCGCTTTGCACTATACAATATTGCTAAAATCCGGTCTTGCCTGACTGTTGCCGCTGCAAAAACTCTAGTCGTCTCTTGCCTTGACTACTGCAGCTTCCTCCTTACTGGCCTCCCTTGCTCTGATCTGGCCTCTCTCATCTCCATTCAATGCTCTACAGCCACGGTCAACCACCTTGCCCGTCGCTTTGACCATGTTCAACCCCTCCTTTCCACCCTGCAATGGCTCCCTCGACAAGAACGCAGTCAACATAAGCACCTGGGCTTCACCTTCAAGGCTCTTCATGGCCTTGCTCCCCCAAATCTTTCTGCTCTTGTATCCTCCTCTTCCCTCACCCTTGCCTGCTTGCAAACCCCTTGCTCCTCTAAATGTCTTCACCCCTTCTCCCTTTAACCCTGGATACATTCGCTTCCTTCAGGCCTTCCCTAGCTTGTCATGAGTGGTACTGCATCCTTTCCTAATTCCCTGTAACTAAGCAAAGCAAGTGCGCCTGCAACTTCTCAACCTCATGATTGTACTCTTATCTTTCCTGATGTTTGCCTCTCGGTCATATCTCTGTCCCTTGTCTCTCAGATTTAAGCCCCTTAGGGGTAGGGACCTGTCTCTGACTGTGGATTGTACAGTGCCAGGTACATTGCTGGTGCTATATTAACAATAACCTTCAGATAGATCTGCAAATATCCAGTAGCTGCAGAGGTCTGTGTAATAACTGCCAGGCCCTAACCGAGCCTATCAAGACTACTGAAATTCTTTCTGTGACGAGAAACAAGTCTGGGTGCTCAGATGACTAACCCTAACCCTGGACTCTGCTGTAGCAGAGAGTTTAGAGCACTCCCCTGCTGCTCGCTCTGAGATCCCTTCTCTGTCGTTCAGATACAGCAAAGACTCTTGCAATTTCCCTCCATTGCTGCTTTGCCCAGAGGCGATTACTGAATGGTTTAGCTATACAGTTAAAGCCAAGTGTATTAAGGATAGTGCCTGCACAGTTGGTTACCCCCCTCTGTCATGCACACGTGCACCAAGGAGCTTCTGATGCTGAGAATGGAAGAGCACTAATTGACCACTCATCTGCTCTCTACCTTGGTGTATGAATTGCACTGGGGGAACAGTGCGGGAGAATGCTAGATTCAGTACTGCGGAGATCCCCCTGGCCAGGAGAAGGGACGTTTCCCTGCAATTGACAAAAGTTCATTTATCTAAGGTGCAGACAGTAGATACTATTATATTTTGTCTGGCTTCTTGAATGAATGAGTGTGGAGCCTGAATTCTCCTTTCCCGCTGGAAGAGGGAGGTTTCCCCTCTAAACATCTCATAGCTGTTCAGAAATTTCCACATGAGGAGGAAGGTTCCTTTCTAAAGAGGAAGCTGTGCTTGCAGCCATCTGCAGATTTGAGCTACTCTGCTGGTTTGGGGCCGTCTTTAACAGATTGCACTGTTGTTCGGAGCTTCCTGCTGTGGACTCCACGTGTCTCCAGAGATGGGTGCCCAAGGGGCAGGCAGCTGTAAAATGCTTCTCTCGCCTTCTGGCAGTAACTCCCAAGGTGCTGCTGAGCTGTGCACCCTGTTGGGGGATCCTTTTGAGCCAGGCGCTAATAATCGGAGTACTTCCTCTTGGGACTTTTATAAAGAGTAAATATATTTCCCCTTGGCAAATGCTCAAAGTGCCGAGTGACTCTTGAGAGCAGGGCTGTCTATCAGTAAGGATTCCCACCCATTCCCAGAGTCCTTCCACAGTCCAGTAGAGCTCATCCGTATGTCTCTGGCCCGGACCTGGCCTCCCTCATCCATGCCTTTGTCACCTCGAGGCTCGACTACTGCAACGCGCTCTATGTGGGGCTTCCCTTGTTCTTGGCTCGGAGGCTGCAGCTGGTGCAGAATGCGGCGGCTCGTCTTCTTACGGGGACGGGTCGCCGGGAGCACATTACACCGGTGCTCCGAGCTCTGCACTGGCTGCCGATAGTGTGCCGGGCCAAGTTCAAGGTCCTAGTGATGATCTATAAAGCCCTACACGGTCTCGGCCCCTCATACCTTAGGGACCGCCTCGCCCTTCGCGCCCCAGAGCGGCTCCTGCGGTCTGCCGGGGGTGCCCTCCTGGAGGTCCCCCGTGTTAAACGGGGGGCCACGATGGAGAGGGCATTCTCGGTGGTGGGACCGCGGCTGTGGAACTCCCTTCCGGAGGAAGCTCGCCTGGCCCCAAGCCTTTTAACATTTCGGCGGAACTGTAAGACCTGGCTGTTTGCCCAGGCCTTTGGGAGGGAGGGTGGGGAGGGAGGATTTTAGTCCCCTACCCATTTGTTTTTGGTGTTGTCTAGCCCTGTTTTAATATTTAATATGTAATATTTGATTGTTTTAGATGAATTTTATTGTATTTGATTGTTTTAATTGTTGGAAGCCGCCCCGAGCTGCATCGCAGGAGGGGCGGGGTATAAATTTGTAAAATAAATAAATAAAATAAATTGTTAGCCACACATTCCTCTTGTTAAACACACAGGCTTTGGATGGACCCTGTCATAGCTGCTCCTTAAAACTGAGAAGCAGCGGTCCCACATCTCCCCCCCGTAGTCAGCGTAACGTGCTCAATACATCTCCGCATTTCCACTCAGCGATCAGAGAGACGTGGGTCAACAAGGCCATTTGGGGTGTCTGGTACCTTTTGGAATGTGCCTGAAAGTCTGCCCCAGATCGAAAAGGGCATGCTTAGCAACTGGTTGCCAGCCTTTGGTGCTGTTAGAACAGGAATCCCAGCAGGCTGCTGTTTGCGTGATGCTGAGCTGAGGGTGCTTGTCAAGCTGTTGGAGAATGAGAGTGTGGAGCAGGATATGGGACAGAGCTCTAGAAATATGGACATTTTCTGGGAGATTTCCCAAGAAATGGCGTCATGCAGCTTCCCCAAGGAGATGAAGCAATGCTGCCCGACAGTAAAGGACTAGAATACTTGGCATTCCAGACATGGCTGCCAGAGCAGACCCCTCTGTGAACCCCTAAAATGTTCTTGTGATAAAAAATGTACATTATTACCCCTATTGTTTGCAGAAATTATGTTGTTGGGCTGCAGGAAGGGACAGGGCACAATGGAACAGCAGAGCAAATCAAACTGGGCAACTCTACAGACCCAGAGCAAATTGTCACTTTCGACCTGGCTACCATCTGCATGTCCGACCAACCTCTCTTTTAGGGATTTGAGGTCCCTGATTCCCAGCACCTTGTTGCTCTGGATTGTTCTTGGGTGAGACATGTCAGAGATGAACTTGTTGGGGAACCCGCATGCGCCATATCACCTACAAAAAGACACACCTTTGGAGCTAGATAATGTCATGGTTGCACCCCACTTGACTATTTCTATATTAGTCTCTGCTAGCATCTGTGGGAAGAAATCACTGCTTACACATCCTACTCACTCCATCAGTACCACCCTGTCATGTTACAGTGCCCCTGCACAACATAACATCCGTAATGCTTTTATTACCTCGAGACTGGACTATTATAACGCACTCTACGTGGGACTACCCTTGGTGATGGTCCAGAGACTGCAGCTGTTGCAGAATGAGGCGGCCTGTCTCCTAAAGGGGATGGGCCGACATGAGCACATTACACCAATGCCTTGCTCTCTGCACTGGCTGCTGATATTCCGGGCCCAATTGTTGGTGTTGACCTTTAAAGCCCTAAATGGCCTGGGCCCCACCTACCTACAAAGGACTGCCTAACCCTCCGGATCCTGGATTGGCCCCTGCGGTCGGTTGGGGGTGCCCTCCTCAAGGTCCCGGGTGTCAACCATGAGGTGGGCGTTTTTGTGGCTGCACCACGGCTGTGGAACTCCCTCCCGTTGGAGGTCTGCTTGACCACCGATCTCCCCTCTTTCCGTAGACAGTGTAAGAACTGGCTGTTCCGCTGGGCCTTTCCTGAGGGAGATGGGGTAGGTAGGTTGGGTTAGGGAGGGTTTGGGTATGGATTATTTTAATCTGGGGATTTTAGGTTGTTTTAATGGTATTTTAGTCTGTTATGTATTTTAAAGTGTTAACTGCCCTGAGATGCTTATAGTAGGAGGGGGCGGCATATAAATTTTAATAATAAATAAATAAATGTTATGGCTCCTACTCACTCCACCACTATCGTGCTAGAATGTTAGTGCCGCTGCACATTTGGCTCTGCCTCTCTTTCACCAGGGTCATCCGTTAGACCAGCAATAGTAATATTGCAGTGGGCAGAGTGTTTGGGAGTCTGACCAACCGTATTGCAGTGGCACTAAAAAGATATCTGCTCAATCAAAGCAAAGATCTGCTGTCAAGAGTTGTTTGGGTACAACTTCTCCCACGAGCCTCGCTCCGAAGGCTGGGGTGGTAGTGTGGACTTCCTCCTCGCCTCTTCCTGCCACTTTCAACCCCTCCCCCCCCTCTGTCCTTCCCCTCCTTTGAGGCTCACTCTGTCCACCTTTACTCCCCTCTCCATCTCCGCGTTGTGGTTATCTACCGCCCCCGGCTCCCTCTCCTCCTTTTTCTCTGAGTTCTAGTCTGAGTACCACATGGGTGGGCCTCGCCACTGACCCCACATCATTGCCTAGCTGGAAACCTGCACGGTAATGAAAGAGGAAGCAAGGGAAACTGCCCGAAAGGTGGAGGGGAAATGCACACAAATTTTATTCAAGTCTTGTTACTTTACTTAGCGTGAACTGGTGGGGAGGTGGAGGAGGGACAAGTCTTTGGTGCTGACTTTGGGACTCCCTCCCTTCCTTTCTCCCTCCATCCCTCCCTACGTCCCACAGAGACAGTGTCCCAAAAGTTCCTCATCTGGCATGGTGGAGGAGGAGTTCAACTTTGGGCCGGTTTCTTTCAGGAAGGAATGTCCATAAATCCCTCATTCGAGGGCGGCTGTTACGTTTCATGAATGCTGTCTTTTTTTTTAATTGGCAATGAGCACGTGGAGATCACCTGACTGCTGTTTTCCAGAGGTTTGCATGTGACGTACTGTGATCCTATCTAGGCCTTTCAAGCAAAACATAATAGGCCTCTCAGCTGGATGGTGTGAGCAGAACGGACTGCATGTCAGTTCTGACTGCCTTGTACAGCATGGTGCGGTGGAAGGTTATCTGATTCGGGCTCTTTGTAGCAGAGTACCTCACCATTGGTGTCTCAGATGTTGTGAAGGACACAACAAACTAATATACCTGAAAGGGACACGCCCATGTCAGGGAGGCTCAATCTCCATCTACTATTGAGTCTTCTCAAGGCGCATTTCACTGTTACACAGTGGTCACTGAGCCTGTGGTTGAAGAGCTCCTCGGTATCTATATTAGCTCTGGGGTAGCTCTTCATGAACCACTACTGCAGATGGCAAGCAGGGTCTCCAAACAGCACGAGTCTCATGGAGACCCTTTTGATCAGGGTTGATTTGTGGCCAATAGATATCCTTCTCGATACATCATAGAAGGGTGAATTTTTCATAATCCTGTTAGCGTGTCTTCTTCCAGCCCATAAAAACATCCATGAAGCATTCATTCTGTTCGATGGCCAGAAGAATCGGCGAAAAGTACCCCCTCCTGCTGATTTATGTAGCGCCTGTATTGTGATGGGCGTGACGACAATAGAGGGTGGTGTATGTGTGCCGTCAATAGTGCCAGCACTGTTGTTCTTTTATTCCTGGCCATCATCAGACTGCCATGGACACTACATCTTCAAGCTGAAAGACATGGTCGTCGATGGCATTGCAAATCTCAGCAATAGCACCCTCAGTGGAGATGCCTATGCCAGCCTGCCTGGCTACAGACCTGTGACTCTCTAGGGTGGAGAACTTCCAGAGTAAGACAGAGTGCATGTTGGTGTCACAGCGCTATAGCACTAGCCTCGTTTCTAGGTCAGAGACAAGAGCAAGTGTTCCCGTTCCCATTGATATTTCCGAAAGAAAATATCAACCTTTCAGGAGTGCTTGCGAGTGTCCATCAGTACTTCATCAGTTTCTGGTGATTCTGTGCTTTTGCCATTTTCCCCGTCACTTTTGGCACTTTCTGGGACTTTTACGACAGTGTTATGGCAGTTTTATGCCAATTTCAAGCACTTCCTTGGAGCTTAGTTGGCAAGTTTTCATCTCCATGGTCCCCAGGGGTGTTCTCAGGGCACACATGGGGCTTGGGACCGGCCTGTGGCAGCCCTGTTCAACAAGGGGAAAATCAGAAAATGTATTTATTTAAATATAATGGTGCGAACAGCAGGAAAGCGAATAAGTTTCTGTGACATGAATCTAGGCGGATGCCCTGCTTCTGATGGAAGCAGCACTTGTCGAGATTTTTCATTTCCTCGTTACTCAATTACTGATTTCTTCTTCCAGATACTTTGCAAGCCATTGTGCATTTAAAAGTTGTTAACCCCTTCCTCGTTATCTCACTGTTTGGGATAAAGATTGCCCCATCAGTTGCTGCCTTTAGCATTGGACACCACGGTCTGGTTAAATGGACTCACTGTCTTTCATTGCAAAAACTTGCAGTAAAACTTTGGTGAGATGTTTCACTTTGGCAAGGAGTTCTGTGACAGATGCAAACAGTGCTCTGTACCAGATCTTCTCACCCAGCATCCCTTCCACTCCATTATTGGTCTCTTCAAGGCTATGGACTGAGTGTGACTCATTTACAATGAATGAGAGGAGACCCAGAACCTGCTTAGCAATCTCATCACCTGCTTCATGCATTCTGTCATAGAGATCGCCTTCTACTGTCTGCCTGAGTCTGCTTTGTTAAGTTGCAATTGTCTGTGATGAGCTGCTCCCAGTCCCTCCACAAAGTAGAGCCCGATACGGAAGAGATGGCTAAAGCTCCTCGGGGTGTGGATGGTGGAATGCAGTGTCCACTGGGTTTTACTGGATACTTTCATTTGTCTTTTCGCAACAGTTCTCAACCTCTTTCATGCTTCACAGTGGCCACGGCAGTCTGATTAACATACCAATTGTGGGGCACGGCATTTGACGAAGTGGTTGTTTTATATGCAGCTGCAGAAAGAGATGCTGCTAATACCTTTCTGTTTTGAATCTTGCCATTATGAATTTGCAGAGTTCAAGCCAGTGGTGGGTGTTGGAGAGTGAGGCAACCAGATGGGTTAAGGTCTATGGCTTTGTGCATCTTTTCAGGGGGCGTGCTCTGTGTGGCCCCTCCCAGCTGCATGTTGGTTAGCTGGATTTCTCGGTTTCGTTGCTGTGATTTCTGTCCCAGACTGTACGTTGGGCCTGACATTCCTGGCATCCTGGCCATATCAGGGAGGAACAGGGCAGCTCTTCACACAACACTTTTGTTCCTCTCACATAGAAGAGTCATTCTTGTTTGCTTGCTTCATAAATATGTAATGAGGGAAACAGGGTGCTCCTTGTCTCGGCATGGGCGTGGCATTGAAATGACCTTGCTGCTGTGCTCTGCAGTGTTAGACGGAGGATACACTGTACACTCGCTGCCGGCAGGTTATGGGCAGTGCTGCTGTATCAGTGACGAGTGGAACTCTTCTCGGATACTTTGCTGGGTAGAAGTATGATAGGAGAGCCCAGGGTTAAAGGAGCTGTGAAAGATGCCACGCTGCTGGAGGCCAGGGGCAAGGCACTCAGGATTGCTCGTGCTATTCCATGTCAGATGATTCAATCATAGTCATTGATCCTAAAACATAGTCATTGATGCTAAGTAAGGCTTGAATGCCACCTTAAGTTGGCAGGCGCTCTAGCCTTTGCTGTGGTGGCAGGTCCCTTGGTGTAGAACTCGCTCCTCCCTCCTCGCCTTCAAAAAGCACCTGAAAACCGATGTCCTCTAAGTGCTTTTAGGGTCCCCTTTAATGAGTTCTCACCACTCTCGTTACCGTCCCCTTTTAAATTCTTTTTAAATGGATTTATACTGTGGTGGTGTGTTGTGAAGCCCTCCAAGTGCCATTTGGTGGTCGCGGGCGGGACACTATAGAAATAAAAATTACTATTATTTTTCATGGTTTGGGGGAGAGCTAATAAATCTCCTGCAGCGACGGGAGCAGAGGGTTTAATATCAATGAAACAGAAGTGATGAGCGGGAGGGACACATCCTGCTCCCTGCTTTTGGAAATGACCTGTTAGTTCTCAGGGAGCGGAGCAGCTTTAGGGCCCTTCCTTCTGGCTATTGAGCATACATTTAATGGAGTCTTCTTAAAAATCTCCAAGGTGCATCATGCATCTCAGTGGGCCAGCTTTCTTAGATTCCCAGCAGTGATAATGGACAAGAGAGCACTATTGCACTAGAATGAATTGGAATTGGCAACAAGCCTCTTGAAGAGGGGCATGGGGAAGAGACACTGCTGTCCTAAAGATCATACCAGTTGGCCAGCCCAGTGGAGGCTTGTCATGTGAGGGCAGGTCTGTATAAGAGCACGGAGAGTGAACTTTTCTTTTATTTGTTTTAAACTTGCCACCCATGAGTTTCATGGAATGTCCCCTAGTTCTAGTCCTAGCTGAGCGGCTCCTTGTTTGTTAGTTCCACCCCACTCATGATTTTATAGACCTCTGTCTGTCAGGGCTGGGTCTTGAACCCCCAGCCCTGCAGGACTGAGGAGCACTGCCTTAACGGCTAGTGCTATTTCAGGCTGGTTTAACAGCCCACTATTCCTTCCTGTGTCTTCCTTCGTGTCCCCACCCCCTGTGTTGCCACGCCCTTCCCCAGCTGTGCCCTTTTCCCCCTAGCCCTGCCTCCCAGCTTCCTGATTGGCCACAAGGTGTATTTAAACCATAGGCTCAGCCACAGGAAGCTGTGGGAGCAACTGCTCTTACCCTGTGTATGCAAGGGCCTGTGTGAGAGCTTGTCCATCACCTTGTCCT
>QEPC01000113.1:1619718-1631039 GCA_003113815.1 Sphenodon punctatus | reverse complement strand
TGAGTGTCATCAGCATAGAGGTGGTATTGGAAGCCATGGGAGGCAATGAGTTTGCCTAAGGATGAGGTATAGATCGAGAAGAGGAGAGGGCCAAGAACAGAGCCTTGAGGAACACCAACTGAGAGGGGGAAGGAGGAGGAGGCGGAGTTGGAGAGAGACACATTAAAGGAGCGGTCAGAGAGGTAGGAGGAGAACCAGTTATGGGCAGAGCCACAAAAGCCAAGGGAGTGAAGGGAATCCAGCAAGAGTGAGTGGTCAACAGTATCGAAGTCAGAAGAGAGATCAAGGAGGACAAGATTGGAATAGAGACGTTTAGATTTAGCCACCAGAAGATCGTTGGTGATCTTAGTGAGAGCAGTTCCAGTAGAATGAAGGGGGCGGAAGCCAGATTGGAGAGGGTCGAGGGAGGAGTTGGAGGATAGGAAGTCAAGGCAGCGGGAGTAGACAACACGTTCAAGCAGCTTAGAAACAAAAGGAAGGAGTGAGACAAGACGATAGCTAGAAGGGTCAAAGGGGTCAAGAGTGGACTTGTTGAGAAATGGGAGAGACTGTGGTAATCGGATAATTGGACTCTGATAATCGGAACCCCTGTATCCAGGCTCGAGCAAAACATCAAATGTAACATATGCCCTGCCTTGTGTGTCGGGCTAGATATATCATCTGGGCTAAGTCCATGGCAGCCATGAACTCCTGCTCTGCCCCTGAAAGGTCTACGTCAGTGTGTGTTGAAATCACCCAAGACCATAAGTCTGGGTGACCTCAACACCATCTCTGAGACCAGCCCGGCTAGAGCAGTTAGAGAATCAGCCGTGCAGCGGGATGGGTGGTACGCTAAGAGGATTCCCAGTCGATCCCCAGCCAAATCAAGCACAAGGTGGACATACTTTATATCAGACGAGTCAGGCACCAGAGACCTCCAAAAGACCAAGCTGTCACAGCCACTCTACCCCTCTCGGCCCCTGAGCCGAGACTGATGCTGCACAGTGTACCCAGTTGGCACCATCTGGGAACATACCGGCCCAGATGCCTCGTCCAGCCAGGTCTCTGTAATGCATATGAGGTCGGTGACTTCATCCCAAATTAAATAAGAAGATTAGTGCTGTACTGGTTAGACCAATGGTCCATCAAGCCCAGCATCCTGTCTCGAACAGTGGCCAATCTCTTTCTCTTTGGAAAGGTAGAAGTCGTATTTACCATTGACCTCACATTAAGCAGCAGGAGTGACAGATCCGAGGCCCTACTGGCCTTAACCCCGAGATGGGGGGTGGGGTGGGGAGTTGGACAAGGGACTCCAGTGACTAGTAATAAATCTCTAGGATGGTTCAGTGTTGCCAAGACTTGAACTGCCAGTTGCTCCCCGACACTGCTGCAGCAGTTGATGCATCCTGTTCCATACTACCTTCCCTGTAGAATAGTGATGTTCGTTCCTTGGTTAACCCAACAGCAAGTTGGCAAACTTGCCGGCAGCCCTGGTCAGCATATCACAGAGCAGCTACTGCAGGCCACGACTCACAAAGATGCTACATCTTTTAGCATCCAGTACCCTAGTTTAATTAGACTTGCACACACATGACCTTAGTGGTCATGTTCTTTGGTATTAAAAATAGCTATTTTATCTCCAATACACTTGAAAATAGTTTTTGTAAGCTGATATAAAACTTTCATGGGTGCTTTGAATTGAATTCCACTTTACAGCTGAATGCAGTGTGACATACGTTATGAGTAGGAAATTATTTTCTCATGAATAAGTAATACATTTTCTAGCAGTGTAAAAACACATACATTGAGACTCTTGAACAGATTTGCTCATACATTTAAGCGATGTGTAATTTGTTAGGTCTCCCTGGCTAACAAAAATAGCAAAGTAAGTGGAACGGCATCCTATAGTTATAAGCAGCGTGGTTTAAGTGCAGGGGTGGGTAAGGAGATTGTGTTAATTACCCTCCCTGCTAGGAAGTTGTGTCTTGTGCCAAGGATGAGGTTGTCTAACTTAAGCTTCTAGCTACTGGATCTTGTTATGATTTTGCCTGTAAGACTGAGGAGCCTGCTATTATCATGTGCAAGTACCTAGACACAGTGACCAAGTCATGTCGATAACCTGAGTCGCCCCCTCCTTGTCTTTTTAGATTGTAAGCGGGACCGCGTCTTTATCTTTGTTCTGTAAAGCACCAGGTACACGGCTGGTGCTATACAAATGTTTATAATAATAATAATGTTACAAATCTTGTTTTCAGCTCATGGTTAATGTTTTATTTCCTCCTGTCAACTCTCTCCAGTATTTATATTGATTATTTATATGAATATTTATCTTATTGCTATTATATATTTTATATTGTATTTTATGATGATTGTTGTGAGCTGCCCCAGGCTGCCTGAGGCAGGAGGGGCAAGGTAGAAATTTATGAAATAAATAAATAATAAATCATATTTCCAAAGTGTGGGTAGCAGCAGTGGTGCAACTACTGGGAAACCGTGGCCATGGTTATGTAACAAAGAAAAACAGTATTCTCTTTTTAGACCTTCAAAGATTGTACAGACGACCCGTTTCCCACAGTATTGCATTGTGAACTTATATAGGGTAAGCATGAATTTTAGGATTGAAAGGGATTTCAAGGGTGATCTAGTCTAGCCTCCTGGTCATTCCCAATGATACCAAAGTTCCTGTCTCAATTATTGCATTCTAAGATAGTATCCCATCATTTTATTATTATTATTATTATTATTATTTATATGGTGCCAGCAGTAGGGGGGAGCAGGGCCATGAAGAGCCTTGAAGGGGAGTCCAGGAGCTTGTGCTGATTGTGTTCCTTTCGAGGGAGCCAGTGCAGGGTGGAGAGGAGGGGTTGAACATGGTCAAAGCGACGGGCAAGGCGGATGACTTTGGCAGCAGAGTGTTGAATGGAGATGGGAGGGTGGGTGAGATCAGAGCAGGGGAGACTAGTAAGGAGGAAGTTACAATAGTCAAGGCGAGAGATGACTAGAACTTGGACTAGAGTTTTTGTGGTGGCAACAGTCAGGCAGGACCGGATTTTAGGAATATTATACAGGGCAAAGCAACAGGATTTGGCAACAGCCTGGATCTGAGGTGTAAAGGAGAGGGAGGAGTCGAAGATGAATCCCAGACTACGGACCTGAGGGACTGGCTGGATGGTGACTCCCTCAGTGGAAATTGAGAGGGTAGAGGAAGGGGAATGTTTTTGGGGGAAGAAGAGGAGTTCGGTCTTGGCCATATTAAACTTGAGTTGGCAGTGAGACATCAAAGCAGAGACATCTGAGAGAGAGTCAGCGATACGAGACTGGATGGAGGGGGAGAGCGTAGGGGCCGACAGTTGTGTGTCGTCAGCAGACAGGTGGTACTAGAAGCCGTGAGATTCAGTGAATTTGCCCAGAGATCTAGTGTAAAGGGAGAGGAGAAGAGGGCCCAGGACAGAGCTTTGGGGATCTCCCACAGAGAGGGGAAGCGACACAGAGGAGGTAGCAGCAAGAGAAACATTGAAGGATCGGTTTGAGAGATACGAAGAGAACCCGTCGAGAACTGAGTTCCAGAAACAAAGTGAATCCGGGAGGATTTGTTTCAGATGTTCTGATCTTACGTTAAGATGCGTCAAAACCTGTTCTTTGTTGTGACCATTTTGCAAGGGAATCTAGTGCCTTCTAGTGGTTATTTACTACTCCACCAGTTCTATGGGCCTAGTAATTCAGTGTGGGCTGATGTGTCAAAGGTGTCACTTCAGGCACCGTAAGCAAGTCTTATGAGGAACTATTAGGGAAGTTTTCCCAAACCTTTGATACCTGGGGCACACTTTGGCAGCACACTTCGCTTTTACACCAGAAAAAAGGTGGGAGGGTGTAAAAAAACAAACAAAAAAACACAACCCAAACAGTCCCCTATTATAATATACAATTATATAATGTTAAATAATACAATATATGGGTCTATTTTATATATAATATATAAAATCTAATAAATGTTTAAAACAGAAAAAAGAAAGAAAACTATCATTTTTGAGGCACACTTCTGCTGCGCCTGTGGCACACGAATGTGCTTTGCCGCACCCTTTGGGAATCACTGGGTTAGAGGAACTGCTGGTTATGTTTAGCCTACCGAAGAGAAGACTAAGTGTCGCTAACTCTCTAAAGGGCTGCCCCCGAGAAGATGGCAGGGCAGTGTTTTGTCCGGCTACAGAGGACAGACTAGAAACAATGGGCTTGAAGTTACAGGTAGCTCGATTTTAGTTAAATATCAGGAACAGTTTCCCAACGGTGAGAGCTGTTCACCAATGGGAAAGGTATCCGGGCGTGGGGGCATAGACTCTCTGTTGCTAGAAGCTTTTTAATAAGAACCAGGACAGCCTCCCTTGTCGCTGTCCTCATCCTGCATCCAAACGGGGTTGGACTAGATGACCCTTGTGATCCTTTCCAGTTCTAGGATTCTTTGATTCCAATATGGCGTGCGCAAAATAGCAAAGAGATTGTACAATGTGCTCATCCTCATGTACCTCAATTTTTAGCCTGCCCTTCCCTCAGAGGCTCAGGGCAACTTACAAAGTTTTATATATATGTGTATATATATATGTGTATATATATATGTGTATATATATATATGTGTATATATATAAAGAAACACAACACCCAAAAACAATTAAAAAAAACCCTAAACCCCACTCATCAACCTTCCCCTTAATCCTTCCACCCTATCCCACTAAACGCTATCCCCCCTCGCTGGGGGGCTGTGACAGTTCCCCCCTCGCTGGGGGGCTGTGACAGTTCCCCCCTCGCTGGGGGGCTGTGACAGTTCCCCCCTCGCTGGGGGGCTGTGACAGTTCCCCCCTCGCTGGGGGGCTGTGACAGTTCCCCCCTCGCTGGGGGGCTGTGACAGTTCCCCCCTCGCTGGGGGGCTGTGACAGTTCCCCCCTCGCTGGGGGGCTGTNCCCCCCCCCCCCAAACCAGGGGGCCATGACATAACCCAGCTTCCTCCATCCCTACCTGTACCTCCCTCTTAGCAGGTGGCTGGCACCATCACCCCGTACCTATCCTCCCCCCCGCCCCCTACAGACTGCCCTCTAAATATCAGTAAAAAAGCAAAACGTTAAAACAATACAGGATACAAACAAAAAGAGTGACCCGTAGTGATTTCAAGCCCCAGTCTGGCCTGATGGCTTTGCATTCTGGGACTTCAGTGGTCTGCACATCGCTTCAGAAGTTGCCATTGTTTCCTGACTCATGAATGAGCTGTAGACTAAACTGTCCAATTAAGAACATAAGTAGTGCCGGACCGGGTCAGACCAACGATCCATCAAGCCCAGCATCCTGTCTCCGACAGTGGCCAATCTCAGTCACCCAACAGGTCACAATGGGGGGATTCATCCCCTGCTGTTCACTCCCAGCTCCCGACAGCAAGAGGTTACGTCCCCCAAGCCTCCCTGGCTAAGAGCCGTTAATGCACCTCCCTTCCAAGAACGTATACTGCTTGCCTTGACCACAGTCTCTGGCAACAGATTCCACAAGTTAATTGTGCTTTGAGTAAACAAAAAACAACTTTTTTATTTATTTTAAATTTGCTACCTGTTAATTTCATTCAGTGTCGTCTAGTTCTAGCACTACTTAATAGGGTAAATAACTCTTCCCTATTTACTTGTTCCACACTAGTCATGATTTTATAAACTTCTGTCCTATCCCCTTTGTTGTCTCTTCTCCAAGCTGAAGAGCCCCAACCCATCCAGCCTCTCTTCATAGGGAAGCCATTCCAGACCCTGGATCATTTTTGTTGCCCTTCTCTGCACTGTTTCTGATTCTACTTTGCCTTTTTTGGGATGGGGTGACCAGAACTGCACACGCTACTCCAGGTGTGATTGTATCATAGAGCTGTATAGAGGCATTACAACATTTCAGTTTTATTCTCTATCCCTTTCTGAATGATTCCTAAAGTTCTGTTTGCTTTTTTGGCCGCCGCTACACACTGAGCTGAGAATTTTATTGTATTGTCCACAGTGACTCCAAGTTCATTTTCCTGAGCGGGTAACTCTTAATTTAGAACACAGCATAGTATACATATAGTTTGGGTTATTTTTCCCTAAGTGCATCACTTTGCACTTGTCCACATTCAGTTTCATCTGCCATTTATACAGCCAGTCTCACAAGATCCCCCTGCAATTCTTCACAGTCCTCTTGGGTTTTAACTACCTTGAATAACTTTGTGTCATCTGCAAGTTTTTCACCTCATTGTTACTGCCTTCTCCAGATCATTAATGAATATGTTAAACAGCACTGGCCCCAGTACAGATCCCCGGGGCACTCTGCTAGTTACTTCTCTCCACTGTGAGAGCCGACCATTTCGTCCTACTCTTTGCTTCCTATCTTTTAACCAGTTGCTGATCCACGATAGGACACTGCCTCTTACCCCAGGACTTTTTAATTTCCTCAAGAGTTTCTCATGAGGGACCTTATCAAATGCCTAAACCAAGTTATGTAATTTATAGGTAACATTTGCAATTTCATAGACGTATAATATATGGGTTCAAGGGCAAGTATCTAAAACTGTATTTGTCCAATGGAAGGTTTTAGTGTTTGTTTAAAAATAAAAGAGCCCAGTAAAAGATCCCTTTGTCGCTGACACTGACCTGGAGTTCCGCCCACGGGGGGACGTGCGCATAAGGAAAATCTTCTTTAGCAGTGATGGGGAGTTTGGAAATAACTGGATTTCGGATGTTTTGAATTGGCGCTAGTGTAAGGAAAAAGGAATCCAGGCTTCCCACAGGGCATTTCAGCTAATTGAAAATGAGACTATTGGGGCAGCAGGAAGTGAAGTATCTAGAGCGACGGACAGTGACGGCCCTCGTGCATTTGCTCCGTCCCTGGCTGAGGGTGGGAGAAGAACACGCTAGCGGGGCCGGACACTTCCCTTTCCTTTTTGGTCGTTGGCTATAAGTGGCATCTCTTTGCTTTTCTAGTGGGCGGCTGGCAGTAAATGTAGTGGTAGCTCCCCAAATAGTCCTCCAGCAGTTCTGCTTTCCTGTTCCTGGGACTGGGAAATGGCAGCAGGCTTTGTTTGGGTGCAGGAGGCTGAGGAGAGAGCCATGACTATTTGTGCACTGCCATCATTTACCTGCTGCTGAACAATGGTTGTTTATTTTCTTTATTTAAATTTATATCTCCTCCCCCCCCCCCCCCTTCTCTAGGGCCTTGGGTGTGTTACAGCCATTAAAATTATATAAAATTAGCAAATATAAAGCCAAGTTAAAAATTCTTCCACCCCTACCCGCCAAATACTTGGCCAAATAAAAAGTCTTGCATTCCCTCCCAAAAATGTTTGTCCCCAGGCTTTGGTGAATCTCAAGAAGGGAGTTCTACAGCTGTGGAGCCGTCACCAAGAACTTACTTCTCTCTGCACGAGCACATTCAGCACATCTCTCTGCACATACCCCGTACCCAAGAGCTTCACTCTTCCTCTACCAGCCCCCACTGCCATGCCTGGAACTCCCGCCCTGAATGCATTCCCTCTGCCCCCTCTCTCCCAGCCTTCAAATCCCTCCTGAAAGCCTACCTTTTCTGTCCGGCCCCCTCCTCACCAGCCTAGACTGGTCACTGCTGCTCTGTCCTCTCATGAAGCACCTCTTCGCCCCTGTAACCAAGCAAAGCACGCTGTGCCCCTGCATGAATGTCTCCTTCTCTCTGTCCTCCTTAGACTGGAAACCCCTCGATGTGGGGACCTGTTCTTAATTGTTACCGTACAGCACCAGGTCCATTGCTGGGGCTATAGAAATGATAGCGATAATGAACTTGATGCACCGACGATACAGATCGGTAGGAAGGAGTCTCCCACTGACCTCGGGGGCTGTGATAGGACATGGGGAGGAAACAGCCTTTCAGATTTGTGAGGCTCACTGGTTTTTTTATTCTAACTGATGAATTGACACAAATGTTTGTTTCCGTAGAAGTTAGTCCCGGGTTTAATTGTACTGTTCCACTTTGCATGACCAGATGAAAAATTCTTTCCTCTGTATCCCTGACTGTTACTGACCTAATTCTTGCCTCTTGATGCCAGGGTTAATGTTTGTAATTGGCATGAAGGTGCAAAGGGCTATGGGAGGCAGGGCAGGCTCTGGAGGGTTGAGAAGGCAGCTGTTTGCATTCTTCTAACGCTCTCCTTCCTCTTGATCTTGCAGGGAGTGGGGATGGCCAGGGGCAGATACTTCAGCGCTTCCCAGAGAAGGACTGGGAGGATAACCCCTTCCCGCAGGGCATTGAACTGGTGAGTATGTTCTCATGTGCGGTGCATTGCAGGTTCTAGCCTTCTGTCACTGCACTCTGCTGGGGAGTTTCAGTACTCTCAGAACGGGGGTAGGTCTCTGTGTGGAATCTGAAGGGTCTCTTTTCAGCTGCGCCATGTGCTGAAATGCTTCCATGGAAGCCTGGCTTTCCCAGATGGATAGAGGGCCTGTAAGCATGCCCAACAGGTCGTAGTAAAAGATGTGGGAATACCTGTCATAATACCTGTCACCTCTCTTTTAAACCTTACATTGACTCTGTGACCAAATCCTGCAGATTCGCCCTCCATAATATTTCTCGGATCCGCCCCTTTCTCTCTACCTCCTCGGCCAAAACCCTTGTTCATGCCATGGTTATCTATCACCTCGATTACTGCAACCTCCTCCTTGCTGGCCTCCCTCGCTCTCACCTGTCCCCCCTTATCGCAATCCAAAACTCCGCTGCCAAGGTCATTCACTCTGCCCGTTGCTTCGACCATGTGCATCCTCTCCTCTTCTCTCTTCACTGGCTCCCCCTTCCTGAACGTATCCTGTTTAGACTCCTGGTATACACGTTCAAAACTTCACAACCAAGCTCCCCCCTACCTCTCAGATCTAATCTCCCTACGCACTCCTGCACACACTCTCCGAACTTCCTCTGTCCTCTCTCTCACTCTCCCTCGTTTCTCCTGCTCGCCTAACCGCCTTTGACCCTTCTCCCTCGCTGCCCCCCATGCCTGGAACTCCCTCCCTACCCACATCCGTCTTGACCCCTCCCTCCGCTCCTTCAAATCCCTCCTCAAGACCCACTTTTTCCTCACTGCCTTTCCCAATGCCTGCTAGTCGTTCCCATATACCTACTGTCTGCCCTCGTCTGCAGACTGCTGCAACCAACCTGATTGTAACCAAGCCAAGCACACGCACCTGAGACTTCACATCCGCCTGAATGTTTGTTTGTCTTCTCCCCTGTCTCTCCCACTGTCCCCCCCTCCCTGTCTCCCCCTCCTTGTCTTTTAGATTGTAAGCCACAGGCAGGGACCGCATCCATTTCTATGTTCTGTACGGTGCCAAGTACATGACTGGTGCTATATAAATGTTTATTATATTAATAATAATAATAATTAATAATATCCAACCCAGCATCCTGTCTCTGACGGCGGCCATTCTCAGTCACTTCAGAGAAGTCCCCAGCAGGTCATAATGAGTCGTCAATTCCCTGCTGTTCACCCCCAGCTCCCGACAGTCAGAGGTTAGATTCCTCAAACCTACTTGGCTAATAGTTGCTAATGGACCGATCCTCCTGTCCTTGTTTAGACCCATCTATGCTTACTGGCCATCACAACATCCTCTGGCAACAAATCCACAAAAATTGAGTGAAAATGTATTTCCTTTTGTTTTAAATCTGCTGCCAGTTAATTCCATGGAGTGTCCCCTAGTTCTAGTCCTGTTGGAGAAGGTAAATGGCGGCTCCCTCCTGTTTGCTTGTTCCTCATGACTCATGGTTTTATAAACTTCTCTTCTATCCTGTCTGTTGGCTTTTTTCCAAGCTGAAGATCACTAATCGATTGAACCTCTCCTCGTACAGAAGTTGTTCTGTCCACTCAGACGTTTTTGTTGCCCTCTGCCCCTTTTCCTGTTATTTTTTAGATGGCACGACCAGAACTGCACATGATATTCAAGGTGTATGCTCTCTCTCCCTCTCTCTCTCTCTCAGCACTTTATTTTTTGATTCTCTAACCCTTTCCGAATAATTTGCCTTTTTGACTGCTACTGCACACTGAGTTGAGATTTTCAATGTATTGTCCACAATGATTCAGAGATCCTTTTCCTGAGTGTTAACTCCTAGCTTAGTACCCAGCATTGTGTACATAGAGTTTGGGTTATTTTTCCCTATGTGCATCACTTTGCACTTGTCAGCATTGAATCTCATTTGCAATTTAGTTACCCAGTCTCCTACTCTTGTAAGATTCTACTGTAATTCCTTCTACTTCAGTCCAATCTTAACTACCTTGAATAACTGTCGTTTGCAGATTTGATCCCCTCACTCTTGACTCTCTTCTCCAGATAATTAATGAATACATTAAACAGACCCTGGAGCACTCTGCTACTTACTTTTTGTCCATTGTGGAAATGGACCATTTAGTGCTACTCTTTGTTTCCTGTTCTTTAGATAGGTATTGATCTGACAGGACTCCTCCTCTTCCCCAATGACTCTCTGTAGGCAATACCTCACCTTTGGCTTTGTTGAAATGGTTGCGGAACTGGGTGGACTTTTTTTGTTTTGCAGAATACATGTGACCCTGCTTTAGGCTTGTGTGGACTGTCCTGCTGTTTCCACTTGTGTGTATGGGCTAGCGATGTATCTAGGTAGGAGGAGAGCACCCCTTTGCAGAACAGGAAGAAGATGGTAGTGTCTATTTGCAGGTCAGCTGCTGATCCCCAGGCTTTAACCGATCGTTTCTCCTTCAGATTTATACCCGACCCTCCCCCTAAGGCTCAGGTCAACTTACAGCTTATAAAAACATATAACCCTACAACCCTAAACTCTCTCGTCCAATCCCCCAACCTATCCCTGCCTGCCAAATGCCTGGTCAGACAAAAGGTTCTTATATTGCTTCTGGAAGCTGAATCAATCTCCAAGGGAAGGGAGTTCCATCATTGTGGGACAGCCAGTGAGAACGTCTCTCTCTGTGCCCTTGTTGTGGAAACTTGGGGAGCATTTGGGACCGGCAAGATGTTACTCCTGGCTGACCTTAGAGACCGTGATGGGACATGAAGAATGAGGCGGTCTTTCAGATATTTGGGGCCAGGCTGTTTAGGGCTTTATAAGTCCGAACCGAACCAACCCCTTGAATAATGCCCAGAAAGCTATAGCGACCAGTGCAGACTCTGGAGTGCCGATGTAATGTGTTCCCAGTAACCCACCCCCCGGCAGGATGTGGGCAGGTCATCAAGGGTGGCCCCACGTAGAGAATCTGTTAGGGAAGTGAGTCCACTGTTGGCAGGATAAAGCTGCAAAGGGGGAAAGTGATTGTAGAGCATCATTAGCTAAAAGGGAGTCCCCTGCTGCCCCCC
>QEPC01000113.1:1550947-1572113 GCA_003113815.1 Sphenodon punctatus | reverse complement strand
CCTGCCCTCTCGACCCAATCCTCTCCCGCCTCCTCACCTCCATTGCTCCCACTGTGGCCCCCCCTCCTTCTACATGTCATTAATCTCTCTCTCTCCACTGGCTCTTTTCCCTCCGCCTTCAAGCATGCCACTGTCTCTCCCATTCTCAAAAAGTCCACCCTCTGACCCCTCTAGCTACCGGCCGGTCTCCCTCCTACCCTTCGCCTCTAAGCTTCTGGAACGTGTTGTCTACTCCCACTATCTGGAATTCCTCTCTGCCAGCTTCTCCCTGGACCCTCTCCAATCTGGCTTCCGCCCCCTTCACTCAACTGAAACTGCCCTTGCCAAGATCACCAATGATCTACTTGTCCCTAAATCTAAGCACCTCTACTCCATTCTTGTCCTCCTTGACCTCTCTGCTGCCTTTGACACTGTCGACCACTCACACCTACTGGACTCTTTGCTCCGGGGCTTCTGCGGCTCTGTCCTTGACTGGTTCTCCTCCTATCTCTCTGACCACTCCTTCAATGTGTCTCTTCCCAATTCCAACTCCTCCCTCCCCCTCTCAGTAGGGGTTCCCCAAGGCTCTGTCCTGGGCCCTCTCCTCTTCTCTATCTACATCCTGTCCCTGGGCAAACTCATTGCCTCCGACGGCTTCCAATATCACCTTTACGCTGACAACACTCAACTCTATCTCTCTATCCCCTCTCTTTCCCCTTCTGTCCAAGCTCGTCTCATCAACTGTCTTTCTGATATCTCCGCCTGGATGTCCCAATGCCAGCTCAAGCTCAACATGGCTAAGACTGAACTTATCTTTCCTCCCTTCCCTTCCCCCCCCTCTTCCCTGTCCATCCTTATTGATGGTGTCACCATCCGCCCCGTTCCCCAAGCCCATAGCTTGGGCTTCGTCTTCTATACTCATCTCTCCTTTAAACCTTACATCGACTCTGTTGCCAAGTCCTGTTGCTTTGCCCTCCGTAACATGGCTCAGATTTGCCCCTTTCTCTGTCTCCTCAGCCAAAACCCTTGTTCATGCCATGGTCATCTCTCGCCTTGACTACTGCAACCTCCTCCTTGCTGGCCTCCCCTGCTCTCCTTTGTCCCTTCTCCCTCGCTGCTCCCTATGCCTGGAACTCCCTCCCTGCCCACATCTGCCTTGCCCCCTCCCTTCGCACATTCAGATCCCTCCTCAAAACCCACCTCTTCCTTGCCGCCTTTCCCAACGCTTGCTAGAACTTCCCTCTCTGTCTGCCCTCCCTAACTGCAACCAAGCCAAGCACGTGCACCTGAGACCTTGCATCCGCTTGAATGTTTTATCCCTTGTCTCTCCCTATGTCCCCTCTCCTTCTCTCTCCCCTCCGAGTCTTTTAGATTGTAAGCCGTAGGCAGGGATCGCGTCCATCTCATTGTTCTGTAAAGCGCCAGGTACACAGCTGGTGCTATACAAGTGCTTATAATAATAATAATAATAATAATTTTTTGTTCTCTGTAAAGTGCCAGGTACATTTCTGGTACTATATATAAATGCTTCTAATAATAATAATAATTAATAATAGAGTTCAGTGATTACAGATAAGTAAGCTAAACGCACTAACAAATGTTTCACCGCTCCGGCACAGCAAGAGTTCCCAATGGCGATCAGTCACAAAGTCCTCTGCAGGGTTCTGAGGCTTGGCGGCAGTGGAGCTCGCACAGCTGCCAACTCTTTTTGCCTTCGTTATTTATACAGTTTTTGGTTGCATGAGTTAACTTCATCACTGATCAATCCAGCCCAGTGGGGTAACTCTTAGTGAGCATTTGAGCTAGCCAAAGCCAGCCTACTTCCAGCCCCTAAACCTTACATCATGTCTGTCCTGGGACAGCACAATACGATCATCAGTTGAATTGTTAGGATAATGTTGGTGTACCTCAAATTCCTCTTCCCAGTACAGTGATTCCCTACTTCCCTCAACCAAGAACTAGGTTTATATAATTCATTAATATAACTATTTATTAACTGCCATCCTGCCTGTAGAATACAATTAAGTGTATACCACTTCTTGATGCACTTCATTAATAGAACTGTCATCCTGCTTGTGCTGGTGCCAGGTGTTCCTATTTTCCTCTGTCCAGAACTGGTACAGAGACACTCCTATTCCTATACTCCTCTGCAAAGAGCTGACATATTTAACATGGCTGCACTTATGCTAACTCCAAATGTAGAAGTGTCCTACTCCTCTCTGTATGTTTGGCCTACATGTAGTTGCCATTGCTTCCTTTAGGCATCGGCTATACTGTGCCAACGTCCTTCCAACACTTCCCTCTCTTTTAGAGCCATCTGTCTAGCATTCAGTGGCATCCAAAGATAACATTTCCTCTCAGAGACAGGACACATTCCCTAGGGTGTCCAGCCAAAGTGGACCTAGATGTTGCTGGTGACAAAGTTATCATTGACACCCCATCGCTAATAAACGTTGTATATCCAATAGACAGTTGTCATTGGGGAGTTAAAGCAGAGAGGGGTGTTGTGCCTCCCCCAAGGTGATTTCTGACTGTGCATAGTTAGGGGAGTAAAGATCGAAGCTGGCAAAGGGCAATGCAAACACAGCACACTATTAACCCATCATGCTGACATAAAGGGACGAGACTGGTGAGACCCCTTTGAGTCCCCCGTTCTCCTAAACCGTTGTTTAATTCTGTTCTATCCCGTTCTAGTTTGCTGTTACCATACGCACCCACTTATCTGGCATTCAGCCTACGCAGGTGTTCCCTAGCGACTCACGGTTCCTTCCCTATTCTTGATCTTTTTTTTGTCTCCGTTCTTTTATCCTGCTATACCTGGATGACAGGTACTTCATTTAATAAATTTTGGGAGGGGATTGCCCGGACATAGTCAGGCTATGTTTGCCAGACTACTGTCCTGGTTTTCGGTGCTGAGTTTGGCTGCTTTTCTTATGCTTTTCTAAGCTTTTCTTTATGAGGGACTGTGTGCTCCTGTATTTGGGGGTCCTGTTCTCAACAGTGTGCTTGGAGCTGCTGAGCCACCGCCCACTCAGTAACCATCCCTAAAAGGGGGAGGTTAGAGACAGGTCGATAGCTGGCAGGAGAATCAATGTCAAGGGATGGTTTCTTGAGTAGAGACCGAACTAAGGCCTCTTTAAGGGTGTCCGGCACCCTTCTCTCCCGTAGGGGAGGCATTGATTACTCCAGCCAGCAACGGCCCCAAGTACTCACAGCTGGACTTCACCAGCCAGGATAGATCTAGTTCACAAATTGTGGCTCTAAGCGTCCCCAGCACATCCCCTGCATCAGCAGGCGTCATCAACAGAAACTGATCCCATAACCGACCAGACGGGGGCCTTCATAATTTCAGAACATACAAACAGAAGTGCCAGACTGGGTCAGACCAATGGTCCATCTAGCCCAGCATCCTGTCTCCGACAGTGGCTAATCACGGTAGCTTGGGAAAAGCACCCAACAGGTCACAATGGGGGATCCATTCCCTGTTGTTTTCCCCCAGCTCCCATCACGTTCCCTGATCCTGTCTGGCTAATAGCTGCTAATGGATCTATCTTCCAGAAACTGGCCCAAACCTCTTTTAAACTCAGCTCTAGTACTGGCCCTTACCACAGCCTTTGGCAGTGGATTCCACAACCAAATTATATGCTGAGTGAAAAAATACTTTCTTTTATTTGTTTTAAACTTGTCACCCATGAGTTTCATGGAGTGTCCCCTAGTTCTAGTACTAGCTGAGAGGGTAAATAACTGCTCCTTGTTTATTAGTTCCACACCACTGATGATTTTATAGACCTTTATCGTATCTCATCTGTCATCTCTTCTCCAAACTGAAGAGCCCCAACCTACCAAGCCTCTCCTCATACAGGAGCCCTTCCATGCCCTTGATCATTTTTGTTGCCCTTCTCTGTACCTTTTCTGCACACAATATTCCAGGTGCGGTTGCATCATTGAATTGTATAGAGGCATTATGACTCAGCCACTATCTCTAAACAGACAACGCTGAAGTTGTGGTGAATGCGAACAATTTTATTTGCAAAATAATCCACAAACATGTCACAGCGGGAACTGGAAGACTCCAGTTCCAGGTGGAGACAGGCCGGGCTGACCAAGCCTCTTGACACCCGGAAAAGCTCAGCCGGATGTAATTTTAAGGATGCTATGATGATTGCAAAGAACCTTTTCTTTGTAGCTGGCACAGCTGTGGTATAGGCCTTCAAATTTGCTCTGTACTGCAACTGGTCATTCTTAGTTTGCTCTGTCTACCCTCAAACTTCACCCAGGTCCTCCATAAACCACGGGGACCTGCGCCGCCACCATGCAGAGAGCAGATGCCTGGGACCCAACTTATCGATGGCCTCAGCCAAAAGAGTGCTCTGGGCTGCGGCCAGTCCAGCTCTCGGGTGATACTGCGCTTGGCCAGCAGGAGGCAGGAATCGAAAAACCGACTGCGCATGGGCGGGGTCACCCACTTGCGCAAGTCGGTTTCCTTCCTGCCTCCATGCTGGCAGGAGCAGTCTCATTCTGCTCCAGAGAGCAGAGCCTCTAAAAGAAGAGAAAATAAAAGAAGAAAATCAACTAAAGGGAAGTGGGGAACGGGGCACCGGGGCAGCAAAACTCGCGGCAGGCTCCTGCGCTCCGCCCAGGCCTACCTGTCCGCGCGGGCCCTCTCCCTTCCCATCCGCGGGTCCCAAGGCACCGGAGGCATCTTGCCCCTCGGCTCAGAGGCTCTGCAGAGGAGCGGACCTTCCCCCCGCGGAGCGGGTGCCGGCCACCATCTTGGACACCATCTTGGCCACGCGGCCGCAGCCTCACACCGCCCCCACCAGCCAGCCGTGCAGCAGGGATCCCATAGGCAGTCCCGCCGCCGCACCCGACCACATTGGCGAGCCGCCCCGCGCCTTCGTCCCGGATCCGCCGCCGCAAGGACAACTGCCGCAGCCGCCCCCGCAGCCATCTCCGGGGTGCCCGGCTCCAATGCGGCATCCCGGCTCCCTCCCACCTTCCCAGCTGGGACTGCGCCGGCCTCCTCCCTCGCTCCAGAGCGACTCTACATACCTGCTGCCCGGACCGTCCTTCGACCCCGCGGGGTCTCAGGTACAGGGATGGGGGGCCAAAAGAAAAAAGCGGCCCCAGAAGGGGTCCAAGGGGCAAAGGAGGCCCCACCCGGGAGCTCTGGGGATTTGTCACCCCCCCACTCTCACTAGGGAAGGCCCCGTCCCCAAGCCAGCCCCAGCCAAGGACCCCCCCCCCCCCCAGGGCAACGAGACCATGATGGCAATTTCCGAGGCCCTCTCAAGCATCATGATTCGCCTCAACAAACTAGAATGTAAGCCCCCCGCTGGGGGAGGAAAACGTGCCCGGGGAACCGAGCGTTCACCGCCAGCCAAGTGCTCGCAGCCAAAGGGCAAAGGGGCAGCTGTGGCCACGGTCAAGAGGCTCATGGCACTGGGGGACGAGTCAGAGGGAGAGGCCGCCTCCTCCTCTTCCTCGTATTCCCAACCCCGGCCCATCTCCGGGGACTCACAAGAGAGGGACAGTGACATCTCTCACTCAGAAGAGGAGGGAGAACTGGGAGACTCGGAGGGGGAAGGTTCCCAGGCCCAAGACCACGCCCCCCTACCCGTAGCCGACCACGGGAGGGAATTCCCAGTACTGGGCTGAGCTGAGGAAGCAGGTCACGCGCACGCTCCAGCTCAAGGAAAGGTTCACAAAGGGCCTTCCCTCAGAGTTGGAGGATGAACAAAACGCTAGGGCCCACATTCCCACAGTTCACAAACCGCATCAGGGCCTGCCCCTTGACAAGTCGTTCGGGAAGCTAGTCATCAATGAGTGGAGGCAACCTGCCCGCTCATACAGACTCCCCAAGCAGCAGCAGCAGCTACACGAGTTCTCCCAATGCAGGGGAACCCTCCTACACCAACCCAAGGTCAATGCAGAGGCAGCCTCCTTAGCTCGGCAGGCCCTCTTCCCGACTGAAGGGGACCTTTACCCCAAGGATCCCACGGATAAGGCCATCGAAGGTGCTCTCCACAGGGGATTCGAGGCGGCAACATCGGTGCTCAGGATGAACACAGCTACCACCTATGTTGCATGAGCACTCATCTCGTGGTTCCAAGAAGTCCAAAGCGCGGATATCTCTGACAAGAGAGCTACAGCCCTCACATGACGCATCATGCTAGGAATAGCCTACATCGCTGACGCATCCACGGACGCGCTGAAAGCCTCCGCCAGAGCAGCAGCTTCCTGAGTAGCTGCCCGCAGACACCTCTGGCTTCGCTCCTGGGGTGGCAACCACATAGCGAAGAATCTCCTCGTCGACCGCCCCTACACCAGCCAAAAGCTATTCGGCGCGTACCTGGAGAAGGTTCTGGAGGACCACACCAGCAAGGAGAAGCGTATGACCCTCCAGCAGGTGGGCAACAAGAAGCCTCCCTTTCGTCAAGCACGCTTCACAGGGGGCTCGGCGGGGCTCAGAAGAGGGAACCCAAAAGGCTCCTTCCACAGACTCCAGCCCAAGAGTAAACCCCCCTGGCAAGGGAAAAAGAGGTACCAGCCACCCCCTCACAACAGACAACAGGGGGGAACCAACCAGAGAAAACAAGATTGACCACTCCACGCGCATCGGAGGCAGACTACTGGATTTCTCTCCAGTCTGGGAAGCTTCAGTCTCCGATGCGTGGGTAAGGGAGTGCATAGCTCAGGGATACTCAATAGAGCTTTCCTCCCCTCCCCCAAACAAGTTCCTTCCCTCTCCCGTGTCCACCAGACCTCAGAAACACCAGGCCATGCTCCAAGAGATCCACCGATCACACCTCATCGGGGCCATAGAGCCAGTGCTACCAGATCAGTTACGTCAAGGGCTCTACTCCATACTGTTCCTCGTACCAAAGAAGTCGGGTGAATGGAGAGTGGTACTGGACCTCAAGCGCCTAAACAAGCGTGTAAGAAAGAGGAGGTTCCGCATGGAGACCCTCAAGACCATTTGCCAAGCGATCTCGAAGGGCGACTGGATGGCCTCCCTCGACCTAAGAGAAGCCTACCTCCACGTCCCCATTGTCAACATTCACCGGAGGTGGCTCAGATTCGCTTATGACTGGCAGTACATGGCCCTCCCGTTCAGCCTGGCCTCAGCTCCACGCACTTTCACCAAGGTCCTGGTGCCGCTGATAGCGAACCTCCATTTGGAAGGAGTTCACGTGCAGCCATACCTGGATGACCTTCTAATCCGCTCCTCCTCCAGAGAGAAGGCAGTGAGGGACGTACAGAGGATGATTGCATACCTGACAGAACACGGGTTCCTGATCAACAGCCAGAAGAGTCACCTGTCCCCATCTCGACAGAGCACCTAAGCGTCATCCTCGACACGGGAACAGACAGGGTCTTCATCACCCGTCAAAGGCAGGAGAAGATCACGGAGGGAGTGCTCTCTCTCACCACCAACAAAACTCTCCGGCTAAAAACCCTGGCAGCCCTCCTAGGTCTGCTCGTTTCTTGCATCCAGCATGTAACATGGGCTCGCTTCCATCTTCGCCCACTCCAACGCCTCCTCAGACCATGGCAAACCCACCTCATCACAGGCAGCAATCCCCTGATAAGGGTACCACGCAAATTGGCAGATGGCATGCGCTGGTGGCTCACAGAAAAGCTGTTCCAACCGGGATCACCTCTCTCCGAGCCCGAGAGGATCACAGTCACAACGGATGCAAGCCTCACCGGATGGCGAGCCCACTCCCAAGCCCTGACGGCCCAGGGGACTTGGTCAGCGGGGGAAGCAGCCAGCAGCATCAACCTGCTCGAGCTCAGGACCATCAGACTCGCCCTGCTATGTTTCCCACACGCTCAGAACTCCCACGTCCTAGTGTTCACAGACAACACAACAGCGAAAGCATACGTGAACAACCTGGGTGGATCGAGAAGCAGGAAGCTGCACGAGGAGGCCTCCACTCTCCTCGCCTGGGCGGAGCACCATCTATTATCGCTCAAGGCGCTACACATCAGAGGAGAGGACAACATGGAGGTGGACTGGCTCAGCAGACAACGCCTGGATCCAGGCGAGTAGTCTCTATCCCCGCAAGCATTCAACCGGATAGGCTCGGGACTCCCAAATGGGACTTCTTCGCATCACCAGACAACGCGAAGGTCCTAATGTTCTTTTCCCGGACAAGATCCCAGGGCTCGCAGGGTGTAGACGCACTCAACTCCCCCTGGCCCAGAACACTCCTTTAATCCTTTCCTCCCTTTCCCCTGATAGGGCGGACTCTGGCAAAAGCCAGGTCAGAGAGAGCAGTCCTCATCTTAGTGGCCCCCTTCTGGCCAAGAAGGCCATGGTTCTCCGACGTAGTGGAGCTTGCAGTCTCATCGCCCCTGTTCCTCCCACAATCTCCTGTTACAGGGCCCCTTCCAATATGAGGGTTTGGCCCACCTGAAGCTATCTGCGTGGACATTGAGCGCGCAGCGCTGAGGAAACAGGGCTTCTCGGAAGTGCTAATGAGCACTCTACTAGAGTCCAGAAGGCCCTCCACGCGCCGGATCTATCAATCCATGTGGAGAGCCTTCAGGGGATGATGTCAAAGGAAGTCACTTGATCCAGAAGGGGCTCGAATACCCCAAATTCTAGAGTTCTTGCAGGAGGGTCTAAACGGCCTCCTTAAGCCCAATACCCTCTCCAGACAAGACTCCGCCCTCAACTCCGTGTTCCTCCCAGCCAAGGGACTCAAGATAGCAGGACATCCCTTAATTTGCAGGTTCATACGGGGGGCCAAGGCCATTTCGCCTCCAGTTGTACATAGGTTCCCATCCTGGAGCCCCAACCTAGTCCTCGGGACGCTCCACGCCCCTCCCTTTGAACTCCTAGGAGGGTCTCACTATTTTTCTTGTCCATTAAGGTCGCCTTCCTGGTCGCTATTACATCCGCACGACAGATGTCAGAACTGGGGGCCCTTTCCATAGAAAGGGGTTTCTGCCAGTTCAATAGAGACTCGGTGGTGCTCCGGTTGGACCAGGCCTTCCTACCAAAAGATCAACTCCCTGTTCCACAGAAGCCAGGAGATTATCCTCCCCTCCTTCTGCCCTCATCCAGCCCACCCCAAAGAAAGGGACTGGCATTCCCTAGATGTCAGGCGAGCCCTGCACGTTTACCTAAAACGCACGGCCACATTCAGATCTTCCTTGGCCCTATTTGTCAACATACGTCCGAGGTCGAAGGGATCCAAGGCCTCAAAGGCCGTCATATCCAGATGGGTGGTGGCCTGCATCACAGAGGCCTATAAGGCAAAAGGGAAGGTTCCTCCCCAACCGATCTGGCCACATTCCACCAGGGGAGCCTCCACATCGGCCGCCTTTGCGGCCAGGGCCCCCTACGACGAGGTGTGTAGGGCCGCCACTTGGGCCTCCCTGCACACCTTCACAAGGCACTACAAATTGAACTTATACCAGTCAGCGGACGCCTCCTTTGGCAGGCGCGTCCTGCAGGCTGTTCTGCCATAGTGCCGGTGTCTTCCCCCCCCAGGACACGGTACCGCTTGGGTACATCCCGAGAGCTGGACTGGCTGCAGCCCAGAGCAGAAAAGGGAACTGGGGCTCTTACCTGTGAGTTCCTGTTCTGCTCAGGGCTAGGCCAGTCCAGCGGCCCTCCCGACAGTGGAAACGGTCTACATACAATGCAGCGAATTTCTGTGTGTGCATTAACTTTGTTTTCAAGTGCATTCCAGATGATTGGCTGTAGGACAATTGACTTGCGCAAGGGGGTGACCCCTGCATGCGCAGTCGGTTTTTCAATTCCTGCCTCCTGCTGGCCAAGTGCAGTGTCACCCGAGAGCTGGACTGGCCTAGCCCTGAGCGGAACAGGGACTCACAGATAAGAGCCCCAGTTCCCTTTTCCATAAGGCCACGAGGTTATTGATGGTGCAGCTGTCAAGGTCAAAGGGTAAGTTCTCATGGGCATTCTGGAACCCACTGGTTCCATAAGTCTCCTGGGGCAGACCAACCTAATAGGCTCTGCATCCTGCCGGGGAGCCAAGTGCACTGGGAGATATGCCTTCAAGAGATAATGGTCTGTCCATGACAAGGGTGATGTATCGACCCTGCACCTCAAGGCCAGTGCAAAACACTAAGTCCAGGGTGTGCCCCCTCTCATGCGTCAGGCCAAACACAACCTGGGACAGGCCCAAGGCTAGAGGGGGAGTCTGGAGTTCTCCCCAAATATACTTCCCTCCCATCATCTCTCTGTCCTTGCCTGCTCCCCAGCTTTGTCTATGCAGACACATCACCCATTTCTCTCCATAAACACTCCCCCGAGACCTGGTTTCCCTCCCAATGAAAACACTTCTCCCACTGCCCAACTGCCCCCATTCTTGTCTGCGTGTACGCATCCCACATCCATCAACCATGTTTCCCCCATATTTATTTATATTTTATTTATAATCTTACTACCCTGCCTTCTCTTGCCTCTGGCAATTCAAGGTGGCTTACTATAAAACCAGGTTTAAATAGGGACATAAAACAATTTAAACCCCATAAACCAATATAACTCTCCAACTCCTCCAAACGCCTGGCGGAATATCAAAGTCTTACACTGCTGCTGGAAGACGAGCACATCCGGGCAGAGGTGGATTTCTACTGGGAGAGAGTTCCACAGCGATGGAGCGGCCACCGAGAATGCCCTCCTCATAGCAGCCACCTTTCTCCCTCTGTCTCCGGGCTAATCCTCCGCACGGGTAGCTCTGAGGATCGTCGCCGGGAGGCAGAAGTAGAAAAACGCTTCTGCGCATGCGCGTGTGGAGCTCACCCCGTTTCTCAGTCCGTCTTCTGCCTTCGGGCCGTCGGGAGTGCGTTGCCGCCTCTCCAATCTTAGAGGAGAAAGAAGAAATAATTAGGCAAAAGCAAGTTTAGGAAAAGTAAGAGTAACCGTTTTTAAACTGTTTGGGCTCGCAGCCCGACATCGGACAGGCTAAAGTGAGTGAGCGGGCTTGAAGGGCGGCGTTTGCTTTCCCGGCCGGGAGAAACGTGGAGGCCCAGCCGGTTCCCCCGCAGCACGCCAGGGAACAGGGGAGCAGAAGGTTTTCTGCAGGAAGATTTACAAGCCTCCCCCCGCTTTTGGAAGGGGCACTGCTCTGCGGGAGCCCTTCCAGCTGCAGCGCGGCAACCTTCCAGTCACTAGCTACACCCCCGAGAGCCGGAATGGAGGGAGCTCCAGGAGTGAGTGAGAATGAAGGCACGCTACAGGCGTCAGCTCCCCATGATGCCAGGCAGGTAGATATGCCAATGCTGGCGGATACTGTGGGGAAAATTTTGCAGTCGCTAAATAGACTATGCGATCTGCAGACTAAAGGGCCCCACGGAATCCCCTCTCCCCCCCCACCTTCCAGGCTCAAAGAAAAGGGCGGGAAAACAACCCAGAAAGGCTGGGTGCAGCAGCTGTAAACCCCCACTAGGGGGAAGCAAAGCCAAGCTGCTTGAATCCTCAGGCTCTTCTGAGGAGACCATTAGCAAACCCAGGCACAAAAAGCACAGGGGTACGGTGGTAATCCTGGCTACCTCAGACTCCGAGGAGCAATCGGGGCTGGAGTGGGAGGACGTGGAGGGCGCAGCTTCACAGGAAGCTACCCAGGAGCCCAGGGATGCTGACAGGCAGTTCCCGCTCTCATTCAGAGAGGAGTTTCTCAGCCAAGTTACTAAAACACTTAGGCTGGCAGAAAAGCAGAGCAAGGAGGACTCCTCGGACTGTCTCTTATACACATCTAGATGTGTATAAGAGACAGCCCCTGGATAGGGTTTTTGAGAAGCTGGTGATCCACGAGTGGAAGCATCCTGATAAGACACAAAGGATGAATAAGACCCAAGCTTCCCTATACTTGTTCTCCAGAAAGAAGGAGCCAATATTCAAAAACCCCAAGGTCAATGCAGCCGCAGTATCGCTAGCACGCCAAACAGTCTTCCCCACGGAGGGAGACTGTTATCCCAGGGACCCTACTAATAGAGCCATAGACTCTACCCTGCGCAGGGGCCTAGATTTATCTGCAGCCTCGTTAAAAATAAATATCATTTCCACATACGTGGCAAGAGCCCTTTTGGCTTGGATGCAGGAGGCCCAGGACCCCAACATCTTGGACAAGAGGGCGCAAGTGCTCTCTTCCTGCATTTCCCTAGCAACCGCCTTCTTAGCAGATGCCACCATGGATTCCATGCGCTGGGCAGCCAGAGCCCTAGCCAGCAACGTGGCTGCAAGGAGACGTCTATGGCTAAGATCTTGGCAGGGAGATGTCACATCCAAAAACCTTCTGGTTTCTGCCCCCTACAAGGGCCTCAAGCTATTTGGGGTGTGTTTAGACAAAGTTCTGGCAGATGCCAACGATAAGTAAAAAAACAAGAACCTCCAGCAAATAGGATCAAAAAAGAAGTTTTTTCACCCCCGCCCCCTTATAAACAGATGGGTTATACACCATTCAGGAGATTCCAGGGGCAAGTCAGAGACCACATGGGGAGCTGCTTCTTTCGTGGCAGAGCCAACAGACAGGCCCCTCGATTTGACAAGCAAAAACAGAGAAACCCCATCCCCACCAATAATAAGCAGGATGCATGACTACGCCGGCTCCCCAGAGGTAGGTGCCAGACTGCAGCTTTTCTCAGCAACCTGGGAAAAGTCTGTCTCAGACGCATGGGTGATTCAAACAATAACCTCCGGCTATCATATAGAGATGAAGGGTTCCCCTCATCCAAGATTCCTATTCTCTCCCAGGTCAAGCTCTCTGGACAAACACAGCGCAATGACGGGGGAGATTCGGAGGCTGTTAGCCATAAAGTCAATAGAACCAGTCCCCCCAGAACAAACAGGCCAGGGACTATACTCCTTAATGTTCCTGGTATCGAAAAAGAGCAGCAGCTAGCGGGCGGTTCTCGACCTCAAACACTTGAACAAGATAGTCAGATATCAGAGATTCAAAATGGAGACAGCATCCTCCATATGCCGGAGCCTGCAACTAGGCGACTGGATGGTCTCTCTGGACTTCAGGATGCTTACCTTCACGTCCCCATCTGCCAACAACACCGCAAATGGCTCCGCTTCTGCTATCAAGACAGCCACTATCAATTCAAATCCCTGCCATTCGGACTGTCATCAGCACCGCGGACCTTTACCAAGCTCCTGATCCCCTTGGTGGCCAACCTGAGGCAGGAAGGCATCCATCTGTACCTGTATCTAGACAACCTCTTGATCAGAGCTCAGTCTCACAACAGGATGACACAGGACTTACACCGTGTCACATCCTACTTAACAGCCCACAGCTTCCTAATCAACACCGAAAAGAGCCACCTAATACCAAAATGCAGGTTGGAACACCTAGGCCTGATCTTAGATACGAGCTTAGGAGTCGCTTTCATTCCACCAGGCAGACAGCAAAAGGTAAGGCAACTGATCCTCTTGTTATCCCACCAGAGGAGAGCGAGGTTGAAATCGCTGGCCCAGCTTCTGGGACTCCTTGTGTCCTGCACAGGGAGGTTCAGTGGGGGCGCCTGCACCTAAGACCATTGCAGCAACTGCTGCGTCCCATGCAGCCAGAGCTTTCGAGAGGCGCAAACCCATGAGTAACCATCCCTCGAGACTTCTCAAACTCCATGTCTTGGTGGTTAGGGGCAGAAATCTTCACCAGGGGCACTCTCTTAGCAGAGCCCACCCGAGAGATTCTCACCACGGATGCCAGTCTCTCAGGCTGGGGAGCATACTCCGAGACAGCTACAGCGCAGCGGCTATGGAGCAGAGCGGACCAAGCCCGAAATATCAACTTCCTGGAGGTGAAAGCAATCTGCCTAGGCCTTCTACAACTCACCCACCGCATTCGCAAGACCCATGTGTTAATCTACACAGACAACATCACAGCGAAGGCTTACGTAAATCATCAAGGGGGCTCCAGGTCACTCGAGCTCCACATGGAAGCGATCAAGCTATTCTCGTGGGCACAGAGGAAATTTTGTCAATCAAGGCATTGCACATCAGAGGACAAGACAACACTCAGGCAGACTGACTCAGCCGCCAGTCCCTGGACCTCCACGAGTGGTCCCTAAACAGGGAGGTGTTCGAGAATCTGACCAGGAAGTTCGGGTGCCCGACAGTAGTCCTCTTCGCAACACGGGACAATGCGCAAGTACCCATATTCATCTCCAGAACCCACTGTGGCACGCAGCTCGCAGTAGATACCCTGAACCAGAAATGGCCAGCAGGTCTTCTATATGCTTTCCCTCCGTTCCCACTAATATCGAGAACAGTGGCGAAGCTCATCAGGGAGCAAGCACGGCTACTTTTAATAACACCATGGTGGCCGAGAAGACCGTGGTTCTCGGACCTGGTGCAGCTCGGCACCGCACATCAAAGGTTGCCAGGAAGACCGGACTTGCTCTTGCAGGGCCCTCTAGTTTTCGACAACCTGCAAACGTTGAGACTGACAGCATGGCTATTGAACATGCATCCCTGAAACAAAGAGGCTATTCGGACTCCGTCTTAAGCACTTTGCAACAGTCCAAGCGTCCAGCCACTAGACGGGCCTACAGGGCCACATGGAAGACATTCGCTCTATGGGCAAAACAGAGGGACCAGAAACTTTGTATGGCAGACGTTCCGGACGTCCTACAATTCTTACAGGACGGTCTAGAGAAGGGTATACCTTATCTAGACAAGCAGCAGCAATCGACTCTGTTCTGAGTTCAGTCACAAATAAGAGAATCTCCGCTCACAAGCATGTCAGACAATTCCTGAGGGCAGCTAGATCAGTCTCCCCTCCAGTGGTGCCCAGATATCCCTCGTGGAATCTTGCGCTAGTACTCGACGCCCTAACTAAACCACCCTTCAAACCCCTGAGGCACATATCCCTGTATATGTTATCCCTTAAGGTGACATTCCTATAAGCAGTCACATCCGCTAGGAGGGTTTCGGAGTTAGGGGCCCTTTCTATGGAGGAAAATTTTTGTATTTTCAATGAGCAATCTGTGACCCTTAGAATAGATAACACCTTTTTCCATAGGGCCCAGGAAATTTCTCTACCTTCCTTCTGCCCCAATCCTACACATCAAAAGGAAAGGACCTGGCATAAGTTGGATGTCAAGAGGGCATTAAAAATTTATCTAGATAGAACAAGGGGGTTCAGAGCTACCACCGCTCTTTTCGTCAACATTAGACCGGGTCAGGCAGGAACTAAGGCTTCTAGGACACTTATCTCAACGTGGATGAAGCAGTGTATTGTTGAAGCTTATAAAGCAAAAAAGAAGGTTGCCCTCCTTCAGATTTGGGCACATTCCATAAGAGGAGCTGCCACTTCTTCCGCCTTTAGGCATAGGGCCTCATGAGGAGATTTGCAGGGCAGCCACTTGGTCCTCCCTGCATACGTTTGTGATGCATTATAAGCTGCATGTTTTTAAGTCTGCGGAAGCGGCCTTTGGCAGAAGGGCGATGCAGGCAGTGCTGGACTCTCCAAGCGCTGTTGGCTCCCACCCTACAGGAATCTAAGAGCTCGGGTACATCCCGTGCGGAGGATTAGCCCGGAGACAGAGGGAGAAAGGAGAATTGGTCACCTACCTCAGTGAATTCCTTTCTCCTCTGTCTCTGGATAATCCTCCGACCGTCCCTGCCAAAGATGCAAGCGCTTGTAGGGATAAAAATTACAAATTCCAGACTAATCGCAAAATTCCAGACTGGAGCTTCATTGGGGACAAGTGTAAAGGTTAGAATCGATAGTTCAACATAGGTTCTAGGGGTGCTCCCCATTTATAGGTTTAGGATTCACGCAATCCATGTTATCAAGTTAAACATATGTGTTGAGTTCTGTTTTATTCAAGCTAGTCTATGGACGTGACCTCGGCTAAGATATAGACTGAGGAACGGGGTGAGCTCCGCGCGCGCATGCGCAGAAGCGTTTTTCTACTTCTGCCTCCCGGCGGCCATCCGCAGAGCTACCCGTGCGGAGGATTATCCAGAGACAGAGGAGAAAGGAATTCACCAAGGTAGGTGACCAATTCTCCTTTCTACAAGATGGAACCTCCAGGAGGGTGTCCCTGGCTGACCGCACGGGTCGACTCAGCACCGGTAGGTGGAACCCAGACCATTTAGGGCTTTATAGGTCAAGACCAGCATCTTGAATTGGGCCCAGAAGACTCTAGACAGCCGATGCAGAGCACGAAGAACCGGTGTAATATGGTCATATTGCCCGTGTCAGGAGATGGGCTGCTGCGTTGTGCACTAGCTGCAGTCTCTGGACCGTCACCATGGGCATTACGGTAGTCTAATGTCAAGGTGATAAGGCATGGATGATGGTGGCAAGATCAGAATTTGAAATATAAGATTCCCGGAGCATCCGCACCAGATATAACTGGTGAAAGGCGACCCCTGCCACAGCTGCCACCTGACTATCCAGGTGCAGCTGCAGATCCAGGAGCACCCCACATTTCAGTATATGGTGAAGCTTTGAAACTCTGAAATCTCACTGTTAGGGCACTAATCATGGTAGTGCACCAGCAGGGGGAATTGAGTGCATTGCATTCTCAGAGAATACTATAATCATATTCCAAAAAGTATGGGAATTGTAAGTTAAGACTCCCATCTTAACGTTTGTGCCATGTAAGCAGTAAAGATGTTGGACAGTCTCGCATATTGTGCTTGCTTACAACTTAGGCTCCATGCACCCATGCTTTGCCTTGGTCTTTCAGACCCAAATCCTCCTCTTCTGCAGGTTGGGGGCAACACTGAAGCTGGAGACAGGAGGGGGTGAGGGGAAAGCTTGCTGCCCCCCCCTCAGTATCCTTTCATTTGGGTTGGGGAGAATGGGACAGCTGAGTACTGGGAGGGTGTATAGGGTTCCAGAATGCTCTGGGGGATTTACCCCTAGACATTGACAGCGACATGATAGAGGACCTTGTGGAATATTCTCTTGGTGGAGGACATTGATACGGTAGCGCCCAGACATCCGCTCCCCGCATGGCAATGACACAGGTCCCCCGTGGTTTATGGAGAACCTGGGCTGGTTGAAGCGTGAGGGTAGGCAGTTAGAGCGGCTTATTCTTATGGTCTATGTAAAGCACCAGGTACATTGCTGGTGCTATATAAATGCTTATAATAATAATAATTTCTCAGATCTTCACCCTATATTTAACATTTGGAAGCTCCAGGGCCACTGCAGCTCTGTCTGCTTCACTTCTGGCGGCCCTGTCTTCTGGCACCTCACCTGTTTTCCAGGCACTTTTGTAGATGATTGACCGTGGTTCCACAAGTTCTGTACCCTACAATGTAATTCATTCAAAGTAGCCAGGTATTCCTTGACCCCTCTTTGTCTCTTCTGGCCTGCGGTCTCTCTCCCCCCCCCCCCCCCCCCTTTGTTCAGACATCTTTTGCCAGGTCGGACACAGTTCCCCTCTTTTGTGAAGATTGAGGCAGACTAGGAATTGTCAGCACTTCTCACAATGTCAAGTTTAGTCCTGGACCCCTGGTGTTGGGATCCTCCACATGGAAGATCCTGTGCGATTGCACAGTCTGCACTTAGAGTCATAGCCTCACATGGCTGGAAGGGACATCCAAGGGTCATCTAGTTCAGCTCCCCGCATCACCGCAGGACTTGCCACACCCCAGCCATCTGCACAGAGAAATCCCACCAAGACCTACAAGCAGAGACTGGGACTGATGCCTGAAATAACACTTGACCGGGTCTGACCCTCCTGTGATGCCCCAAGTGAACTGCTGTGCTACCATTCCCTAATATTAGCCTTGCTGAATTTAGGAATCTGTGCGAAGTGCCAGCAACTTTCCTGGTGCTGTACGGTCATGATTTGAGACAGGTCCTTGCTCCAAGGGTACAGGCTGGCTCTGTCGTTCTTTGGAGGCCGAGGAGTTGGGCCCATCCATCTTAAGGGCTAACAATTTCAAAGCCTGGGTGAGGCAAAAGTAAGTTGTATTTTGACAGGTTGACTGACAGGTGCTCCCTAGTATGGCGTCTAGACTGTCACATGACTAGCTTGGCTGTCCAGTGCTGGGGACAGCTTGCTCTCTAGTTTGGTGCTTTTGGTTGGTGCCCTGGGCATAGCGAAATCTAGTTTCTACCTCAGGCCTTGCAGTGCCGTGCAGCGGAGAGGCAGAACCTGAGACCCTGCAGGCATCCACAAGAACTTGTCTGCCAATGTGATAAGTCTTCCATCCGCCCTTTTATCAAAGTCATTCATAAAGATGTTGAACAGCACCGGGCCCAGGACAGAGCCCTGCAGCCCCCTGCTCAATACAACTCTAGGCGTGGGTGTACGACAACCACCCATGGGACACAGGGGGACGGAAGGAAGGAAAGCCAAACAAAGAGAAGGTACCTGGCAGGCCCCTGTCTGGAGAGGACTTGGTGTACTAGACACAGCCAACTTGGCATGGATTGTGTGATCAGCACTGGGAGTATTCAGACAAGATGAGTGTTTCCTGACACTGCAAACTAGGGCTTGTTCACACAGTCCTTGTTCCTATCGTGGATCAGCAATTGGTTAAAAGATAGGAAGCAAAGAGTAGGACGAAATGGTCGGCTCTCACAGTGGAGAGAAGTAACTAGCGGAGTGCCCCCAGGGATCTGTACTGGCGCCAGTGTTGTTTAATGTATTCATTACCAATTTGGAGAAATTAGTAAAGAGTGAGGTGATCAAATTTGCAGATGAGACAAAGTTATTCAAGGTAGTTAAAACCTGAGCAAACTGTTAAGAACTGCAAGGGGACCTTGTGAGACTGGGTGCCTGGGAATCTAAATGGCAGATGAAATTTAATGTTGACAAGTGCAAAGTGATGCACGTAGGGAATAATAACCTACAGTATATGATACAATACTGGGTTGAGGGTCTAAATTAGGAGTTACCACTCAGGAAAGGGATGTTGGAGTCATTGTGGACAATACGTTGAAAACTTCAGCTCAGTGTACGGCGGCTGTTAAAAAAGCAAACAGGACTTTAGGCATCATTCAGAAAGGGATAGAGAATGATAAAAACTGAAAATAATGTAATGCCTCTATATAGATCTGTGATACGACTAACCTGGAGTGTTGTGTGCCGTTCTGGTCGCCCCAGTTAAAAAAAAGACATAGTAGAACTAGGAAAGGTATAGAGAAGGGCAACAAAAATTATCAAGCGTATGGAATGGTTCCCGTATGACGAAGACTGGCTAGGCTGGGCCTCTTCAGCTTGAAAAAGAGATGGCTGAGGGGGCATACGATAGAAATTTATTAAATCATGAGTGGGGTGGAACATGCAAATAGGAAGTGGTTACTTAACCTCTCTAAGAGTCCTAGAACAAGGAGACACTCCATGAAATTAACTGGTAGATTTTATTTTTTTTAAAAAGGAGAAAGTATTTTTTTTCACTCAGCACACAATTAACTTGTGGAACTTACTGCTAGAGAAAGTGGTCAGTGACGGCTGGTAGTGTAGCTAGTTTAAAAAAAGGATTGGATACATTCTTGGTGAATAGGTCTATCAATGGCTATTAGCCAAGTACGTTTGGGGCTAGAATAACGGGGAATGGATTGTCCATTGTGACCTGTTGGATACTTCTCCCTAGAGACAGAAATTAGCCACTGGGCTTGATGGACCATTGGTCTGACCCAGTATGGCACTACTTAGGTTTTTATGTTATTTATGGGGTTGTTGCCTCTGATTAACTCATTCCGCTGTCTTTTCTGTTCATGTAAACAGAAGGGCTGAGACCGGACTAGAGGGATGGGTGTTACCATTCTTAGAAAACATGGATTCAGAGGTACAACTTTCCCCAAAATGTTGTGGGGGGACGCTGGGGATCAGTATGGAGACGATCTCCCTCCAACCCCCATTGACCAACTCCCAGGGAGTGGGTGGCAGCTGAGGGTACTTCACCTAATGGGAGGCTGAATCGTGGAGCCCTGCAGCCGAAGGAGGTTGCAGCAGAGTTGTGCAGCCGCAAGTGGCGGGAGCAGTCCCCTTCCTTCATGTGTGAGCAGCTCTGCTGCTACCTGCACTGGCCACTGGCTGTGCTCCTCTCACTCCCTCAGCCTGGACATGAGAGCTCTTTGTAAGCCCTGGACTGCAGTGGGGGTGGCCTTGGCTCAGCACAGGTGGAAACAGAGCAAGCCAGGGAGTGAGTGGCGTATCCAGACTGCTGCTGTTAATGCTGTGTCTACCAGATTCCTGCCCATGCCGCCTGAAAGTTTAGTGGGGACAGAGATGTTGCTGCCCCCCGTACTCCTCTCACCTACCCCCTTATCCATGGTGGGTATTCCAGGGACGGGCACTTGCCTCTGAATAACCCCCCGTTGTCATCTGCTCTTGTGGACAGGCCCCATGAATATCAAGATGTCTTCGTGCTGTAGGTCCTGGCAGGTGTGCCCTCTGTTAATGGGGTTAGAAATCAGTGTGTTGCATTGCTGTTTGTGGCAGCCCAAGAGAAAAATCAGAAAGCAGCCCTGTCTCCTTGTGCTACCTGTTCTCCTGCTGTGTCTACATGGAGTGCTGTTGCTTTGCTGTGTCTGTGTGCGTTTACCTTTCCTTGCTGCTTGGCTGTGCTGTGTGTGTCTAACTGACTCTGCTATCTGTCTGTCTCTATCTCAGCCTGACACGGAAGACGAAGCAGCGGTATGCACACCTTTTCTATCCTTGGGGCTGTGCTTGGGTTGGGGCCTTGTCACTGTAGCATCAGGCAGTGGACACCGGCTAGTACCCATTACAGCATCTCTGGCTTGAGATGCACAAAAGCCTGGTGTTCCACTGAGATCCAGGAGGGTTACTATGCTCTGGACTCCATCTCCTGGAGGGGGCTTGGGCTTGGACTTGGCTTGCGAGAATAGAGCACCTTCAGAGCCTTGCAGAGCACATTGTTCTGGGAGGGGGTGGGCAGGCTAAGCTTGGGTTGAGACAAGAGGTGACAGGGCCTATTTCCCTGGCCTTGCAACCTGGAAGCTCACAGCACCCTGGAACTCCCAGAATGGCAGCTGCAGGGCCCCTGGGGCTCCCAGAGCAGTGGCTGTGGCTGCAGGGCCCCTGGCGCTCCCAGAACGGCGGCTGTGGGGCCCCTGGCGCTCCCAGAACGGCGGCTGTGGGGCCCCTGGCGCTCCCAGAACGGCGGCTGTGGGGCCCCTGGCGCTCCCAGAGCGGCGGCTGTGGGGCCCCTGGCGCTCCCAGAGCGGCGGCTGTGGGGCCCCTGGCGCTCCCAGAGCGGCGGCTG
>QEPC01000113.1:1538216-1550062 GCA_003113815.1 Sphenodon punctatus | reverse complement strand
GGGCCCCTGGCGCTCCCGGAACAGCAACTGCGGCTGCGGGGCCCCTGGCGCTCCCGGAACAGCAACTGCGGCTGCGGGGCCCCTGGCGCTCCCGGAACAGCAACAGCAACTGCGGCTGCGGGGCCCCTGGCGCTCCCGCAGCAGCAACTGCGGGGCCCCTGGCGCTCCCACAGCAGCAACTGCGGCTGCGGGGCCCCAGGAATGCAGGTTGACTAGGAGCAACAGAGATTGCCACTGAGACTCCCTGGGCAGATATTTCCCATGGAGCCCCAACGCTTCTCCAGGCCCTGCCAAACCTAAGGGCCAGCTCATCTCTGTCTCCCCTACTCCTCCTTCTTTCACAGAAGCTGCTGGAGCCAGCACAGAGCTTCTCCTCCTCCAGTTTCTGCTTCCCCACTGCCACTGCTGAAGGTCCTGTAGGGTGTGGGGAGGCAGGCAGCTCTCCCCGGGTCCACATGGCTGTGGAACATGGTGAATGAGAAAGCTGGGGGACTTAGAGTGGGTGTGGGCTTGGAGTCCTGGGATCCAGGCACATGAAGAGCTGGGGGTGGGGGACAGCGAGGCAGGCAGGGAACATGCTGTTGGTCTCCAGCCACGTGGCATATCCTGTGTTGTGCCAAACAGGGGCACTTGTTCAGCCTCTAGCTGGGGACCTCTCTGAGCCCCAACCTCTCTGCTTCAAGGAGTGAAGGGTGGGAAGGCCGAGCTCTGACTGAATCCTGGTGCTCGGTGTTTGTTTCTTGCAGAGAACGATCTCGCTGGGTGCGGGCGACAGGCAAGTGATCCAGACACCCATCAATGACTCCCTCCCTGTCAGCAACTGCAGCGTGGCGCTCCTTTTCCGGCAGCTTGGTGAGACTCTGCCCAGCCTCAGCCTGTGCACCGCTCCAGATCTAGCGGAGCTTCCTTAGAGAGGCACAGTGGGTGCTGCGCTGCTACCCCGGCGGTGTCGAGCAGTATTTCTGCAGTGACTTGTGCTGCTCTCGTGGCCACACCCCAATGCTTTGCTCTGAGTAAGTGCTATGCATGACCCCAGATGAGAGGAGCCCAAGGGCTTGGACACTGCTCCAGGGTCCAGGCTTGACAGGTCTCTTTCCGAGAAGAGTCGTTCGGGGGAGCTGGCTATAGAAGTCCTATAGCAAGAAGTGGGGCTGTGGCTTGGATAGAGAGCAGCGACATCAGGTGTGCAATCATAAGTTTCTTGGCTTCCATCCCCAATCCTGAGCACTTCTCCTGTCTGTTACTCTGAGATTCTCCCAGGAATTATCTCTACCATGGGGTCAGGGATCCCTGCAGGAAACTTAAGTTTCCTCACCAAACAGTCACAATAGAAGATTATTATTGACTTAAAACACTACTATTTATTGCCCTGCCACACTGACTTACACACTACTATAAAAGCACTACGGAAGCACACACAAAAAAGGTCATTGATTGCAGAGATATATATTCTTGGAGAATATCTCTCACCACACAGATATCGCAGGTCCCATAAAAGGTTGTTCAGGGTTTGTGGGGTCGTGCTAAGGAAGATAAGATGTTAACTTGCTGCGATGCTGGAGACGTGGCAAGAATTAAAGTAAATATAGTAAAAAGAAAAGATAAAGAAAAATACAAAAACACAATTTGTCCAGAGGTCGAGGAGCACGGACGTTCCACAAAGGGAAGGAAAGACAGTGAAGCATTCGGGGGGGACTCTGCCCATAAGGCAAGAGTAAGACCATGGAAAGGAAACAGTCCCAGCCGGGTCCAGAAAAGTAACGCTGGCAAGTAGGGACAAACATGAGAGAAAAGTAGGAATTGCCCTTTTGTTGGACAAAAGATTAGAAAATCCCAACTGGGCATTAAAATAACAACTTTAAAAAGAATAAAGAAAACAAAACAAAAGAAAAGAGAAATTAAAACAAAAATGACTTGGAAATAGTGAAAAATGAGAAAATGAAATGAAAGAAATAAAATTTAAATAAAAGAAATGAAAAGTAAAAGCTTAAGAAACTTAAAATAACTTTAAAAATGAAAAAGAAAAGACTTAAGGAAAAGATTTAGGAAAAAGACATGAAAAGTAAAGAATTAAAGCAAAGAAAAAAACCTCAGTCCCTTCAGGCCTATTCAGGCCTTTGCCTTTCAGCAAGTCTCCATAGCACGCAAGAACTTCCCTCCTTTGTCGTCAATATCTTGCCAGTTTTATAGGGTTTCTTAAAGTTTTTCAACATGGCTGCCATGTATTCCTCCAATCAGTGTCCAGCAGGTCAGAGGTCCTCCAATAAAAATGAAGTTTGCTTCTTGCCAAGTGATGATGCTAGAGTGGTTTCCAAGTCTCCACTCTTCTTGATTATTTTGACTTTACCCCTCCTTACTTCTATGAACCAAGACCATGGTAACCTTTTACCGGTCTTGATCTTTGTCCCACTTTAATAGTCTTTCACTTTCACTGGAGCTCTGTGAAACCCAATGAAGTCTATTAGCCTCACAGAAGTTTTATTAAATTTATTAATTCTACATAATTTCATATATGGATTCTTTGTAGGAAGTTGTTGAAAAACAGAGGTTAAATCTGCCTTGGTTCTACCTAATTTAGAAAGGAAGTTTTAGAGCAACATTGATTTATAAGATTCTGAGTCATTAAGACACATTTCAAAAGAACAATTACTTATTTATCTGAAGGGGGTTATTTAGGTATAATTTGAAGCCATACTTTAGGTAGAAATAAGCTTTCGTTTTCTTATTAAATACATCACTTTCAATGTCTCTAGTCTCCGTTATTTAGCTTTAAAAAATTAAACCTATTTCAGCATTAAGATATGATTCAAACAATAAAACACCTTTTTCTGCAGGGTGGCCTATCAATATTACTGCCTAATTATAAGCTGAAAACATGTTATGAGTAATGTAACTGTTTTGATCCAGCTTACAAAAAGACCTTGGGTCCCAAACAAACGTTATCAGTGGTCTCTTCAAATTCCTTCCTGCCAATTATCCTGAAAGTCAGACTAAAAAGCAAACTGCTTTCTAGGCCAAATTAAATCCCTATAGTCTTGTCTCCCCAATAAAAGCAGACCCCAACTTAAAGGCTATTATTGCTTATTTTGATACTCCCACCTAATATAAATGGAAACCCATTACTGTTAAAATGTAGACAATTCAAAGTTACATTATTAACAAAAAGTTAACAAGTTAAAATACAGTGTCAATGGTGAACATATCAAAAGCCTATGCTGAAGATTATTATTATTAGCAAGCATTTATATAGCATCAACAATGTACCTGGCGCTTTACAAATTAATTGAATAGACACAGTCCCTGCCCTAGGGCTTACAATCTGAGAGATGGGAGGGGGAGGGACAAAAGAAGGGGAACAGAGGGAGAAACGAGTGTAACATTCACGAGAATGCGAGGTCCTAGGTGCATGCGCTTGGCTTGGTTACATCGAGAATGATGGTTGGCTGGTCCGTGTGGTGAGGATACGAGTACACAGACTTCAGGTAACAGATTGTACTGGATGGAGGGTATCATCAGGAGTTAGGTGAGGGGAGCGAGGAGTCGGGAAGAGCAGAGCGGAAGAGGTGGGTCTTCCACCTCTTCCGAAGAAACTAACGTAAGCAAGTAAATTCCAACAAATTATAATCAAACGGCAAGTAAGTTATTAAACAGCAAGTACATATTATATTCAGACAGGTGAACAGAGTCATTTTAGAAAACCAGTGTTTATGCTGTGACATACCGCTAGGGGACCCCATTGTGATATTATAATTAGAATTAATTTTTAATTAACATCTTCCACCAACTATATTGTTTACTGCATTCCAGACATCCTAATATCGTCAGAACAACCTAGCTGGAGCAAGGTCTTTCACGTAACCATAACAAGATAGCCAGTGTTGACTGCCAGTTGTACAGCGTGCCATAGGTCACAAGAAAGGAAAGAAACAGAAAGGAAAATGGATTCCATGGCCTAAAGTGTTCATGTTCTGAAACATGAACACTTTAAATCTATGATGGATTTTATCCATAGTTAGGATGGAAAAGTAAATTTTAGACCTGAGTAGACTCTATAAGAAATCCCTCTTTTTCAACTGGGCACTTCCTGGGCAGTCCATTTGATCCAGTATTGCTTTGAGCAGATACAGCAAACAATATGTCACCTGGTTTAAAGGCTATGGCTTCTTTTGCCCACTTAACAAAACACCCACTCTTTGGGGTCCAAAACCCCACATACATATATCCTAAAAGTGAACAGGTTAAAAGCACTGATAGATTTTAACATAGGAACCAAGAAAACAGGGTTTTCCAGGCGTACAGCCAACAAATAGATAAGAAAGAACATGTTTAATAAACATCTGTCAGCATCAAACCAAAAACTGACAATTTTAAACTGATCTGTCTTTTAGCAATTCAAAGGTTGAAATGGGCCTACTTTTCAGAATTTTGCAGACCTAAATTTCCTAGCTACATGTCTGCCCCAGACTCCACAGCAGAGAGAGCACTCATAGCTCTGTCCTTTCTCTCCACAGGGATCACAAACGTGCTGTGTCTCTTTTGTGCCGCACTTACGGAACACAAGATCCTGTTCCTCTCCAGCAGTTACCAGAGACTGACGGATTCCTGCCGGGCTCTGCTGGCTCTCCTGTTCCCTCTCAAGTACAGGTGAGTCCCCTGAGCACAGCCTGTTAGCTTCTCCAACGGACAAAGAGTTGGTGCTGCAGATGGGAGTGGGCGTGCTTGCAGGCTGTCCTCTATAGTCTCTATGCCATCCCATGACTAGGCAAGTCACTTAGCCATTCTCAGAGTTCTGGCACAAACAAAGGGGGGACATTGTGTTCTCCAGCAGAAGGACTGAGAGGAGGTATTCAGCTTAGTCTCAGGATGCAGTCGGGTCCAGTTTGCAATAACTTGGGTGATGGAGCTGCTTCAGACTCATCTGTCTCGCTTCCAGGCTTGGCGGTGATTGGACATGCATGGTCTGTCTGGCTGCCAGGCTCTGCCGTGATTGGACATGCATGGTCTGTTTTGCTGCTGGGCTCTGCAGTGATTGGACATACATAGTCTGTTTTGCTGCCGGGCACTCTACGGTGATTGGACATGCATGGTCTGTTTTGCTGCTGGGCGCTCTGTGGTAATTGGACGTGCATGGTCTGACTCACTGCCGGGCTCTGCGGTGATTGGACGTGCATGGTCTGACTCACTGCCGGGCTCTGCGGTGATTGGGCGTGCATGGTCTGACTCACTGCCGGGCTCTGCGGTGATTGGGCGTGCATGGTCTGACTCACTGCCGGGCTCTGCGGTGATTGGACGTGCATGGTCTGACTCACTGCCGGGCTCTGCGGTGATTGGACGTGCATGGTCTGACTCACTGCCGGGCTCTGCGGTGATTGGACGTGCATGGTCTGACTCACTGCCGGGCTCTGCGGTGATTGGACGTGCATGGTCTGTCTCGCTGCCTGGCGCTCTACGGTGATTGGATGTGCATGGTCTGTCTCGCTGCCGGGTGCTCTGCCGTGATTGGGTGTGGATGGTCTGTCCCGCTGCCAGGTACTCTGCGGTGATTGGACGTGCATGGTCTGTCTGGCTGCCTGGCTCTGGCGTGATTGGGCGTGCATGGTCTGTCTGGCTGCCTGGCTCTGTAGTGATTGGGCATGCATGGTCTGTCTGGCTACCTGGCTTTGGCGTGATTGGGCATGGATGGTCTGTTGCGCTGCCAGGTGCTCTGCGGTGATTGGACGTGCATGGTCTGTCTCGCTGCCTGGCGCTCTACGGTGATTGGATGTGCATGGTCTGTCTCGCTGCCGGGTGCTCTGCCTTGATTGGGCGTGGATGGTCTGTCCCGCTGCCAGGTACTCTGCGGTGATTGGACGTGCATGGTCTGTCTGGCTACCTGGCTCTGGCGTGATTGGGCATGCTTGGTCTGTCTTGCTGCCGGGTGCTCTGCCGGGATTGGGCGTGGATGGTCTGTCTGGCTGCCAGGTGCTCTGCGGTGATTGGACGTGCATGGTCTGTCCCGCTGCCAGGTGCTCTGCGGTGATTGGACGTGCATGGTCTGTCTGGCTACCTGGCTCTGGCGTGATTGGGCATGCATGGTCTGTCTTGCTGCCGGGTGCTCTGCCGTGATTGGGCGTAGATGGTCTGTCTGGCTGCCAGGTGCTCTGCGGTGATTGGGCGTGCATGGTCTGTCCCGCTGCCAGGTGCTCTGCGGTGATTGGACGTGCATGGTCTGTCTGGCTACCTGGCTCTGGCGTGATTGGGCATGCATGGTCTGTCTTGCTGCCGGGTGCTCTGCCGTGATTGGGCGTAGATGGTCTGTCTGGCTGCCAGGTGCTCTGCGGTGATTGGGCGTGCATGGTCTTTCCCGCTGCCAGGTGCTCTGCGGTGATTGGACGTGCATGGTCTGTCTGGCTACCTGGCTCTGGCGTGATTGGGCATGCATGGTCTGTCTTGCTGCCGGGTGCTCTGCCGTGATTGGGCGTAGATGGTCTGTCTGGCTGCCAGGTGCTCTGCGGTGATTGGGCGTGCATGGTCTTTCCCGCTGCCAGGTGCTCTGCGGTGATTGGACGTGCATGGTCTGTCTGTCTGCTGGGCTCTGCCGTGATTGGGCGTGCATGGTCTGTCTGGCTGCCTGGCTCTGGCGTGATTGGACATGCATGGTCTGTCCCGCTGCCGGGCTCTGTCGTGATTGGACGTGCATGGTCTGTCCGGCTGCCAGGTGCTCTGCGGTGATTGGACGTGCATGGTCTGTCCCGCTGCCAGGTGCTCTGCGGTGATTGGACGTGCATGGTCTGTCTGTCTGCTGGGCTCTGCCGTGATTGGGCGTGCATGGTCTGTCTGGCTGCCTGGCTCTGGCGTGATTGGACATGCATGGTCTGTCCCGCTGCCGGGCTCTGTCGTGATTGGACGTGCATGGTCTGTCCCGCTGCCAGGTGCTCTGCGGTGATTGGACGTGCATGGTCTGTCCCGCTGCCAGGTGCTCTGCGGTGATTGGACGTGCATGGTCTGTCTCGCTGTCGGGAACTCTGCGGTTTATTTATTTATTTATTTATATCAAAATTTATATGCCGCCCCCTCCTGCCTCAGGCATCTCAGGGCGACTCACAACATCTTTAAAATATTTTAAACATTAAAATAAACAGTAATAATTACAGTTAAAAACAATATAACCCCCCCCCCATCTCGCTCGGGAAAGGCCCGGTGGAACAGCCAGGTCTTACATTGTCAGCAGAAAGAGGGGAGGCCGACAGCCAAGTGGATCTCCGATGGGAGGGAGTTCCACAGCCGTGGTGCAGGCATGGAGAATGCCCTCTTCATAGTAGACACCCAGGGGGGCCCGAGGAGGGCACCCCCAGCCGACCGCAGGGGCCGCTCCAGGTCCTGGAGGATGAGGTGCTCCTGCAGATAGGCTGGGTCCAAGCCGTTTAGGACTTTAAAGGTCAGCATCAACACCTTGAATTGGACCCAGAAACCTACTGGAAGCCAGTGCAGAGAGCAAAGCACCGTCCCGTCCCAGACAAGAGACGGGCCGCCGCATTCTGCACCAGCTCCAGTTTCCGAACTAATACCAAGGGTAGCCCCACATAGAGTGCGTTGCAGTAATCCAGTCTCGAGGTAATAAAAGCATGGATGACTGTGGCCAGATCCGAGTCCGAGACATACGGCCTAAGCCGACGCACCAGTTGTAACTGGCAAAATGCTCTCTTCACCACAGCCGTCACCTGGGCATCCAGGCGGAGCTGTGATTCCAGGAACACCCCCAGACTCTGGACCCGAGAAACCAGGGGAGGATGGACCCCATCAATGATGGGGGCCACCACTCCCTCGGCCTTCCCCTCAACCATCACCTCCGTCTTGTCAGGATTTAGCCTCAGGCGGCTCGCCTTCATCCAATTCCCCACAGCAGACAAACACCGGATAAGTGCCGAGATTGCCGGGCCTGAGTCGGAGGAAAATGAGGGATAAAGCTGGGTGTCGTCAGCATATTGATGACATCTCACTCCAAACTCCCTGACAACCTCCCCCAGAGGCTGCATGTACACGTTGAACAAGAGAGGGGATAAGATGGAGCCCTGCGGAACTCCACACGTGAGGCCCCAGGGGAAGATGAAAACTCCCCCAGCACCACACACTGGGTTCTCCCGGCAGGGAATGAGCGGAACCATTCAAGAACAGTTCTGCCAATCCCTGCCCGGTTCCACAGCCGAGTTACCAACAACTCGTGATCAACAGTATCAAATGCAGCCAAGAGATCTAACAGGATCAGTAGGGTCAAACGACCCTGGTCTAACTCACGGGAGAGGTCGTCGACCAAGGCCACAAGTGCAGTCTCCGCGTAATAGCCCAGACAGAAGCCCGACTGTGAGGGATTGAGAAAGTTAATCCAGTCCAAATGCCCCTGCAGCTGGTGAGCCACCACCCGCTCAATAACCTTCCCTAAAAAGGAAGGTTGGACGTGCATGGTCTGTCTGGCTGCCGGGCTCTGTCGTGATTGGACGTGCATGGTCTGGCTGACTGCCGGGCTCTGTCGTGATGATGATGATGATGATGATTATTATTATTATTATTAACAAACATTTATATAGCGCCAGCAGTGTACCTGGCACTTTACAAAGTAATAAAATAGACACGGTCCCTGCCCCTAGGGCTTACAATCTGAGAGACAGGAGCTGGGGGAGAGACTTAGGAAGGGGAACAGAGGGAGAGACAAGGGGTCTAACATTCATGAAGATGCGAGGTCTCAAGTGCACGTACTTGGCTTGGTTACGATGAGAATGACAGCAGGCAGGTCCATGTTGCAAGGATAAGGGTAAACCGATCGTAGGTATAGGAATAGTGGCTCAGCAGGATAAAGAGTCAGACAGAGCAGAGCGAAAGAGGTGAGTTTTAAGGAGAGATTTGAAGGTATGAAGGGAGGGGGCAAGGCGGATGTGGACAGGGAGGGAGTTCCAGGCATGGGGGGCAGCAAGTGAGAAGGGACGAAGGCGCTTAGGGGAGCAGGGAAGGCGTGGAAGGGTGAGAGAAGGGACAGAGGAGGAGCGAAGTGCACGGGCTGGAGTATGGAGGGCGATAAGTGCAGAGAGGTAGGGGGGAGCAAGGTTGTGAAGAGCTTTATAGGTGAAGACTAGGAGCTTGTGCAGGATTCGTTCAGGAAGGGGAAGCCAGTGAAGCGAAGAGAGGAGGGGCTGCACATGGTCGAAGCGACTGGCGAGGTAGATGACCCTGGCAGCAGAGTTTTGGACAGAGATGAGGGGAGAAAGGTGAGACCGGGGAAGGCCAGTGAGAAGGAGGTTACAGTAATCGAGGCGAGAGATGACCAGAGCATGAACAAGAGTTTTGGCAGACGAGACAGAGAGAAAAGGGCGAATCTTAGCAATGTTATGGAGGGAGAAGCGACAGGATTTAGCAACAGAGTCAATGTAGGGTTTAAAAGAAAGGGGTGAGTCAAAGATGAAGCCTAGGCTACGGGCTTGGGGGACAGGCAGGATGGTGACTCCATCAATAGTTATTGACAGTGAGGAAGGAGAGGAAGGATGAGGGGGGAAGATAAGGAGTTCAGTTTTAGCCATGTTGAGTTTGAGTTGACGTTGAGACATCCAGGTAGAGATGTCAGAGAGACAGTTGATGAGACGAGCTTGAACAGAGGGAGAGAGAGAGGGAGTAGAGAGATAGAGTTGAGTGTCATCAGCATAGAGGTGGTATTGGAAGCCATGGGAGGCAATGAGTTTGCCTAAGGATGAGGTATAGATCGAGAAGAGGAGAGGGCCAAGAACAGAGCCTTGAGGAACACCAACTGAGAGGGGGAAGGAGGAGGAGGCGGAGTTGGAGAGAGACACATTAAAGGAGCGGTCAGAGAGGTAGGAGGAGAACCAGTTATGGACAGAGCCACAAAAGCCAAGGGAGTGAAGGGAATCCAGCAAGAGTGAGTGGTCAACAGTATCGAAGGCAGCAGAGAGATCAAGGAGGACAAGAATGGAATAGAGACGTTTAGATTTAGCCACCAGAAGATCGTTGGTGATCTTAGCGAGAGCAGTTTCAGTAGAATGAAGGGGGCGGAAGCCAGATTGGAGGGGGTCAAGGGAGGAGTTGGAGGATAGGAAGTCAAGGCAGCGGGAGTAGACAACACGTTCAAGCAGCTTGGAAGCAAAAGGAAGGAGTGAGACAGGACGATAGCTAGAAGGGTCAGAGGGGTCAAGAGTGGACTTTTTGAGAATAGGAGAGACTGTGGCATGTTTGAAGGCAGAAGGGAAAGAGCCAGTAGAGAGGGAGAGGTTGATGATGTGCAGGAAGGAAGGGCCGACAGTGGGAGTAATGGAGGTGAGGAGGCGGGAAGGAATGGGATCAAGTGGGCAAGTGGAAGGGCTGGAGGAGGCGAGCAGAGAGGAGATTTCCTTAAGGGAGGCAGGGGAGAAGGATTGGACATTAGCAGCTACTGGGCCTGGCTCGCAGTTGGCTACAAGGACTCTCTCTTTGGTTTCAGCTTCACGTATGTGCCCATCCTGCCAGCTCAACTTCTGGAGGTCCTCAGCACTCCCACACCCTTCATCATCGGGGTCCACTCCATCTTTCAGTCGGAGACTCAGGAATTGGTGAGGCCCTGTTCCTCTTCCCCATACGCACAGCCTTGCCTCTGCTGCTGCAATCGTAGTGGGGCAGAACAGCTCATTTGTGAATGGGCAGGAAAGTTGGCAGAGCTGAAGGAGGCTGGACCATAAGCTAAACAGGACTGGGGAGAGAGAGCGGTTAGTGCTTGCTCACTGCCCAGTCCAACACTGGAGAGTGCTCCCCCTTCCCTGCCAAACCTGATTGGTGCAGCACTGACAGGGTGCGGGGCAGCAGAGTTAGTTCCTCCCTCTTGGGGAGGAGCGTTCTGAGAAGTGATCCTCATGGTGTTGCTGGTAGTAGGTTATCAGATCCTCGTGGTGACGATAGATATCCAGGCCTCTTTCTGTTTGGGGGGCTTTTCCATCTCTTCTAATGCTTGTCTTGCTACCTCCAGCTCGATGTGATCATTGCTGATCTGGATGGGGGGACAGTCACGATCCCGGAGTGCATTCACATGTCTCTGCTGCCAGAGCCACTGCTCCATCAGACGCGAGAAGCCATCTCCATGGTAAGCACAGGGACTGACTCAACCGGACACTAGATACATTCTGAAAGGATAGAGCCATAAATGCTGACTAGCTGGGGGTTAACCCCCTGGCTACCGGTAGCTGGGAGCGATCAGCAGGAGATGGGTCACATCTCCATGACCTGGACTTGTACTTCTCTTGAGCTGCTGGAACTGGCCACTATCGGAGACAGGATGCTGGGCTGGATGGCAGTTCTTATGAGGTTTGCCTGCTTCTAACTGCTCTATGGGGGTCAGCACATAGTAGGCAAGACGTGGACCTACAGCCCCCCTGTGCAGATGGGAAGGTGGGCAAGGCCACTTACAGTAGGTCACCATGCAGTGTTGGGCCCGAGGTGTCTGGCCCTGCCGTAACGCTGTCCTGAGCAGGCAGAGCCGACTGAGGCTCTGTCATCCCTTATGCACGGAGTGGAGAGGATCCCAGGCCGCTGTTTCTAGGGCCTTGCATTTCTGGAAGGTCCTGTGCAGAATCCCACGATATGGGGGCTGCCCAGGAATGAGTCGTGAGGTACTTCCTGCACGGGGAAGCCCACCTCGTGCACCCCCGGGAAGGGGGGCGCAGGGCAAAGCACTCTGAGCAAGGAACCCAGGCAGCTCTCCTGTCTGGTAGAGGTAATATCAGCCAGGGATTGCCAGGCCAAATCTAACTTCACCTTTCTGCAGCAGACGCCATAGACTTTAGTACTGATTCTAGCAGGTGCCCCAAAGTGCCCTTCGGGCAGGAGGGGGCATCACA
>QEPC01000113.1:1514117-1532124 GCA_003113815.1 Sphenodon punctatus | reverse complement strand
GTCTAGGTTCTGGCTGCTCCTGAAACCTCACCCTGCTGATATTCTCACTTACGGGATCATGTGATGCCCTAAGCAGACGGGGTAGCTTGTGTCTCTGTGTGCTTCCAGAGACTCCTCCCTCCCTCCCTTGCGAGAGTGTGGGGGAGGAGCCTAGCTCAGTCAGTTCCATAAGTTGGTGGGTAATTGAGCCTTTGCTGCGGCAGCCGGGCTCCTCAGCGTGGAACTCGCTCCCTCTGGGTGTCCGTCTCAGTTCCTCCCTCCTCACTGTTCCCCTTAATGGATTCTGTTCTCCCTCTTTACCTTCCCCCTTTAAATTGTTTTAAAATGGGTTTTATTTTGTTACTGTATTTTTATGTTTGTGAAGCGGGGGAGGGCACTATAAAATATGACGTAGTCTTTGTGGTCTGCTGAAGTTGTTGCAAGACAAAGTCTTGCCCTGGCAGGGCTGTTGGGGGCACTGTCAAATGTAACAGGGCCTCCACCCTGGTCCCGCTCGACTGTTCATAGGGTACATGCTGGGAGGCTGGGTAAGAGAAACCTTGGGCCTTGCAGCAGGGTTGTCCCAAGAGATGCTGTCTGCAAATCCTGGGCCCGTTAATGCAAACCACTGAATAAATGCCCCTTGCCCATGCAGTAACTGGCTGTGTCATCGTTTTACCGGTACAGGAGAACCCGTACCCCGCTGTGACAATGCACAAAGTGCAAAAACCCACCGAAGGCTGCCACCTACGCCTACACCAGAGGCCTTTTCCTCACCTGGATGAGGGGACCGTGCAGTGGATTGTTGACCAGGCCACCGCCAAGCTACAGACAGCCCCCCCAGCTGTGAAGGCAGAGAAGAAGTGTATGGTGCCATCGGGACCCCCCATCGGTAGGTGCCCAGGGAGAGGGTTCTTTGGGCTGGAAGCATGGGGAGTCTGTCGGCTGGAGAGGGATTGGCTTGGTTAGATTTCTCCAGGGAGACACCAGAACCAGTCAGTGGTTCTTAGCGGAACTGTGTGCAGGGGCTCAGGGAGCTCTAGTGTCTAACTGCCTATTGGCTGGTGCTAGGGTACCCCTTTCAGTCTGGAGCCAGCCATGGCTCCCCCCCCGGCAAGGCCGGAGGAAGCCCCTTTGCGTTCTTTCCTCTGGCAGTCAGGCTTGAAATTAAGGCATCTGGGAATGTAAGTTCAGAGTCACCGGTAGGGCTGACATGGGCCTTTGGGGAGATGAACTGCTAGCAGTAGCCCAGACTCGACCAGTCAGCCAGGAGCAGGGGGAGAGGAGCTCTGGGAATGCTCCAAGTATCATCTCTTGGGGGAGCCAGGACTCTGGTTTTGCCTTGGCTTCGTGTACCACAGGGATGGGTAACGGACAGATGGAGCTCTGGATAACAGAGATGAGGTCATGAACGCTGGCAGAAAGGACAGATCCGTGATCGGAACCCTCCTACACTTAAGCTCTCCTGCCCCCTAATTCTCGTGGCCCTCGGAGCTTGGACTAATTTTCAAAGTGGCCCCTGAGAGGGAAAAAGTTCCCCACTCTGGAGTGCCCCTTCCCATTTGTATGTCTGGACTTCATCTCTCCAAATTCCTCCCGAGACCCCCTCCAGTGGGGCTTCTGCCCTCTCCGTTCAACTGAGTCTGCCCTCGCCAAAATAACCGATGACCTTCTCTTAGCTAAGTCTCAGGGCCTCTACTCTGTTCTTGTCCCAGATCTCTGTCACCTTTGACACTGTCAACCATGGCCGCCTCCAGGATTTGCTACGCTCCCTTGGTTTCTGGAACTCTGTTCACAACTGGTTCCCTTCATAACTCTCAAACCGCTTCTTCAATGTGTCTCTTGCTGGTTCCTTCTCTACGTCGCTGCCCCTCTCCTGTGGGAGTTCCCCAAGGCTCTGTCTGGGCCCCCTTGTCTTCTCCCTTTACACTTCTTCTCTGGGTAAACTCATTGAACCGCACGGCTTCCAGTATCCCCTGTACGCTGATGACAAGCGACTCTTTCCACTCCCACGCTCTCCCCCTCCATCCAGACTCTTATCGCTGACTCACTCTGTGACACTTCTGCCTGGATTTCTCATCGCCAACTCAAGCTTAATCTGGCCAAGACTGAACTCCTCATCTTTCACCCGAAATGCTCCCCTCCTACTTCCTTCTCAGTTTCCATTGAGGGAGTCACCATCCAGCCGGTCCCTCAGGCCCGTAGCGTGGGATTCATCTTCGACTCCTCACTCTCCTTTACACCTCAGATCCAGGCTGTTGCTAAATCCTGTCGCTTCACCCTGTACAATATTGCTAAAATCCGGTCTTGCCTGGCTGTTGCTGCTGCAAAAACCCTAGTCCAAGCTCTAGTCGTCTCTTGCCTTGACTACTGCAGCTTCCTCCTTACTGGCCTCCCCCGCTCTGATCTCACCCCTCTCATCTTCATTGAACGCTCCGCAGCCAGAGTTATCCACCTTGCCCGTTGCTTTGACCACGTTCAGCCCCTCCTCTCCGCCCTGCACTGGCTCCCTCTATGGGAACACATTCAGCACAAGCTCCTGGGCTTCACCTTCAAGGCTCTTCTTGGCCTGGCTCCCCCATATCTCTCAGTTCTTTTATCCTGCTTGCGACTCCCCATCTCTTCTAAACATCTTCACCCCTTCTCCCTTGCTGCCCCCAGGCCTGGAACTCCCTCTCTGGATACATTTGCTCTGCTTCCTCCCTCCCAACTTTCAAATTCCTCCTGAAAATCCACCTCTTCTGTCAGGCCTTCCCGGGGGTGGGTGGGTCACTGCCTATAGGCTTGACTTCCCCTAGTTGCAGGGCGTTTCCTCTTCCCTAGTGTGGCCTCTGAGCCTTTTGCTTGTGTGACCCTCCTCCTCCTCCTCCTCCTCCTCCTCCTCATTCTTATTCTTATTCTTATTTAAAGCACCAGCTTGGAGAAGAAACTGAGAGTGGAGAGGATAGATGTTTATAAAATCATGAGTGGTGTGGAATGTATAAATAGGGAGCGGTTATTTACCCTCTCTAAGGGTACTAGAACAAGGGGACACCCCATGAAATTAACTGACAGCAGATTTAAAACAAATGAGAGAGTATTTTTTTCACTCAGCGCACAATTAACTCAATGAACTTACTGCCAGAGAAAGTGGTCATGGCCGGTAGTGTAGCTAGTTTTAAAAAGGGACTGGATAAATTCTTGGGGGACAGGTCCATTAATGGCTATTAGCCAAGCAGATTTTGGGAACGTAACCTCTTACTGTTGGGGGCTGGAACAACAGGGAATGGATCGCCCATTGTGACCTGTCGGGTACTTCTCCCAAGAGACAGAGATTGGCCACTGTCGGAGACAGGATGCTGGGCTTGTCGACTTGGTCTGACCCAGTACGGCACGACTTAATGTGCCTGAAACCAAACGTAGGGGTGGGACTATTGGTATTGGATTAATCCGATAATACCGATAATTGTCTGTATTGGATTAATCCGATAATACCGATAATTGTCTGTATCGGATTAATCCGATAATTGTCTGTATCGGATTAATCCGATTTTTAACATTGCCGGTTTCTCTTGAATTTTTAACATTGATGCCATTTAAGAATGGCTGCAGTGTTAAAGATCAGAGAAAATCTGCAAGTTAAAAAACCAATGTACTGATACCGATCAATCCGATACCGATAAAACCGGTAACTGATGATTCCCCTGGAGTCCCACCCCTACCAAACAGTCATTCATTAGAGGTAGTTCGCTGGCCGAAGGGGATTACGGTCTAGGATAGACAGGGGAGAGGGGATCCTAAGGGGACACATTCATGAAGTTGCAGGGGTCTGTGCTTTATTTATTTATTTATTTTATTGTATTTTATTTATATAAAATTTTATATCCTGCCTCCCACCCAAGGCAGCTCAAAGCGGCTAACAATTAAAATATAAATATATTCAATACAAAATGTAAAATACAATAATAAAAATCAAGTGTTAACAGTAAAAACGGGAAAAGTAAAAGAAAATACATTTAAACCCCTACCACCCTATCCCTCATCCCCCCTACCTTCATCCATCTCCCTTGTCAAAAGGCTGGCAGAACAGCCGGGTCTTGCATTGACGTTGTTCGCCGCCCCGGGCTGCCCTGTGGGCAGGAGGGGCAGGATAGAAATTTTAAATAAATAAATAAATAAATAAAGAGGAGAGGTCCGGGGTCATCTGGGCATCTGCTGGAAGGGAATTCCATAGCCTAGGTGCAGCCACCGAGAACACCCTTTCCATAGTCGTCCCCCGAAGAACCCAGGGGACCTCAAGAAGGGCGCTCCCGGATGATCGCAGGGGCCAATCCAGAGCCCAGGGCATGAGGCAGTCCCACAGGTAGACATGGCCTAGACCATATAGAGCTTTATTAGGTAAGCGCCAACACCTTGAATTGGGCCTGGAAGACTATAGGCAGCCAGTGCAGCAAATGGAGCACCGGTGTAATGTTCTCACAGCAACCCGTCCCAGTCAAGAGATGGGCCACCACATTCTGCAGTAGCTGTAGTCTCCGAACCATCACCATGGGCAGCCCCACGTAGAGCACGTTACAATAGTCCAATCTAGAGGTGATGAAAGCATGGATGCTGATGGCCAGGTTGGAGTCCGAGACGTACGACCGAAGCTGCCGTACCAGATGAAGCTGGCAAAATGCGCTCCTTGCTATAGCCCTTACCTGGACATCCAGGCGGATCTGGGAATCGAGGAGCACTCCCAGACTATGAACCAGGGTGACCAGCCAGGGGCGAATCCCATCAATAATAGGGGACGCCACTTCTACCGCCCTACCCACCAGCATCACATCCGTCTTGTCGGAATTCAGCTTCAGCCGACTCGCCCTCCAGTCCCTCACAGCCAACAGACACCAAGTAAGCACCGAGACTGCCGGGCATGGGTCGGATGAAAAGGAGAGGCAGAGCTGGGTGTCATCAGCATATTGATGACAGAAAACCAAACCCTCTCACAACCTTGTCCAATGACTGCATATAAACATTGATCAGGAGATGGGACAGAATGAAACCTTGCAGGACTCCACACAAGAGGTTCCAGGGAGAGGATGAAGTCCCCGAGCACCATCTGCTGAGTTCTGCCAGCCAGAAAGGAGAGGAACCATTCAAGAACGATCCCACCCGCTGTGGCTCGGTCCTGCAAATGGGTTACCAGCATCTCATGATCAACTGTATCAAAAGTAGCCAACAAATCTAACAGAATCAGCAGACTCAATTGACTCTGATTTAACTCATGGTGGAGGTCATCGACCAAAGGCACAAGTGCAGTCTCAGTGCATAACCTGGACGAAAGCCGGACTGTGAAGTATCTAGAAAACTGATGCTGTCCAGATACCCCTGCAGCTGCCAAGGCACTAGAGACCGTCCAATAGCTGGCAAGGGAGTCAACGTCAAGCGATGGTTTCTTGAGCAGAGACCGCACCACCGCCTCCTTGAGGCAGCTCGGCACTCTGCCCTCCGACAGGGAGGCATTGACCACCCCTGTCAGCAACGGCTCCAGCGTCTCCTGGCTGGCCTTAACCAGCCAGGACAGGCATGGATCTAGTTCACAAAAGGTGACTTTGACAGTCCCAAGAACATCTGCCACATCAGCGGGCGATATGCACTGGAACTGATCCCATGAAATCGGACAAGGCGGGGCTTCCACAACCTCTGGCACCCCTATTGTAATAAGCGCAGTGTCGAAATCATGGTGAATATGAGCAATTTTATCTGCGAAGTAATAAACAAACATTTATTGGGAACAAAGAAAATAGATCCAACTTACTAGTAGTTGGGGTAAATGAGGTAAAGGAATCTGATAAGGCTAGTCTCTTAGAGTATCGGGATGAGGGATGTTTGGATTTGCTTGGGGACTTAGCCATAATAACTTCACGTACAATGCAGGTACTGACTGCTAAGTTGAATAATATTGAGGATAAATTTATAGCTCTGAATCCTCCTCAAGTTCCCTCTGAAAGGCGGAAATTCCCAGAGAAGTTTATAGAAGATAGGAGCAGTATTCCTCAGCGACCTGTGGTTTTAAACAAGGGTGTCACAGCTGACCCAGCTCCCAAAGAATTTACTTTATTAGAAAGCCACAGAAATTTTACTTATGCTCCTCTTGCTCTTTTATTTATAGTACTACCACTTCCCTCAGGGATACTTCCTTTTTGGAACACGCCCTGAGACATTGCAGAGCATTTGAGAATTTTACTGAAAGATACAGTTTCTAGGAATGATATTTTGGATATTGAGCACATCCCGAATACGGAAAAGCGGTGGATATTGCAGGTTACCTTTCGTTCAGCTAGTTTAGTTGATTTGATTATTAAGAATAAAGAGGCCCTTAATCAACGGGAGGTTTATATCTCTAGAATTTTGCAGATGGAGGATAGGAGATTAGAAGCTACAGAGCACGAGAGTCAGAAGAAGAGTGGGAAGGTATTGTGTGAGAAGTTAGGAGAGGGAAAACCTTTGAAGGATGCTCAGGTAGGGAGTGTTCCAATGGAACGGGAAGCTGTATCGATGGAAGTACTAGAGCTAGGGCAGCAAGGGGTAGGGCAAAGCATGGTGCAGGGTTCCTGTAGACAAAGGGAGGGGCAAGGGGGAGTATCAAACGCGGGAAAAGGGGATTTAGATACAAATCTTAATAAGATTTGCCTGGGGTTGGATAAGTTTTGCTCTAGATTAGAGGAAGTTAAGAGGTCTAGGAAGAGTTCCAAGAAGGTGGGAGGGAACAGTAAGAGGTCAGGCTCAAATGAGACAAGGATCTCGGTGTATTCTCAGTCTTTGGTTGAAGTGGAGCATCCTACAGCTGCCTCTACACCCCTAGTGGGGGGAAATTCTGTAAATTTAACGGTTAGGGGAAATTGTAGTAAAGAAAGAAGTATGGAGGAGATGCGACTGAAGGAAAATATGCCACCTGCCTTGAATTTTGCATTACAAGGGCAGGAAATAGCAAGAGGTCTCTCTCCTCCTGAGGAGGTGGTGACAGATGGCTCTAGTTCTTTATGGGCAGACAATATGGTTAGCCATTTGCTTCCAGGGGTGTTTTCCTTTAAGGATAGAAAGAAGGAGAGAGAGAGAGAGAAATGAGGAAGTTAGATCTAATGCCCCCCTTTAAGGATTTAAATTGACTAGAGTTTTCTGACCCCTCCCGTTTAAAAATTATATCTTGGAATATAGCGGGGATTAGAACGAAGATGGGAGATGCAGAATTTTTGGAATGTATTGGGAAGGCTCATATTGTACTGCTACAAGAGACCTGGGCTGTTCAAGCACATGCGCCACAAGGGTTTAAGAGCTATAACATTTTCGCCCATGCCTCTAGGGTGGGAGATAGGCCCCATGGTGGTGTAGCAGTGTTTATTCCTGAGTCCCTTGGGATTTTTTTGAAGTTAGTTGACTCAGTCCCTCCTTATTTTGGTCTGTGGTACTCCAGGAAAAATAAGAATATGGAACTCTTAGTGGCAAACTTGTATGTGCCTCCTGCTGCATCTGCATATTATAATGATAGTGTATGGGGTACTATTACTGATATACTACAGAACGCAAGGGCTCAGTATAGTAGAGCATATGTAATATTGGGTGGGGATTTTAACGTGAGATTGGGCAATAAAAGTGGGAGTCTAAGGCTAGGAGGAATGGAAGCCCCACCTGCTACTCCTTACAATTTGGTACGCTGCTCTAGAGATCCAGTGATCTGTCCAAGGGCCAAGGATTTAATGGAAATGATGTATTCGCTTGACTTGACAGTACTAAATGGTCTTGTCGGTAGGGACCTATCAGGTCAGTATACATGTAGTTCGTTGAGGGGAAATGTCGTAATTGATTATACGTTCATCTCAAATAGTTTAATAAAGCTTGTCATGGATTTTTTGATAATGCCATCTATTCTTACAAATCATTTCCCATTGACTCTAACAATAACGATAGTGCCTGAGGATGGGCCGCAGGCTCAGCCACTTAAATCCATCCCTCATGATCACTTATTCCTATTAACAAGGAAAAAATGGTCTGATCAAGTGGCACAAGAATGCGAGACTCTTAGAAACCAGGAAGTCATTTCTACACTGGCTAAATTGATAACGGAGAGCAGGGGGGACGTTATCGGGGCATTTGATGGGGTAGTAAGCGCATTCCAACCGGCTTTGTCTGCTTTAAGACCAGTTAGTCCCACAGTTCCTTATAAGCCGGCTTGGTTTGACAAAGAATGGAGGTGTGCTCGGAGGGTCGTGAGGAGGTTGTCCAGGAGTTTTTTACGTTTACCATCTTGTAACAACAAAGCTGCATTTTGGGGTGCTAGGGTGCAGTATAGGAGGTTGCTGGACTCCAAAAAGAGAGATTTTTATAAATCCCAGTGGAAAGCATTGGAGCCGGCTGTGCAAGAAGGGGACCAAAAAAGATTTTGGGCCATGGTCCGAAATACTGGGGCTGTTAAATCTGTGGGGATGGCTGCTTTGGTCCCGCATAAGGACTGGGAATTGCATTTCTCATCGGTGTTTCAGAATACATCTATCATGAAATCACCAAATATTCAAGAAATTGATCTTGTTCCTGGTTGGCCTCCAGTATCTCCTGATACTGTGAGAGAGCTGATTTTGATCACAAAATCTGGTAAGTCACCGGGAGGAGATTTTATCCAGGTGGAACTCCTGAAATCCCAGATAGACTGGTGGTCTGAGATTCTGGCAGTTGTTTTCACTTACATTAATAACATGGAAGTATCCCGAAGAAATGGCTTGCCAGTATTGTTATCCCAATTTATAAGAAAGGGGACCCCCAGTTTCCAGGGAATTATAGGCCAATTAGCTTATTGAGTGTAATTGGCAAAGTGTATGCTAGATACCTTTTGGGGAAACTCCAGGACTGGATGGACCAGACCTCCTTTCTTGAGCCAGAACAGGCTGATTTCAGAAAGAACATGTCAACAGTGACCCATATTCATACTCGGATGTCCATAATAACGAAATATACTGATAGGAAAAGTCCTGGGCAAAGAAAAAGATCAAAGCTTTATGTGTGTTTGTCGATTTGCGAGCTGCATTTGACTCGATCAACAGGGATAGACTGTGGTATAAGTTAAGAAAGACTACAATGGATCCACGCTTTTTATACTTAATTACCAAATTATACACAGAGAATATCATGCAAGTGAGGGTAACATGCTCCTTACCTTTGACAGCAAAAATTCCAGTCGATAAAGGGGTCAGACGGGTGCATATTGGCCCCGGCCCTATTCAACTTATTCTTAAATGATGTAGTTGAATTCTTGAGGGATGATTTTCTTCACCCCCCAAAATTGGGGTCCAGGAATATCTCAGTTCTTCTTTATGCAGATGACGCGGTTTTAATCTCGCAGACGAGAATAGGTTTGTGCAGGGCTCTTAAAAAATTTGAGACATATTGTAGGCGAGAGGATTTGACAGTGAATTACGACAAAATGAAAGTACTGGTCACAGGTCGGAGGGATGGAAGAAATATGCATAGTTGGAAAATGGGCGAAGTGTTAATTGAGCAGGTCAAGGAGTTCAAATACTTGGGGGTTTATATAGCTGTGGCTGGGTCATGGATTCGTCATCTAAATTACATGGAACTTCAAGCAAATAGATCTATAGCAGCTATAGTCTCCTTTTTTTATAAATGGGGTGGTTAGCTGGTTCCTCCGGCTTTGAAACTGTTTGAAGCCAAAACACTTGCACAGCTCCTTTATGCAATTCCTGTTTGGGGAGTAGATTTTTTGGATAGATTGGAGAAATTCCAAAATAAATTTCTTAGGACAATTCTTGGGCTCACGAGGGGAACCCTGATGGCCTTATTAAGGGCAGAGGCCAAGGTGCCATCGATCAGAGCTAGGGCTTTGTTAGTGATAATATCCTTTTGGATTAAGACCATCATTTATAGGCCAGAAAAGGGTTTTTTAGGATTGGCCCACGGGGAAAATAGGAAATGGTCAATAAGGATTGAGGAGGAGGTGCAAAAGTTAGGCTTTTCTAGAGAGTTTTTCAACTCATGATTATTTAAGGGCTCGGAGTATTATTTAAGGGCTTAAGAGCAGAATAATAGATCAAGAGTCTCAAAGGCTTCAATCTGAAATTAGAATGCAGAAAATTGCTCCGGAGTACCACGTCATTCAGATGTTGCATGGGCCTGATAGTTATCTTCATCTATGGAATGAACCCCAACTTAGGCGAGCTTTTACACTGTTCCGCCTTCAATTATTTACTTCGGCCTGGATGGAAGGTCGTTACAGGGGTATAGATAAAGGGCTGAGATTCTGTCCCCTATGTAATCAAAGGGACATTGAAAGTCTTTTGCATGTTTTGTTATACTGTACAGTCTATACACAATTGCGTAATACTCTATTGAAGCCTTTGTTAAAGGATATAAAAATGCTCTTGTGGCCTGATGTACTAAGAAAATGGCTCTGTTCTCGGAGCTCAGCGGTCACGAAACAAGTGGCAAAATTCTGCCTGGGTGCTCTTGCTGTACGACAAAAGTGGATCAATGGCGTCCGTGGAGAACCAACCTAAAAATCAACTTGGTATATACATTAATTTGTACCTCTAAATGGATGGCAAGAAAGCCAAGAATGGTGTTATAAATGGGATAGGCTTAACTTTGCTCGAGGTTCTGACTGATTTTTAGTTGGAATTTAGTATTTGGAAACTTTTTAAAGGCGTATTAAGGATTAAACTGTTTTTGGTTAGGACAAGAGGGGTGTGGATCAAAATTGATGGTTTGAATCTTTTTTTGCGATTTTGATTTATTGGAGCAGATGGAAATTATTGGTGTATTTTGTATATTGTTTGTGACTGAGGTGTATGCTTTAATTTGTTTATGACCTGTGGTCAAACAATACATTTATTTATTTAATCAACAAACATGTCACAATGGGCACTGGAAAATTCCAGTTCCAGGCAGAGGGAGCCCAGACCAACCAGCCCCCACACCACCCGGAAAAGCTTCGCTGGACGCGACTTCGCGGATGCTATGAGGGCAGTGAAGAACTCCTTCACTGTCTGCACAGCCACGGTATAGGCTCTTAAACTGGCTCTATGTCGCAATCTGTTGGCTTCAGCATGCGAATGGCGCCACCATCGCTCTTAACCGCTGCCCTTCACACTTCAGCCGCCGCAGATCCTCAGTAAACCAAGTTGGTCTTGCTGTTGTGCAGGGAGCAGATGCCTAGGAACCATCTGGTCAATGGCCTCAGCCAACAAGGTGTTCCAAAAAGCAACGAGGTCCTTGAGCGAACGGCCATCAAGATCAGAGGATGTCTCCTCTAGAACATTATGGAATCTTTCTGGTTCCGTTAGTCTCTGGGACCGAACCAACAGAACTGGTTCTACACCCCTTTGGGGGCAGACATGTGCCAGGAAGCAGGTTCGCAGGAGGTAATGATCCATCCATGTCAAGGGCACTGTTGACACCTTTCCCACTAACGGATCCCCTGCCTCAAGGCCGATAGAGGAAATCAGGTCTAAGGTGTGCCCCTCATCGTGTGTTGGGTCAATGACTACTTGGGCCATGGCTGCCATGGCGGCCATGAAGTCACGCTCCGCCAGCGTCGATATTGAAGTCCCCCAAGACTAAAGTCTTTGAGGACTGCAACACCATCTCCGACACCAGCTCTTCTAGAGTGTGCAGGGATGCTGCTGTACAGGTAGATGCACGGTATATCAGCTGCACTCCCAATCTGTCTCTCGCCATATCGATCACAAGATGGAGGCCCTCAATCCCTGGAACAGATTGCACCGGATACCTCCTAACGGACCACGAGTCCCTAAAAGCAATGGCTACCCCCTTCCCCCCCGTCCCTCTCACCGTAGCTGATGCTGCACGGAGTACTCAGCTGGAACAAGGTCAGCCAGAATAGACCCTGGCTCAGTGTCCAGCCAGGTCTCTGTGATACATTCCCAGACCGTAGTTGATTTATTAACAACCCACCTCGCGTTTAACAGCACAAGGGTCGGGCCAGGGGCCCTCTGATCATGAATCACATGACCATCTGCCCTCCAAGGGGCCATAATTCCCCTGACCCATCACGACCCCAATGGCTGCAGCCAACCCCTCCCATGGATCTCCCGTACCCCCCGCTCTCAACGGGTGGTAATTAAAATTTTTCCCAGTGGGACCGTGACCCCCCCCCTCCCCCTTACTGGGGAAAATGATCCCACCCTCCCCAACCCAGTCCCACCCACCCCCATTCTCACTGGGGGCGGGAAACATAACCAAAGAACCTCCCCCCAAACAATAAAGCCCACAATATAACCCACCCCAAAAAAACCAGCACCTCTTCCCTTACCAAACCCCAAACACTTCCCACATCCACAACCACCCGCCTATATATATATTCCCAGCGTCCTATTCCTCAAGTAGCCCGCAACCCTAAGATGACAATCATCCACCAACGGGGTCCCCTACTCAACCCTTACAAACAAATCCCACAGAGCCCAGCCCAGCCCCCCAGTCCCGCCTAAGGGCCCTTCGGCGCGACCCTTAGGAGCGTGGCCAGCGGCGATGCTGGGTCGCAGGCCGCTTATCCCTTTCCCGCTCCCAGAAGTCACTCTGTGGAAACCCTGGCCCCGCCCCCTTCTCCTCCCATGGGGGAGGAAGGGGAGATTATCACCTGGGACCCAGGGAGAAGATGTGAAGCGGGAACCTGAATGAAGCAGCAGCAGCAGGCGCTCAGATCAGCAAGCAGCCTGAGACCAACTTGTAACTTCACCGCTCCAGGCTGTGGGCACCTTTGCTCTGCATGGTGGGACCAGAGACTCAGTCCGTTCCCTGGCGTTGCTGCCAGGCTAGCTGGCTCAGCTCTGCAGTGCACAGGGGAGGGAAGGAAGGAGCCCCCCAGCACTGCTGACCCAGGGATGTTCGGTTGGCTGCGCTCAGCTAGCTGGAGTGGGTAAAAGTCTGACTTCCTGCCCGTAGTGACTGGCGAATCTCTTCACAGCTGCTATCCTGGAGCGCAACGGCAATGTCCACGACAACAGCGCCCGGCGCCTGGAGGTGGTGAGGAACTGCATCACCTATGTCTTTGAGAACAAGATGTTAGAAGCCAAAAAGGTGAGTGGGGAGCCGGTAGTTTGGGACTTAGTGAGGGATGACTAGCTAGCTTCCCAGCTTTGGAGCCCCTCTCCCCTGCGCGGATCCCCTCAATCATTCACCAGGGACCCATGTTCCGTGTACAGAGAGTGCCAAGTTCTGCAGCTTTGCTGTGAGCAGATTAAATGGCGTTATTGAAATCCCATCCTTTGAAATTTCATTTATACTGGGGAAGAAACCCCCTCTGTGCCAGCAACTGATGCACATGGCCTAGGGTGGGAAGGGGAGTTCCAACTAGCTCCCTCTGCCTCCTTTAAATGTAAACTGATCTCGGAGTCACTCCTTCTGGCTCCCCTGGGGGGCTGGCGGCAGCGGCGGCAGCAGCAGGGCCCAGCCCTCCCTCTCGGTGGCAGTGGGGTTTGAACAGGGAGACTGTGGGCCACCCTCCCTCCCTGGCACCCCATTGCTGCCAGCGTGCTGCAGCTCTTTCCCCTTCCTGCCCCTCCCCGGTGTAGACGAGACCCGGAGTGGGTGCCTAGAGAGCTCTCCAGGGGGCAGGCTGTCCTGGAGGTCTCGGCCACCCCCTCTCAGGCCACTGACCTGTCCTTCCTCCACTGCCCTTTTGACCTACCCCACCCAAGGATTTCCTTTTGTGTTGGGCTCTCTGCCACATGCATCCCTTTCCTTGATCTCCTGCTACAGCTGCTCCCTGCTGTGCTACGAGGCATGAAGGGCCGGACAGCCAGGCATTGTCTGACCCAGGAACTGAACCTGCACGTTCAGCAGAACAGGGCTGTACTGGACCACCAACAGTTCGACTTCATTGTCCGCATGATGAACTGCTGTTTACAGGTAGAATGGGCAGAAAAAGCGGGGGGGGGGGGAGCTTTTCTGGGGAAGTTCCTGCTGTCAAACGCCCAAATATATACCCATGATAGAGAATATCGCTCTCACCCCCAAGTCCTCCTTGGTAGAGTCGCTGCAGAGCTAGTTCTCTCTCATCTTATATTCCTGTTCTTTTCTATCTATAATACTTTGAGTTTGTCTTTTGTTGTTGAACTTCAGTTTATTATCTTTAGTCCAGATCTCCAATTTATCCAGGCTGTTTTGGGGTGTTAATCCTATCCTCTAAGATGTTTGCAATCCCTTCCAGTTTTGTATCAGCAAATTAGATAAATATACTCTACGCTTTTTTGTCCCAATTGTTCATAAAAATATTGAACAGCAGCAGACTGACCCACGTCCAGCCCCACTTCATACCTCTTGTCACTTAGAACTGGACCATTATTACTCTTCCCTCTTGCTTAGGAAAATGTCACGTAGGGCTATATTAAAAGCTGTGCTGAAGTTGGGCTCTCTTGCGTTGACGTGTTACCTCCCCAGGAGCCGCCCCCTTTCTGTGAGGCGCTCACCAATACCTTGTTCTGTGGTTTGCTCCGATCTCCTCCTGGGTGTTGAAGTCAGGCTCCCTGGATCCTGGCTAGGAGGGGTGTTTCCGTTCTCCTGCTCTAGGGGACTTGACTCACCCGGGGGTTCTCCAGGAGCCTCTGAGATTCCGCCAGCTAATGTGCGCTGCTGTGGGAATCAGTCTCTCTGCAGCCTTCGGTGCTTGGGGCCTTTGGCGAGTCTCTATTCACTTTGCTGCTTCTCCCTTCCCCAGGACTGCACCGCCATGGATGAGCATGGGATTGCAGCTGCGCTTTTGCCACTAGTCACTGCTTTCTGCCGGGTAAGTATCCAGAGTAGCCGGCTCTGCATGCGCAAACTGAGGTAGGAGGCTCTGTCTGACCCTTAGCAACTAGGTGGGAGATGGCACAAGAGGCGTTGTAGAGCAGCTAGCAGATGCTGGAATGACCAGACTTCCCGGGGCCTCCCTTTGTGGGTGTTGACTCCCAGCAGAGAGAGAGAGAGAGCCATTGCACCGGCAGGTGTGGAGACTCCTCTCCACATCCCATTGGCCATCAAAGCCCTTTGGCTACGGCAGCTCTGTCAGCCCTCTCGAGGGCCGTGATGGAAGGTGAGATGCCAACACTGCGTCTACTGGTGTCACTTTCCCCAGTTACTTTTCCTGAGGCTCCTGAGGGCGCTGACCTGACGCTGCTCAGGGACCTTGGTTCTAAGAAGATAAAATCAACATCAAGAAAGGAAAATAGGAAAGGACGTAAGCTCTAGAACACTGAGACACAATTAATTTAGAGATTACAACCGAAAAAGTGGGAAATCTTCCAAAACCCAAAGTGGGAGGGACCGGTTGGATAGATTGCAGAGTTTTTTCAGATGTATAATACAACCAGGGTTTAGAACTCCCTTTTAGAATTAAAAGAACTCCCGCTAACTTTTTATGAGGCTAATATCTCTATATGCCCCATATCCGCCACGCTCCTCTAGGCATTTATTGGGTATCACCCACTCTCTCTTTTACATGTGGATTTTAAAATCTTTTCTAAAATTTTAGCCAATAGTCAAGCTATTAGAACTATCATCCCCCTGCAGAGCAGACCAGACAGGATTCATCCCCAGAAGAATGAGGGTGGATAATATTCGTAGAGCTGTAGACATTAAAAAAGAGGAAACCCAGCTGCTCTAGTCACACTCGACGCAGACAAAGCCTGGAACATTTATTTTTATTTCAAACCCTGGAGAAAACGGGATTGGAGGGTAACTTTTTAAGTTGGATTGAAATGTTATCTAAGACTCATTGACTGATAAACAGAGGGGCCGGGCAGGGACGCCCTTTATCCCGCTACTGTTTAACTTGGCTTGGGAGCCCCGTGGCTACGCCACCCGCGCACAAGACAAGAGAATGGGGATTAAAACACAGAATTGAGAACGTATGCAGATGAATTGCTAATATGCTTCAAAGAGCCGATCAATTCTATTACACCATTTCTAAATCAGAGGCCCTTTTATTTTACATTAATACAGCTTAGATGAAGGATATTTCAAAGGTGGTTCCCTTCAAAATTGCAGATGCAGAGTTAAGTTATCTCCGGGTAAAACTGACTAAAAATATACAGAATCGATATAAGACCAATTCTCTCCAACCTTCAAAATGAGATAGAATCTTGGCGTACGCTTCAGCGCTCCTGGTTAGGCAAGATCAATTTGATTAAAGAGATGGCCCTGTCTAAACTCCTTTGTTATATTAGCACTACCTAGTAGTATACCAAAAGAATTTTTTGCAATTAACAAAGTATTTGCTAGATTTATCTGGAACAGGAAGAAGCCCAGAATTAGGAAAATGATTTTTAGATACTGACAAGGATAAAGGCAGACTAAATTTACCTGGCAGCAGCATTAAGGGCTGGTTTGCTAACTCTGAGGACCCTGCATGGGTGAAACTTGAAGCGGTGACAGTAAATTTGGATAATTTCAGCTCAATTATTGTAGGAACAATTTAAAAAATCTGTGAACTGGGATCACTTCCATCCATTTATAAACACTGCCTTACAAATATGGGATCTGATTTTAAAAAGGGCTGAGATTCATCCTAATACATCTCCATACACGTCTTCAATGAATTTTGGCACAGACTGCTGACACAATTTAGGGCTCTTCCTAACCAGATTGAGGAGGCATAATATAATATGGGCCAAGCATCTCTTTATGTCAGTAGAGGAACTGTGGAAAAGAAAATTAAGGAAAAATGCAGCTCCAGATTGCATTGAATAAGCCTAGAGATAAGTCTTTTTTGGTAGAAGCCCATATGCAATTGAATGTCAGTTGTTTGAATTTAATATGAGTAAAGGGTTTCTCTCAATAGTTTACAAAGAATTAAGAATAATCTTACTACAACCAGTTGCAGGATATATCAGCTGGGTTCAATTTAGACAAAGCTGACTGGCACCAGATGTGGAATATGATGAATTAGGGCTCTCGTTCTCTGAGTGTTAGAGAAATACAAATTAAACTTACAGTGCGATGGTACCTTACTCCAAAAATGATTTTTTTATAAAAAAGGACCAGATTCGGACCTATGCTGGTAGGAGTGGGGAGACTGGTAGATCACTCCATTGCTGGTGGAGCGTCAGTAGTGTGTCCAATTTGGCTATCTGCATGGGAAATGATTAATACAATTGCGAATTTGGATATTCCATACAAGCCAGAAATTGCATTACGGGGCATATTCCCTAAATGCGCGATTTCTAGAGAGCGTTGTTTAGCTGGTCACCAGATCTGTTTAGCCGCCCTCTATGTCATCACAAGATCATGGAAAAATAAAGAGTTCAACTGAAAAATATCTACTTAATATGCTGTGGTAGATGGTCGCTATAGAGAGGATTTTGATAGACATTAACGACACCCTAGAAGAATTCTACTTGAAATGGAATCCATGCTGGGAAATCAGAGAAAATATTACTACATCAAATCTGAACTCCTTATCTAGCTGAATGGTTATATATGGACACGATCTTGGTCTGTTTGTAATTAGATGTTAATTTAGGAACTAGGAAGTTTTCTTATTGTCTGTTTTTCTTCTACTTAAAATTATTATTAATGTAATTTACTGCTTTTTCAAATAATAATAATTTTTTTAAAAGGAAAGGGCATAAGCATTGTCAGATTAGAATTAAAATGTTAAGACAGGGAAAGAGGGATTTTGAAGAGTGACTTGCTAAAGATGCACAAACTAATGATAAAAACTTTCAAGTACATTCGAAGCAAGAGATCCTGCTGGGTCAGACCAATGGTCCCATCTAGCCCAGTATCCTGTCTCTAACAGTGGCCAATCACGATGGCTTGGGAGAAGCACCCAACAGGTCACAGTGGGGGATCCATTCCCTGTTGTTTTCCCCCAGCTCCCGTCATGTTCCCCGATCCTGTCTGGCTAATAGCTGCTACTGGATCCATTCGCCTTAAGATTCGCCCTTTTCTCTCTCTCGTCTGCCAAAACTCTTGTTCATGCTCTGGTCATCTCTCGCCTCGATTACTGTAACCTCCTTCTTTCTGGCCTTCCCCGGTCTCACCTTTCTCCCCTCATCTC
>QEPC01000113.1:1503568-1514017 GCA_003113815.1 Sphenodon punctatus | reverse complement strand
TAATTCAGCTTCTCTGCAATGTCCTTATCCTCCCTGAGCGCCCCTTTTACTCCCTTGTCATCTAATGGCCCAACTGACTCCCTAGCAGGCTTCTTGCTTCTGATGTATTTGAAAAAGTTAATCTAGGTGTTGCTCTTGCCAGGTGACTGTGGGATGAGCAGACTTTGCACTCTGAGGGCCTAATCTGGAGGTCATAAATAGTGTCGACCCTGGGAGTTTTTTAGATCTAGGAGTGACGCTGAGCCCACCAGCCAGAGCATCTTCTGGCTGGTTCAGCACAGGTTAGGGCCAGAGGCAGTCACCAAGGAAGTGTCTTATTGAGACCTCTTCTTACTGTCTTCCATCTCCCTCCCCCAGAAACTGAGCCCAGGCATCACCCAGTTCGCCTACAGCTGTGTGCAGGAGCATGTAGTGTGGACCAACATCCAGTTCTGGGAAGCCATGTTCTACTGTGATGTGCAGAACCACATCCGAGCCCTGTACCTGGAGGGCAACGAGGGGGAGAACCATGTGGATGAGGTAGGGAGCAGCATGCATGCCAGCCCTACCTGCTAGGGGTCATCTGGCACAAATGAAGCTTCCCTAGCACTGCAGCCCCCGGGAGAAGGGGTGCGGGTTAGATGGTCATGCGGGAACTCTTGGGAATGGCACCTGGCACTACACACAGGGCTGATCTCTCCCCCTGCTGTACCAGGAGGGCGAGGAGGGACCTGAGGAGATAAAGTCGGCCCTGGAGATAGCAGCCGAGCAGAGGAGGCTGTGGCCCACCATGCCGCGGGACAAGCAGCAGGAGCTGATCCAGAAGGAGGAGAGTACAGTCTTCAGCCAGGCCATCCACTATGCCAACCGCATGAGCTACCTGCTGCTGCCCCTGGACACCAGCAGGAACCGGCTGCTGCGTAGCTCTGGGCTGGGAGATGTGGAGAGCGTCAGCAACAGCTTTGTCACCAACAGGTAACGGGGAGGGACCCTCGGGTAGGTGAGACAGAACCTTTGGGTGTTAACGAACGAGACAGTCGCGCTCTGGAGTCCTGGTTCGGTCCGCGCAGCCCCCACTGACAGGTTTAGCGTGACGAGCCTAATAAACAGGCAGCCCCTGCGTGTGTTTCTTGTGTGTCCGGGCAGCCCCCACTCAGCCTAATACACGGGCAGGCATTCTTCCCCGCCACGCTCTGCCCACCATGGGAAGAAGCAGCTGCTCCAGCCGTTTCTTTCTTTCAGGCTGTTACTCTGGAAGGCAATCCATCCCCCTGCTATCCCCTCCCACCCATGGAGATTCATACCCGGGCTTATACCTGCCAGCACTTGGTGTCTGGAAATCACCTTTCGTTAGGCACAAGATGCTGTGTTTATTGAGTAAATCACATACATTATTGAGGGCCAAATGTAAAAATTGAAATCAAAAGCAATCAGTCTTTGCATGTAGTCACCACAGTTTTATGAGGTCACCACTGTGCTGTTAGAAACCCCTCTGGGTTCACCATAAAGGCCCTAAGCATGCGCCTCTTCGACCCCCCCGCCTCTCTCATCTTCTGCGTTTCCGTACAGTTGGGCCAGAAAACTCTCAAGGACTCTGCACTTCTCCGTTTGGCCAAACTTTGCATAGGGCAAGAAGCTCTCCTTCAGTTGGTTCACATTCCCTGTACCCCGAGTCACTTGTTTCCCCAAAGAAATGTCATCCAGTTGAGGTGGCCCTGCAGGTATCCTCTCGCTGTCCGCAGGGCAGTGATCATAAAAAATGGTAGGGGACGGTCCAGCCTCCATTAGTGACTGCCCTTCCTCTGGCAGCACAAACATCCAGAAAAGTCGTGAAACAACAGACCATGCTGCAGAGAGTTGAAGCTGTGCAAGGGCAACTGATACACAGAGAAGTACCTGTCAGAAGATGTGGCTTCAATTCCCGATGCCATACACAGACAGGACTGTACTGAAAAGCACAGACGTTGTGGGGAGTTACTGAGTGGGTCACAACCTTTGGGATGCCTCGTCACTTTGTCCTGCAGATAGCTGAGATCCTCCGGCCACGACTGGAGAAAAAGAGTCCAGTGATGCAATTGCCCGTCCCCATGGAGAAGCGCGTTGCCATCGTCATCTGTAACCTTACTCCTCCAGACCCATGCCACTCTGTCTCCCAGGAGATAGGTGTTGGAACCTCCGTGGTGAGCACTGTGCTTGTTGAGGTTTGCACAGTGATTGTGAAAGTGCCGCTAGACCGACCAGGTGGTGCAGTTGGCCGACCCCATGGAGGTAATGGAGGTCTTTTGGTTGGAGGGGATCCCGAGCTGTATAGGGATGATCAGTGGGAGCCATATCACCACCATATGCCCACCCCATAGCACTAACAACTACCTGAACAGGAAGGGGGTTTGCTCCATGGTTCTCCAGGCTGTAGTGGACCACCGTGCCCAGTTCGTGGATGTACTGGCCAGGTGGTCTGGGAAGAACTACGACACCCACGTTTTCCATTAAGTTCCCCTTTCTTTGGCTGCATGTACACTGGAGACTTTGGATCCTCTACGGAAACGTTCACTAAGGGGTGCTCATGAGGCCCCTTGTTTTCTGGGACCCAGCTATCCCCTGAAGCCCTGACTCATGAAGGCATACAGCATTGCCTGGACCCCAGAGCAAAGGTACTTAAACCAACAGCTCAGCTCCACCTGCTCTGTTGTGGAGAGAGCTTTGGGGTTTTTAAAGTAGCACTGGAGATCAATAGCTGCTAGGACTGATTTCTAGGTAGAGACCACTGACTCCACCACCTGTGTTCTCCACAACATCTGCGAGACCAGCAGGGCTGCGTTGGAGAACCCCCCCTTTCCGCCAGTTAACTCCAATGAGCCAGTGCCCCTGTTCCGGGCTGAACCAAGTGAAGCAGCGCGTAGCTAGAGAGATCTGGGATGCCTTGTGCTGGCACATCAACTGCAATACTATCCCCATCACATCAGTGACAGCTTAATGAGCATCGGTAAACTGTTTTAAATGAGCTTTTTGTGATATCAAAGCCTTTAAAAATGTTCCCTGTGTTTTTTCTCTGTCCCATCTGGCTCCTCAGCCCCCAGCATAGTTTCCCTCCTTGGGCACACACCCTGCTATTTCCACCCGGAAGCCGTTCCCTGTACGTTCCCTATTGGCATTTGCAGATTAGCTGGCTGGAGGCCTGAACCTCTGCTTTTCCTACTGGCATTTGCAGGCTACCCAGGTCTGGGAATGCCAGTAGAAAATGCAGAGGCAGAGGTGTGCAGTCGGCTAATCTGTGACTGGTCACCACCCAAATTTTGCCTGTGGCTTTTCCATGATAGTTCCCTTTGCACCCTAACTTTTCCCTGCTGGGCTACAGTGGGGCCAGCTGTTTTCAAGGGGAAGTGGAAGGCCAGTGGACTCCCCAGCCCCCAAAGCGCCTTATCGCTATACCATCTCACCATTCTCCACAGGCCCCCCCCTTCCCTTCTCTGCACACCCCCACCAACCACCTCCAGCTCTGAAAGCAGCTTATCATTTTGCCATGCAACCATTCTCCACAAGCCCCCACAAACATCCCTCCTTTTCCCAGAAGAAGCACAGAAAGTATGGATTATGAAAATTGAAGAATTTAATTAAGCTTTATTAAATTTAAGAACTTTAAATGTTGAGCTGTATTTATGAAAACTTTTTTCCCCCCACCTGCTCCTTTTGGGGGGCAGTTTGGTGCACTTGCTTGGGTGGCAGGATGATGATTTCCGGATCTTCCTCTCATGGATCTGGCTGTGGAAGAGTGTCCGCAGGAGGCATGCGGGAATGATTGACAGGAGAATCATACCTGGCCTAGGAACTGTTCCCTGGCATGAGCACTGTGCAGAGAGGGCTTGGGTGCTTTCTCTGAGGGGTGGATTGGCGGGGGGGGGGGGCGACCAGGGCAGGCGGTCACGTGTCACATAGGCTGGTGTGAATGGCCAGTAGGGGTTAGGAAATGGTGCCTGCTTTGGAGCAACCCCATGCTCTGTGGATCCCCGCGCGTGTGCATGGTTTGCACAATGTGCTGGCAATCTGGATGTGTGCGGAGCCCATGTGGCTGTGTGCACATGCAGCTCCACGTGGGATCTGCAGAGCATGGGATTGGGGCCAGTGCTAATGGTCCCAGAAGCAGCAGCATGCTCGAGCAGAATGGACTTGGACAGGCTGCTTGGCGTCTGTGCCCACATCTCATTCATCTCCTTGCTTGCTTGCCTTCTCGATTATGCTGCCTGACTCTTCACACTGCTGCCAGAGGCAGGCCTAGTGCCTGTCGTCCTGACAACAGTCCTGGTGGACCTTGGCAGTAAAGTCCTTGCGTTCTGCTGCACCAGCTGCCTGGGCTCCCTGGTCATGAGATCTCGTCCGCCCGCTGTGTGGTCTCCCCAAGCAGCTCCCTTGCCAAATCCTCCCTGTGCCGCCAGTTGCAGACCTGCTGGTCCTGGTTCCGCTGGGCACTTGTGGCAGCTGTTGTGCTGGCAGACCCAAGGCAACATGGAAAGCCATTAGTTCAGAGTGTCCCACCCAAAGGGAAGTGGGAATGAGTATCTGACCTACATGGCTGCTGGGGCGATTGCTGCAGTGGGATCCCAGGGCTTGTGATCACTGGAGAGAAGTGAAGAACATACAGAAATCAACCACTGCTCCCCACCAGCCTGCCATGGTGCTTCCCGCTCCCCACCGGCCCATGGGCCCGCCACGGTGCCTTCCCACATTCCCATCCTGTGGAGCGGTTTCCGGACAATTTTCCTGCAGCTCCTCTGCATTCTCCTGGCTGCCTGTCAACACAGTAAACAATAAAAACCATAACTGAATAACAGTAAATGGAAGCCTTTATCATGCAGCTACAAAGGTGGCATCCGGGTCCTCCGTGCCTTCGACCAGAACCTTGGTTGGATCCTCAAACAAGGGCTGGCTCTCCAGCTTGGGGGGATAGAATGTGAGAGTCGCTGCGTCCATATCCACATCAACCTGTGCTGACTCAAAGGCAGAGACAGGCAGTCGCGGTTTCCATAGTTGGACCAGGAGCAGTTGCAGTGTGAGCGGGCAGTGGAGGAGCTGTATCCATCCACTTTTGGCCCCTCATGAAGGCGAGCCATACAGGCGTGATGCAACAATGACTTCATCCATGAGGGGAACCAGTCAAGGAGCTTGTAATAGGGCGGCGATTGTCTCCCGCGACTGGAGGTAAATTTGTTGTCCCGGATCGCCTTGTATTCACACCTCAAGTCCGTGGTCCATTTAGACCAAGATCTCTTAGAACACCACCTCATTCCTATAATGCTTCCCTGGGGCATATTGGGCCTTCTGTTCCCCCTCATAGAGTGATGAAGGCCTTAGTCTCTTCCTTGGTCCAAGGAATGCAGCGTTGGTGGGTGGATCGGTAGATGGAGAGTGACTGCGATTGCGCGGTGGTGATAGCGGTCTGGTTGTTGCCTCGTTGTCGGTTTGAGTCATGGCTGCCTGCCAACACAAGTCATTACAGAGGATGAAATGGCTGGGGAAAAGCAAGTACCGGGCACATTCTGCCAACCAGGTTTGAAAATGGTGTGGAAGGCTTTTGAAGTGGACACTTGCGCGCCAGCGAGGGTGGAGAGGGGATGGAAGTGGTTGCTCCTCAGAACGTTCTAGACTTTTTACCCACAGCTCTATGGTTCTGATGGACCTGTAAGTGTGCGATGCTTGCACGCAATCTAATTGATAGGACATGGACATGTGGGCTCATGTTAGCCCACACAGGCATGTTCTGGGACGCTGCTGAGAGTGGGGGCTGCAGATCTGACGGGGGCAAACACCTAATAAAAGAGCAGGGGAACACCACTACCATCTTGTTCGTTAACCCCCATTGTGTGCGGCAGATGGGCCAGCACCCACCCTTCCCATCTCTCTGTGACAGCATTGCTGGCAGCGTGGCAGAGAGCTACGACACCGAGAGTGGCTTTGAGGATGCGGAGAGCTCTGATGTAGCCAACTACGTGGTGCGATTGATTAACCGCTTTGTGGACAAGGTCTGCACAGAGAGTGGCGTCACCAATGAACACCTCAAGGGGCTGCACATCATGATCCCAGGTAGGCGGAGAGGAGCAAGCTCAGGTGCTGCTCCGAGTGAGAGGGCGGGGTAGCTTGTGGGTTGTTGTGGATAGAGGGGCATCTGCTCTGTCTCCTCTTTTCCAGACATTGTCCAGATGCACATAGAGACGCTGGATGCGGTGCACAGAGAGAGCAAGAGGCTGCCGCCCATTCAGAAGGTACGTACACGGCCCTTGCCCGAGCTCTGTGATTAGCCTGTGAAGGAGGAGTGCACCTGCGCTGTGTACGGCTCATTCTCACGCACGGGCCTCATTTCCTGAGGCAGGGACAGGGCTGCCCCGACTCCCGTTGCTGCCTCCACAATCAGCACAGACGGGGAAGGAGAATGCATCCAGCGAGGTCCCATCCCATCTTGCTACGCAGCTGTGGGGCTTGGCAGCTCGGTCATCCCTCCATTTGTTCCCTGCAGCCTAAGCTGCTGCGGCCCAGCCTGCTTATCGGTGAGGAATGTGTGATGGAGGGCCTGCGTGTCTACCTCATGCCTGATGGGCGGGAAGAAGCTGCTGGCGGGAATGTTGGTGGCCCTCCGCTGCTTCCCGCTGAAGGGGCCATCTTTCTCACCACCTACCGCATCATCTTCAAGGGCATCCCCACAGACCCTCTAGGTAAGCACCCTCCTTTTGTCTAGGGGCTGCCTGCTTTGAGGGAGCTACTGAAAGATGGGTGGGGGGTCAGAGCTGAGGAGAGAGTGTGGATTGCCTGCACAGAGCATGCTGTGCCTGTGGGTGACTGAGGAGAGTGTGGAGTGCCTGCGCAGACGATGCAGAGATGCGGAGGAGAGTGTGGAGTGCCTGCGCAGACCATGCAGAGATGGGGAGGAGAGGGAGGAGTGCCTGCGCAGACCATGGGGAGGAGAGGGAGGAGTGCCTGCGCAGACCATGCAGAGATGGGGAGGAGAGTGAGGAGTGCCTGCGCAGACTATGTTCTGCCTGCAGTGATGGGGGGAGGGGATGAGGGGAGTGAGGAGTGCCTGCGCAGACCATGCTGTGCTTGCAGTGATGGGGGGAGGGGATGAGGGGAGTGAGGAGTGCCTGCGCAGACCATGCTGTGCCTGCAGTGATGAGGGGGTTAGGAGAAGATCTCTATTTAAGGTGCTCCTCAAAACCTCTTGGGCTCACACCTGTCTCCCCGACTTGGTTCCCTGCAGTTTCACTACAGGGAGGGCACCACTCATTCCCTGAGCCAGGGCTTTCTAAGGAGGAGCATCCTTTGGTCCATCAACCAGAGCGGTGTTTGCCAGTTCCCTAACCCTGTGTCCCAGCCTATAAGGTGCCTCCCTGTCCCCATCCCAGCAGCCTCTGCTCTTGGCTCTTTCCTCTCCCCAGCAGAGTCCTGGAGCAGGGGCAAGGCCCCTCCCCGTAGGATACAGCTCATGTGTTCCTGTTTTCTCTGCCCCAGTGGGGGAGCAGGTGGTGGTCCGATCCTTCCCTATTGCCTCGCTGACCAAAGAGAAGAAGATCAACATCCAGGCACAGGTGGATCAGTTCATTCAGGAGGGGCTCCAGCTGCGCTCCTGCACATTCCAGGTGAGGGTGGCGTCCTGTTCCTTGGCATGTTGCACTAGCCCGTTCACTCTCCCGTCACTGGCAGATGGACTCTGCAGCCACATCCCATTGCTGTCGAGGCTGCCTTAGTAGAAACATTGTTTCCAAGTCACAGGAGGTAACAATTTCACACTCGTTCTGTAGTGGTCAGACCTCAACTGGTGTATGGTGGCACCTCATTGTAAGAGGGACATCAACAATTTGGAAAATGGGGTCAGAGGAGTGTCAAAAAAATAAGGGGTCTAGAAGCAGGTCCCGTGTGGAAAACTTGGAGATGTTTAGTCTGGTAAAGAGAAGAGTAAGGGGAGACACGATAGCAGTCGTCAGCTATCTAAAGGACTGCCCCCAAGAAGAGGGTAAGGAACAGTTCTGCCCGGTTACAGCGGGGCAGAACTAGAAACAATTGGCTCCAGTTACAGATGGGGAGGTTTCAGTTAGATATCAGGATATACTTCCCAGCAATAAGAGCTCTGTGGCAACAGGACAAGCTCCCTGGGGTGGGATCTTTGCAGCATGATGTGGAGGTAAAATTCCTTTATGCCATAAATGACTGTTTCGTGGAACAGCTGGTCCTGGAACCTATGAGAAGAGGAGCGACGTTGGATCTAGTCCTAAGTGGAGCACAGGATCTGGTGCACAAGGGGTAATGGTGGTGGAGCCGCTTGACAGTAGGGATCATAATATAATCAAATTCAGGATACGTGTAGGAGGGAAGATGACAAATAAAAGCATGGCAGTAACATTTAACTTTAAAAAGAGGAACTATGCAAAAATGAGGAAACTAGTTCCAGGAGATTAAAAGGAGCAATTGTGAGGATGAAATGTCTGCAAGAAGCACAGAGACTATTTAAAAACACCCTCTTGGAAGCCCAGATCAAATGTATTCCACAAGTTAAAAAAGGAAGCAAGCGGACGAAACGCCTGCCAGCGCGGCTAAATGGGGAGGTGAAGGAGGCTATTAGAGCCAAAAGGGCTTTAGAAAACAGAAAGCTACTACTAATGAGGAAAACAGGAAAGAGCATCAGCCCTGGCAAATTAGATGTAAAACGATAGAGGCAGGCCAAGAGGAAATTCGAAGAGTGATTCACCAAGAGGCAAAAACTAGTGAGAGAAGCGTTTTTCAAGGACATGAGAAGTAAGAAGTCTGCTAGAGAGACGGTTGAGCCATTAGATATAAGGATAGTTAAATGCAGGATCACGTCCCATTGTAAACACAGAAAATTTCAAATGTTCCTACAAATAAATGGGTTGAGCTGTGTTTCTGAAAATTTCTCTGTATGTTCTATTGGGGGATAGAGTGGCACATGCAAAATTTCAAGTAAATCCATTGAGCCAATCCAAAGTTAGAATGATTTTAAGGTTAATTGGTTCATGATCTCTTGCTCGTTTCACCAAGTTATGACTGACAGATTCACATGAGCAGCCCATCCATCGCTTAGAATGGACTGATCATCTTTGGTGAAGTAATACAAGAGTTATTTAAGTTTGAAAAATCAGTTCTTGCAAGTTGCGCACGTGACGTTTCTGGACTGTCACGCAGGGAAGGCAGGAGCTCTGGCCGACTGGAGAGATTCTGGGTTTTCCTCTCCAACGCCTGTTGTCTTTTCCAGACTCTGCTGCTCTCTCCTTCTCCTGGACCGTGTCTGGTTAAATAAAAGAGTTTGAGTCACAGAGGCAGTAGTGTCTGCCTGGGAGAGCGGGACCGTGATACATCCAAGCGGCTTCCCTGCCCTGGGGCATTTAAATAGCCAGTGCTGCTAGGGCAGGGAACCCTCTTTAAATTTCACCCAGCCACTTGGATGATTTGGGGTCCATCCAGGTGGCTGGTAGCGACAGTCCCCGACTTCTCGCTGGGCTCACTGCTTTATTGCTGCTGGAGCCGGACTTGATTTCTTCCGCCCCTGTTTCACTCGACCACCCCTACTGGAGCAGGGTCCCCTGCCAGGACACAGCGCCCTACAAGAGTTTTCCCACTGCTGGCTCAGCCCTGGAAACACAATCCCAAGGCTGGGACAGCCTAGCGTAGCCCCTGCTGTGGTTTCCCTACGTTGTTGCCTTGGAGCTAGCTGCTTCCTACCCCTGCCTGCCCGAGCTCACAGCCCGTCGGGTTCTTCCTAGCTCATTAGATTTTTCTGAAGACCCAACCGTCAGCACAAGGGCAAGTGAATGCAGCTAGAGACAACTTCCTCCCTTGAGAGGGAGGCTGAATCCCAGCCCCTGCTAGCCAAGGGGAGCCGTGTCCCATCCCCTTCCCTGGTAAACTGGGAGGAAAGAAGGGAGTCCACGGGGCCAATGGTCAGTTAAATCCCAGCAGGCCCTCCTTCAGCTGGCACGGTAACATACACAGCAGCACTCAGCCTTTCTATGGGGGACAGTTTCAGTCAAATTTTATTAATATCAATGTATGTAATTAATCAATTGGACTTGTAACTTTTAGAGTACTTTAATCTCAAGCTCTAATACGTGCTTGAAAAGACAGAGTTTAACGCAGTGTATTCATTGTGATGTTGTGGTGGCAAGTTAGTGAGCCTACATAGAAGTAATTATGGAAAGAATAAATAACTAATCATTGGAAGACAAAGTTTTTATTGGAACAATGTAGAGAAGTACGTTTAAATATAGATGTCAGTTGTAGTAATGATTGGAATAGTAAATAAATAGTTGGATTAATTTGCCTAAATAAGCATAATTTAATTTCCATGCTTTTTGGAATGTAAATTTTGTCATAGTGCATATCGTTAAATGTATTTTTTTTTTAATGTAAGGTTTTTTGTTTAGATCTTGCATTTAATTGTAAAATGAAAGTTTTGTTGGTTAAGAGATAAGAATA
>QEPC01000113.1:1477932-1491460 GCA_003113815.1 Sphenodon punctatus | reverse complement strand
GGCAGGGAGTGCCAGGCGCCCGGGGGGCGCTGTGCGGGGGGCAGGGAGTGCCAGGCGCCCAGGGGTCGCTGTGCGGGGGGCAGGGTGTGTCAGATGCCAGGGGTACTGTGCCTCGAGCAGAGTGGAGAGCAGGTTTAGTTCAGTGATGCTGATGCCATCTCTCTCCTTGCCCAGGGCGTGAAGCCGGATCCGTTGCAGCACTGGGAGGTGGTCCCTATCGAGGTGTTTGACGTGCGGCAGGTCAAAGCCAGCTTCAAGAAGCTGATGAAGGCCTGTGTTCCTGGGTTCCCGTGCACAGAGCCCAGCCTGGCCTACCTGCGCTCCCTGGAGGAGTCGGAATGGCTGAGCCAGGTTAGTGCTTTGCTGGCTGAGCCGATTGTCTGCCCCAGAGAGTCTGGGGAGTTTTGCTGTCCGGTTCCTGCCTGCCCCCAAGGTCAAGGGCTGCAGCCAAGCCCCCTCCTGTCTTGCTTAGCTCGGGTTCCCAGCCCCAGAGCTCGGCTGGTGTTGGGCAGATACGAACTGTAGGGCTAGGGTAGCCCAGGGGGCAGCTGCGCTGCGGTATCCAGTGGTGCGTCAGAGCAGCTGGTTGGAACTACTCCAGTGCTCATCTGGTTTGAATGGAGGGTCTCCTCTCCGATAGCCCGGCTGTGTCCGGGGGGTGGGGGCGCTTGCTGAAGCACTTGCCCAAGCACTTCGGAGCCTTCCATGCACCTGTTCCCACTGTTCCCGCTGCTGCTGCTGCTGCTGCTGCTGCACTCTGGAGGTTTGAAGTGAGCCGGCGTGCCCTTGCTAGATGCCCCTTCCTTCTGGCTGGCCGTCCCCCTCACTGCTTGTGCTGTCCTGGCAGATCCACAAGATCCTGCAGATCTCGGTGCTGGTGGTGGAGCTGCTGGACACAGGCTCCTCGGTGCTGGTCAGCCTGGAGGATGGCTGGGACATCACCACACAGGTAGGTGACCCGCCCCCCAGGCCTCAGTGGCACCATGGACTGTCTGGGGCAGGCGTGACACTGATCTCCTCCCCCTGGCTGGCAGGTGGTGTCTCTGGTCCAGCTCCTCTCGGATCCCTACTACCGCACCATGGAGGGCTTCCGGCTCCTGGTGGAGAAGGAGTGGTTATCCTTCGGACACCGCTTCAGCCATCGTGGGGCACAGACTCTGGGTGGCCAGAGCAGTGGATTTGCCCCCGTCTTCCTGCAATTCTTGGACTGTGTCCATCAGGTACGTGCCAGGCAGCAGCCCTTGACACGAACGTTCGGTGAGTGCTCCTGCCCCCTGTGGGGGCTGCGGCTCTGACATTGCTTCTCCGTGCAGATCCACCTCCAATTCCCCATGGAGTTTGAGTTCAGCCAGTATTATCTGAAGTTCCTCAGCTACCACTACGTGTCAAACCGCTTCCGCACCTTCCTGCTGGACTCGGACTATGAGCGAATTGAGCTGGGTAAGGAATCCTGGGCCCCTGGACAGCAGGGAGCTCCGAGCTGGCCCCAGCTGGGTCTGTCTCGATGATCCCACCTGCTCTTTCCTCTGCAGGGCTCCTGTACGAGGAGAAGGGCGAGCAGAAGAGCCAGCACTACAAGTCCATCTGGGACTATGTCGACCGGCTGAACAAGAAAACACCCATCTTTTTCAACTATATGTATGCCCCAGAGGATGGTGAGGTGGGTGAGCCGCCCCAACCCCTCCCGGGGAATGTCCCTAGTAGCGGCTGCCTGCCCAGTGGAGAGCTCAGCATGGGCTCTCCCGGACCCGCTCCTGCTGCTGGGAGCCTGGCCAAGAGGGGCAGAGGGGGCTGGAGGTGTCTGCCTGGCTGCTGAGGCCCTGTCTCTCTCCAGGTGCTGCGCCCCTACAGTAACATCTCCAACCTGAAGGTGTGGGACTACTACACACAGGAAATGCTCTCCGAGGGCCCTTCCTACGACTGGGAGCTAGTGCAGAACCAATTTGAGCCTGCTGAGGAGGCCGACCGGCAAGACACCAGTGCCCCGCAGACCAAGCGTAGAATCATCTGGCCTTGCTATGACAACTGCAGCCGTGTGGAGCCAGATGCTATCTCCAAGCTGCTGGAGGTGAGGAGCGAGGGCGGGCGGGCCCGCAGGGTGAGGGAGGGGGCTGGCATTGCCGGGCCGGCAGCTAGTTCCAGCCAAAGGTGTTGGCTCGAGGATACTTCAGCAGCTGAGCTAGATGAGGGTCAGATTGCTGTCACTGAACAGACAGGTCCCTGCCCTAGGATGGACAAACCAGACATCCCTGCAGTAGAGAAGTCACAGGGGTGTGTGCTCCGCGTAGCTACAGGGGAGAGGAAGAAGCATCCGTGAGTAGGATCTGGGGACGGCGGAGCTAAGAGGTAGGTTTTCAGGACTCGGAGGGATTTAGAGGGGTCATTCGCCCGCCTCTGCCCTAGAAAGAAGAGAGGGAGGCAGTTACAGGCATGGAGGACAGCAAGGGGGAAGTGGTCGACAGGGGGGTGACTTGGCAGCAGAGCATTGAACAGGGGCGAGGAGGCCAGTAAGAAGGAGGTTGCAGCAAAGAGGAGAGGAGTAGTGCAGAAGAGAGAAAATAGCAGCTTGGGTGCCACGTGCCGCTCCTGGGGACCTGTCCTGCGGCTCTCCCCAGAAGTGGCTGCATTGGGAGGGGGTGTCCATGCGGCTCCTGGGGACATGTCCTGCGGCTCTCCCCAGAAGTGGCTGCATTGGGAGGGGGTGCCACATGTGGCTCCTGGGGACNCCCTCACCTAACTCCTGCTGATACCTACTATCCAGAATGGTCTGTTACCTGAGGTCTTTGTACTCATATCCTCACCACATGGACCAATCAGCCATCATTCTCGATGTAACCAAGTCAAGCACGTGCACCTGGGACCTCGCATCTTCGTGAATGTTACACTCCTTGTCTCCCCCTCCGTTCCCCCACCCCCGGTCTCTCGGATTGTGTCTATTCCATTACTTTGTAAAGTGCCAGGTACATTGCTGGTGCTATATAAATGCTTGATGATAATAATATCAGGAGATACAAATTCCGCATGGCATCCCTTTCTACTATCCTACCAGCATTACAACACAATACCTGGATGGTTGCACTTGCCTCAAAGAATCTTATTTTCACATTAGCATCAGGAAATCCCATAGAAAATATTTGTTTCATTGCAGCAAGGCATTGTTTCCATTATACAGTTGGCCTATCAACGGTACCCAGAGTATTTACCAAATGCATGGCTTCAGTGGCAGCAGAATTACGTTGAAGAGGAACAACCGTCTATCCTTACTTGGATGACTGGCTCATCACTGGAGACTTGGAGCTATAATCAACACAGTATCTATTAGGGATGGGCGAACGCGGATCGGGAGTTCAGAGCGAACTCGGTCTGTTCGGTCGACCGAACCGAACCGAATTTCCGAACTCCATTCTGTTCGCCCGTCCCTAGTGGCAACACATACCAAAAAACCTGGTTTTGAATGACCGAACTTGGTTCGGAAGTTCGGAATTCGACCAAACTTGGTCTGTTCGGTCGACCAAACCAAACTTCCGAACCGAACTCGAATTTCAAACCGAACCGAATTTCCGAACTCTGTTCTGTTCGCCCATCCCTAGTATCTATGAGAGCATTCCTGCCCATGGAGCATTTCCAGTGTATCTTCACCATGATAAGGGACTTGCAACATATCCCAGTGAGATCAGTGAAGTACTTCTTTAGCCGGTCTCTTCACCTCTGCTACACAAGTCACACCAGAGACGATACCTCTTCATGACAGTTTAATGAAGCACCTAACAATGCCTCACACTCTTTACCACTCGCTGCTATGGTGGAGACTGCCCAACAATGTCCTGAAGGGATCTCTATTCCATGTGCCGGATCCAACGGTGGTACTAACCACCTCTGCCTCGCTAGAGGGCTGGCGAGCCCACTGCAATGGCTTCACAAACCAGGGACACTGGACGAATTCAGAATCATCACTGCGCATCGTTCTAGAACTCAGAGCAATATGACTGGCCCTCAAAACTTTCAGGTCCCAGGGACAGGGACGACCAGTCCAGGTGACCACAGACAACTTGACAGCAGTGTATTACTTGAAAGGGGGCGGGGGGGTCAGATTGAAGCGCCTGACGAACAAGTCTCTCCTGTTATGGTATTGGTGCCTCACCTTCCGGGAGACGAGAACCATCTGGCAGACCACCTCAGCCGGTTCCACGAACAAACACACGAGTGGGTCGTAGACATCGAAACATGNGTCTCCCTGCAGCTGAAGACGACAAAGCGTGTCTACAATTTCTGCGCCCACGACGTGCCCTTGGCTCAGCAGTGGATCGATCGCATCCAGAGCTGCTTGTCCGATGCCTGAGGCTGCCGGTGCGGCTACCTCATTCCAGAGCAGGCTGAGCGGGTCCCAGCAGAAGCAGCAGTTGTGCCTGGGCCAGAGGGCCGGACTGACAAGGAGGAAGGGGTTCCAGCCCCACCTCCACTGCCAAGGGCACGGCGTGCCGGAGCGCCTTGTTCCCGGCAGTTCTGCACCGCAGGAGCACGGGTGGCAGGATCAGTCGGTGACGCTATGGTAGGAACTAAAGGCAGTGACGTGTAAGGCCGCAGGGTGGGGCTGGACGGTACCCAGTCCCACGTGTTCCCCATCAGGCCTCTCTGAGCAGTGCCCGCCCTAGAGCCCTGTGTCTGGCTGGATCCCCTTGTGAATACCACTCTCCCTTGCCCAGGGCCAGCAGAAGCGTCTCTTGCCGAACACCCGCTGGAGCCAGGCCCCGCTCATGGCAGCAGTGGCTAGAGCAGAGCTACCCTGGGACCACCCTACCCCCCCTCTGGCACCGGACCTGGCCTGTGCCTAACCCTTGAGTTGTGGGGTGGAACAGATCCTGTAGGCCCCACTTCTCCCCTGGGCCTGGCAGCCTCTCCTTCCCGGTAACTCCAGCACCTCCACCTGGGAGGGGAAGAACCACTGCCTTCCTCAGGGTCTGCTCAGGTGAGGAGAGGTCCTTGCTGGGCCTCCCTTCCCCCAGGAGGGAGCTCTGCCTGCCTGCCCTCCCACCCCATCACTCCCAGTGCCTGAACCAGATACACAGCCCTTGACACCTCCCTTCCCCATCCCTCATTCAGGGGGTGGGGGCTGAGATGCTGCAGGCATCGAGCAGCCCCCGCCTCCTGCTGCTAGGACAGTAACTTATTGTTAGCTCATCAGCGAATCATGGCACCTTGTAGATCGCCTGCTGCGAGCTGCTTGCCCTCCCCCAAACGTACCGGGGACAAGGAGCTTGAGACAGGAACTGGCCTCCCCTGCCATCCCCCTCTAGCCCTCTGTCCTGGTTTTAAAGGAGTACAATGTTTTATTTCAGTGCAGAGAGCTTTTGTACATAATCTTAACCCCGGGCCCCCCTCTTGTTTTATTGTATAATAATGGCTGTGCAGGTAGCTGGTGTAACATGGAGGTTTTGTAACTTACCTGAGCAGTTGTAGATTATTGAAGTTTCTGTACATTGTGTCAAACATACAGAGTCCTTGTATTGTATTGTGCCTAGGAAAAAAAGTTCTATAAAAAGAAAACTAATGGAATTTAATAAAAAAATAAATCTGAGCTGGTCTGCCTGGTGTAGAAAGGGATACAGTGCACTAACCTTCCCAGAGCTGGCAGAGAGGGGGGTTGCATCAAGCATGGCAGAAATGTTGGGATGAGCCTACGCCATCGAGATGTCAGAGTGTCAGTGCTAGTAAATGGAACCCCCATTTTTAATAAGGGCTCTAAAGGTGACCCTGACATCAGTGCAAACCATTATTAGACAGAATTACTAGGCATATTGACACAGGCAGAAACCAGCATGGCTTTAGCAAAGGGAAGTCATGCCTCACTAATCTATTAGAACTTTATGGGAATGTTAGCAAGCATGTGGCTAGGGATGATTTGGGTGATGTAGTATATTTTCACTTTCAAAAAGCTTTTGACAAAGTCCCTCACTAGAGACTCTTGAGCAAACTTAGACCGCTTTCACACCACCTCCCCCACGCGACTGCAGGAGCCAGAGTCTGTGCAGGGTTGGGCCGATCTGAAAGCCCCCCCCACCCCGCATGGATTTTTGTTTTAAAAACGTATTACCCAGCTTGGGGTGGCTTACAACAATAACAGGAGGTGACAGAGAAAACACCACCCCCCGCCAGACGCCTGGCGGAATAGCCAGGCCTTGCAACTTTTCCGAAAAGAGGGGGGATCCGGGGCCAGTTCCATAGGTGTGGCGCGGCCACCGAGAACGCCCTCTCCTGCGGGGGACCTCGAGCAGGGCATCCCCCGACGACCGCAGAGGCCGATCCAGGACACGGGAAGTGAGGCGGCAGGGCCCAAATCGTTTGCTGGCAAACATACGCAGAGCTACAGATCTAGATTTCCTGCTCGGTCTCTGTGTGGCAAAGCCGTGTGGGGAGGTGAGGCTTTCAGACCGGCCGGACCCCGCACAGATTCTGTCTCTGTCTCTGGTGGACCCAAAATATGTGCGGGGGAGGTGGTGTGAAAGCGGTCTAAGTCATGGGATAAGAAGAAGAGTTCTGTCATAGGCTGGTGGCTGGTTAACAGATTGGAGAAACAGGGTAGGAATAAATGGTCATTTTTCAGGTTGGAGAGAAGTAAACAGCAGGGTGCCTCAGCAGTCAGTACGGGGACCAGCATTGTTCAACAGATTCATTAATGATCTCAAAAAAGGGGTGAAGAGTGAGGTGACTAAATCTGCAAATGACACCAAATTATTCAAGATAGTTAAGACCCAGGCAGATTGTGGGGAGCTACAGAGAGATCTCCCACAACTAGGTGAATGGGCAATAAAATGGCAAATGAAATTCAATGTTGATAAGCAGAAGGTGATGCACCTAGGGAAAAATCATCCTCACTTTACATACACGATGCTCAGTTCTGATCTGGGGGGTAAACGCTCAGGAGAAGGATCTTGGCGGAGACACTGGATAGTTCCTTGAAGACATCAGCTCAGTGCGCGGCAGCCGTCAAAAAGGCAAATCGAATGCTAGAGAGTGTTGCAAAAGGAATAGAAGATCAAAGGGCAAGGAGCCTAATGCTGCTGTATAAATCGATGGTGCGAGCCCACCTTGAATAGTGTGTGCAGTTCTGGTCGCCCCAGCTAGATCGAATAGAAATGGGAAAAGGTCAGAGAAGGGCGACAAGGCTGATAGAAGGGATGGATCAGATTCCATGAGGGGAGAGAGAGGCTCAACGAACTGGGGCAGTTCAGCTTGGAGAAGAGGTGACCGAGGGGCTAGGAGAGAAGTTTATAAAACCATGAGTAGTGGGAGGAAAGTAAATAGGGAACTGTTGTTTGCCTTTTCTCACAATAAGAGAACAATTTTGGGCAGCTTCTAGGTCTCAACTCTTTGTCCCTGGGAATCATGAGGTACCATTTCTGAAGTTGTCTGTTAAGCGCACTGATAGTGTAGTGGCAACAGTGGGAGATGTGGTCCAGGCAAGGGCGTAACGGCGCGTAGGTCCTAGTGCTCACAGCACTTGCTGTCCAGTGCTTACACTACTATGCCTCCCATTGGTGCTGCACTGGGGAGAGGAGTGGCAGAGAGTCTAGTGCAGACAGTGCTGGTGAATAACATACATAGGAGCAGCCTAATCCTGTTTGAGGCCCAATCTACTCGACAAAGTGCACCGCTGTGATCAAATAATGGAAGCATTTCTCGTTAAACTAGTGCAAACTCCAAGGCAGATTCACTTAAGCCAACCCTTGATTATTTCAATTTAACTAAAACTGGTAACTTAACTGATGGAAGCTGAACTTGATTGTGTGCCTACGGTAGGAGTTGTCATGTCATAGAGAGTAGCTTTTTAAACCTGTGCACTTCTCTAGTGTAGCCAAAGCTCACTGGGGTTAGAAATAGACAAACTTTGTGGCAGTAACTTTGTGGCATGTTGCTCGTTCCATCATCTGAAAACACTGTGTCAGTTTAGCAGTGCAGTTACTTTGCTATCTCCTCTCTTTGAGCATTGAACAAGACGAGCTAAGATCGGGAAACCTTTTGCTGCAGAGGCTAACTATCCAGTGAATAGGCTTCTCCAGAGTCTAGAGGAATGATTTCATGCCTTGCTTTTTTGTTCCCGTGGCCACCCCATGCTGCTCCGCTCTTCAGTGCAGCTGCTGAATGATTGCTTTTGACAGGCTAAAGTATTCAAAGGGCAGGGCTGTGGGTTCGCACAGCTGCAGGGCCATCCTGCTGCAGTGGGGGGAGGAGCAGAGCGAGAGCAGCCCTTTTCCCTCTCCTCCGTGTTCAGCCAACCCTGTCCCAGAGTAGTGCTGGGAGGACAATTGCTCACTTCAGACTCTGTCTTGGGATGGGGTGCGGTAGCTGTGGAGGGGGTGGCTACAAGAGGATGCAGTCGTCGGTAATTATTACCTACACTATTATATAGTGTATCGGAAGTTTCAGAAGGTGTTTGATAAAGTCCCTCACGAGACACTCTTGAGGAAATTAAATAGTCGTGGGATCAGAGGCAGTGTCCTATTCTGGATTGGTAACTGGCTAAAAGATAGGGGAAACAGAGTAGGACTAAAAGGTCAGTTTTGCACAATGGAGAGAAGTAACTAGTGGAGAGCTCCAGGGATCTAATTTATTCATTAATCATCTGGAAAAGGGAGTAAAAATTGCAGGAGAAACTTGTGAGACTGGGTGCCTGGACATCTAAATGTCAGATGAAATGTAATGTGGACCAGTGCGAAGTGATGCACGTAGGGAAAAATAACCGAAACTCTCTGTACACAATGCTGGGTTCTAAATGAGGAGTTACCACTCAGGAAAAGGACCGTGGAGTCATTGTGGACAAAACACTGAAATCCTCAGCTCAGCGTGTAGTGATGGCCAAAAAAGCAAACAGGATGTTAGAGAGTATTCAGAAAGGGCAAGAGAATAAACTAAAAATATCATAATACCTCTATATAAATCTATGGTGTGACCACACCTTAAATATTGTGTGCAGTTCTGGTCACCCCATCTCAAAAAAGACATAGTAGAATTAGAAAAGGTGCAGAGAAGGGCAACAGAAAGTGTAAGGAATGGTTTCCGTATGAAGAGAGACTGGATAGGTTGGGGCTCTTCAGTTGGAGAAGAGATGACTTAGAGGGGATAGGATAGAAGCTTATGAACTCATGAGTGGTGTGGAATGAGTAAATAGGGAACGGTTATTGACCCTCTCAAACAGGGCATGAAATTTCAGATAGAACTCTGAGAGCCCCGCCCAAAATTCAGTCACCAGATTTTATCCTGATATTAGATTGTTCTTGCCCCAAGACCCCCCCAGAGCCAGCCTCAGTTTTCTGGGTGCCAACGGCTCTCAGGCACCTGCAAAGTTTGTGCCCTGCTCTCAAATAGCACTAGAAATAGGAGACACTCCTTGAAACTAACTGGCTACAGATTTAAAACATTATAAGCATTTTTTCATTCAATGCACAACTAAGTTGTTGAATTTATTGCCAGAGGAGGTGGTCAAGGCCAGTAGCATAAGCTGGATTTTAAAAAGATTGGATAAGTTCTTGGAGAGTAGGTCCATTAACAGCTATTAGCAAAGTAGGTTTGGGGCATGTAACTTCTTACTGTTGGGAGCTGGATTGCCCATTGGGAACTGCTGGGTGCTTCTCCCAAACGACTGAGACAGGCCACTGTCGGAGACAGGATGCTGGGCTGAATAGACCATTGGTCTGACCCGTCCGGCGTTGACTGACGCTGTCGGAGACAGGACGCTGGTCTGGATGGACCATTGGTCTGACCCAGTCTGACACTGACTGTGATGCTGTCGGAGACAGGATGCTGGGCTGGACGGACCACTTTCTGACCCGTCTGGTGCTGACTGTGATGCTGTCAGAGACAGGATGCCAGGCTGGATGGACCATTGGTCTGACCCAGTCTGACACTGACTGTGACACTGTCGGAGACAGGATGCTGGGCTGGATGGACCATTGGTCTAACCCGTCTGGCACGGACTGTGACATTGTCGGAGACAGGATGCCAGGCTGGATGGACCATTGTCTGACCCGTCTGACGCTGACTGTGACGCTGTCGGAGACAGGACGCTGGGCTGGATGGACAATTGCTCTGACCCAGTCTGACACTGACTGTGACACTGTTGGAGACAGGATGCTGGGCTGGATGGACCATTGTCTGACCCGTCTGACGCTGACTGTGACGCTGTCGGAGACAGGACGCTGGGCTGGATGGACAATTGCTCTGACCCGTCTGGCACTGACTGTGACACTGTCGGAGACAGGATGCCGGGCTGGATGGACCGTTGTCTGACCCGTCTGGCACTGACTGACGCTGTCGGAGACAGGATGCCAGGCTGGATGGACCATTGAATATGTTCTCACGTCCATGGTGAGGAAATGGCATGTCTGTAGTATATGAGAACGGAGTTGTTGGACAGCTGGGAAGGACGGAAAGGCAGATATGGCAGTAAGGTTGTGGGAGGGTGGGTGAAGCCTGAAAGGCTGCTCTCGAGGGGAGCCTGGAATGGGGCACTTGTTTGTTGCTCACGACGGGCAATACTGGTACTCAACAAGCTACCTGATTGCCGATGGGGTATCCAGATACCCCCAACATTGGTAAATTCTGGTACCTGATGTTTTCGAGTCAAATTGAGTATCGGAAATTGGACGGATAGACTTGTTTTTTCAGGCACTGGTTTCAGCNGTGAGATCAGTGAAGTACTTCTTTAGCCGGTCTCTTCACCTCTGCTACACAAGTCACACCAGAGACGATACCTCTTCATGACAGTTTAATGAAGCACCTAACAATGCCTCACACTCTTTACCACTCGCTGCTATGGTGGAGACTGCCCAACAATGTCCTGAAGGGATCTCTATTCCATGTGCCGGATCCAACGGTGGTACTAACCACCTCTGCCTCGCTAGAGGGCTGGCGAGCCCACTGCAATGGCTTCACAAACCAGGGACACTGGACGAATTCAGAATCATCACTGCGCATCGTTCTAGAACTCAGAGCAATATGACTGGCCCTCAAAACTTTCAGGTCCCAGGGACAGGGACGACCAGTCCAGGTGACCACAGACAACTTGACAGCAGTGTATTACTTGAAAGGGGGCGGGGGGGTCAGATTGAAGCGCCTGACGAACAAGTCTCTCCTGTTATGGTATTGGTGCCTCACCTTCCGGGAGACGAGAACCATCTGGCAGACCACCTCAGCCGGTTCCACGAACAAACACACGAGTGGGTCGTAGACATCGAAACATGCCAATTACTCTTCCAGTGTTGGAGGACCCCAGACATTAATCTCTTTGCAACCCCATGCAATACAGTTCTGCAGCCAAGGGGGCAGAGCGAGAGGCTCACTATTAGATGCGTTTGCAATCAATTGGAAGAACCTTTTTGCTTATGCCTTCCCACCACTCCCGATGATAGCCAGAACGATCTTCAAGGCATGCAGAGGGGGAACCAGACTCATCCTAATAGCTCCAGATTGGGTCCGTCAGACTTGGTACACACACCTAACCTCCCAGCCAAGGAGAGGTGGGCCCTTCCATTCAGGCAGACCTGATCTCGCAGGATGAAGGGAACATGTTACATCCGGACTTCAGATCACTCTGCCTTTAACAGAACTCCTACATTTGTTTGGTGACAGTGTGTGACTACCTGCGTGCTCGTAGCATCACCCCACAGCCGGCGCCCAGTTACTCCTGGGTGTTGCTTGTGTCACACAAGAAGCCCCATCACAGAAAGCAGACATTTTATTTTGTGATGGGGCTTCTCGTGTGACACAAGCAACACCCAGGAGTAACTGGGCGTAGGCTGTGGGGTGATGCTACGAGCACGCAGGTAGTCACACACTGTCACCAATTTATGAAAAAAAGTTGATTCCTAATTCTATTAAATAAATGGAGGAATTCTGTGGCCTGCCAGAACTTGTTTGGTCTCTGAGGGCTCATTTAGTAAACTGTCTTCTAATCCCTGGCAAGTGGGTCGTGTGGCATGAATGTTACAGCGATTGAAATACATCCACCAACGCAGAGGCTGCACCAACATGTCCCAGCTAGACCTTATTGCCAGAAGGTGGGGGCTCTTAATACAACACCCAGGGGTGTGCTGGGGAAAAACAAATTTACTTCAAACTGTACAGAAAATGTTTTTAACCATTGATGTGTGCACAAAAGAAGCTGGGAGGAACTCACTCTTTACAAAACCTGGAACCATCCTCTCTCCTGATCAAATGTAAAAATACCTCTTGTAAAATGCCACTAGCATTTAGAGAGGGGCGGAGACTAAAAAGCTATTATGAGCTGGTGTTTCAATTCTTTTATAATTGTGAGGTGGTTCTGGTCTGGACAGGTATGTTCAAGTGCAATGGACTAATTCCCTACCAGCGAGCACGCTGGCCCCCTGCTGAGCCTGCAAGGGGAATTAAGAGACACGGTTTGCTGTGGGAAAGGCACGAAAGCCTGCCTACGCTTGGCAATAGAATGGTGCTAGGAAAAGGCACCTTCTCAGCCCAAATGAGAACTGGTTTTAGTTACTTTGAAGCCAGTGGGTGATTCAATAAGGCCATTGATGTGAAATCGGCTGCCATTAAGCTCTTTTCAGGGGCCCATTCTCTCAACATCTGACGGCACAATCTGGAGTTGGAGTTGCTGCTTGTTCTCAGGAGCAAGGGAAGCTACTGTGTAGCAGCAGGGGCTTTCTGCTTGGAAACGTCCCCCAGAAGCTAGAACAAGCAGCAGATGGCTTCGCAAGGACATGGGGCAGGGTTAGAAATCTGCAGCTGCAGGTTTTCTACCAGTTTCCCGTGCATGATAACTTCTCCTTCCCTGCTTTGACAGGTTTTATTGGGTTTATATGCATCAATCACCAACAGATTGAGGTAGGGTTACCGCTATGTCAACATTGATCTCTCTGCATTATTCAGGGGCTCCTGGCTAACCCTGAAAAACTGGGGCTTCAGGGGCAGAGCAGTGTCTCCCACCACCCCCAGAGCATCATGGTACTCCAAGCCTCCTGCAGGGCAAAGCCATGAGGAAGATTGGTTTGCTATCACACCCCTTCCTACTTTGGCAGCTCAGAGTAGCAAACAAAAAAAATATAAATATATAAAAAGATAATAGAACAGGCCAGCAAAAATCCCTATCCCAGCCCTTCCACTAGCTGTCTCCCCCACTGAAAGCCTGGCAGAACCACCAGGTTTTACATTGACACCTGAAGGAGGGGAAGATCCCAGGCCTGAAAAACCACCACTGGCAGGGAGTTCCGCAACTGAGAATGCCCTTTACCGACCACAGGGGACCTCCCAGCTGACCACAGAGGCCACGCCAGGGGAGGGTGAGGTGGGTCTCAGAGCGTTTTAGGTTGGAAGGCTACTGGTGGCCAGTGCATTCTGCACCAGGGGCAGCCTCACGTCAAGTTCTGGGGGACTTCAACGTCCACGCCGGCCTTGTTGGGGCGGAGCGGGAGTTCATGGCCGCCATGGCAACTATGAACTTGTCCCAGGAGGTGATCTGCCCGACCCACGTGGGGGGACATACCCTCGACCTGAT
>QEPC01000113.1:1452400-1467428 GCA_003113815.1 Sphenodon punctatus | reverse complement strand
TGAATCTCCTTTTGTTGGGGGGGGGGTTCACACTCCTTTGGTCTCTCAAATGCGGAGTCTGGGTGTGCTCCTCGATTTGTGGCTCAGCCTGGAATCTCAGGTTGTGGCCGTGGTAGGGAGTGCATTTCAGCCGTTACATCTTGTCCGGCGGCTTCGGCCGTATCTCTGAGACTCCGACCTCGCCACTGTCATCCATGCCTTCATCACCTCGCGGCTGGATTACTGCAACGCGCTCTACGTGGGGCTGCCCGAAAAGCTGATCCAGAGGCTGCAGCTGGTGCAGAATGCCGCGGCCCGTCTCCTTACTGGGGCGGGCCGCAGGGAGCACATGACACCCGTGCTTCGGGCTCTGCACTGGCTGCCTATAAAGCACTGAGCCAGGTTCAAGGTGCTGGTTTTGACCTTCAAAGCCCTTAACGGCCTGGGCCCTGCCTGTCTGCGCGACCGCCTCACTCCCCATGTGCCCGTGCGACCCTTGAGATCGTCCGTGGGAGCCTTTTTGGAGGTTCCCCGGGCGAGACAGGTGGCCACTGATGTTAGATCTTTTTCGGTGGCTGCCCCTGTGCTGTGGAATTCACTCGTGGAGGAGGCTCGGTTGGCCCCCATCCTCCTGTCATTTCTACGTTTCTGTAAGACCTGGCTGTTCCGCCAGGCTTTTGGCGAGGGGTGTGTGTGGTAGGGTGGGGGAGGAGGGTTTGAGAAGGAGGGGAGTTTTATTTGTTTTAAAATTTCTTGATTTGTTTTTAAATGTCTTGTTACATTTTTTATGTGTGTTGTTCGCCGCCCCGAGCTGCCTTTGGGCAGGAGGGGCGGGATATAAATTTTAAATAAATAAATAAAAAATGTCTGAAGTAATGTATGATATAGGGCTGGCTAAAACTAGGAGACAAAGTGTGTACAGCACCAAAACGGAAATCTTTACCTCCAGCTTCGCCTGCCTTTCAGGAAAAGGTTAAAAGGGTACACGTGCAATAATATATTGAACCAAGATCCTCCTGATGTGGATCCTACTTGCTTTGGGTGAAAAAAAGAGGCTAAAACCAAATCTCTCATTCCTGTTTCCACCCCACCAAGAACTGAAGCGGCACCCCGTGAGGTTTTGACGATGGGGAGCTGTAACTTTGCGGGTGCACAGCTGGGTTCGACCGGAAGATGGCGCTGTCTGTATCTCAGTCAGTCAGTCTCCACCCATTTTTGCTGCTGTTCCAGGACAAACAATTGCAGAAATAAATGGAACAATTGTGCTATTAGTGAGGAGAATGAAGAAGACTAGAAATACACTTCCAGTGTCTCAATTTGTAGAGTCGTTTTTGCATAGATTTCTCCAACATGACAACCATTGCTTCTGTAACTACAGCTGTAAAATTAGTTTTTATCTTGTTTCATTGTAATTCATTTAATTACCACCAATTGTATGTTATCACCAACAGCTACATTCTCTTCAACACAGTTCTTAAATATTTTTTAACTCATTTTGCAGGATGTTTAATCATTTTTCTTACCAACTATATTTCATTCTTGTTTAATGAATGACTCCATATGTTGGGAGGTTGCACAAATGAACTCCTTGTGCCCCAAAACATACACTTACACACACAAATTATCATCCTAGCTCTTGTAGAAGGTAAACTATGTCTATTTTCTTTCACAATTGCGACTTTTGTGGGCCTAGCTTCTAAAAGGCGAAGTTATGTGTGGCAACATCCAACAACAGTACGTCAACTTAAGGAGGCAACGTAGGTTGCTGATTACTTTGATGGTTGATTTCCGTACTTACTGTTTTGTAGGATTTGGTTGCAGCTGATTTTGGCTCTTCATGGCTTTATGCTATATTATCGATATTAACCATCAGATAACAGGAATTATTTAGCATTTGTGTTTACCTTGCCATTTGTTTTTTCTTGGATTTTGTTGAATTTAGACGTTTGAAAACACTTTAAATTTAATCGCTATTATAATTCCTCTAAGCTGAATAGACGTTTAATGTATAACGAGCAGTCATGCTGCTGAATATTGGTTAAATAATAGCCAAGGGATTTGCAGATAGGGTTAATATTTAACCTATGGTTAGATCTAATGTCTGTTCTTTGTTTTGTTATATTTTAAAGCAACATTTTTGTGTTGATTGTTGATCTTTTGTATATATTTTATTTGCTATTGTGTATTTTTTGTTTGTCTGGGCTATGGCGAGAGCCAGTGCCGTCAATAAACTGTTAAACTGTCTATTTTCTTCCGGTGGCTGCAAATATATCCACTTAGACATTTCTTCTTCCGGTGGCTGCAAATATATCCACTTAGACATTTCTTCTTCCGGTGGCTGCAAATATATCCACTTAGACATTTTTCCCCACGTATGTTAGGAGGCTGCAAAAAATGGCCTCCCTGCACCCAAAATCCTACATTTAGACAGAAAAAATGATTGTCCTAACTTTTGAAGGAACATATTGGGTTCTTTTCCTGTTTTGGCAAGTACGGTGGACACCATCTTGAAAATAATAAATTTCCCAAGGGTGACACGGTGGCATCACTGAATCAGCATGGTCAAAATATATAAAAGCCACTGCAGCCAACTCTGCACCTCTCTGTGTGAGGTTTGGCAAACTTCTGCCGACTATTACTACATGATTGTATTTCCATCGTCTCCCTGTGAGTTCCATCCCCCCGCCCCCACTCTACAGACAGATGCTTTGGCTTTGATCCTTCGCTTTGTAGCCCCAGACTTGCCTGATGAAGGCCCACACAAGGTCCGAAAGCTTGCATTCCTCCAGCAACCGGAGTTGGTCCAATAAAAGATATTACTGTCTAGGGCGTGGTGAGTTCTCCTTCGCTGGAGGATTTAAAACGCAGGCTGGACGGCGTCTGTCGGGGACGCTGTCGCTGTGGATTTACTGCATTGAGCAGGGGGTTGGACTAGATGCCCTCTGAAGTCCCTTCCAACTCTATGATTCTGTGATTGTGCTACTTTGTCTCTATTGCCTGTATTTGGGACAACACAGCAAACCCTACTTTCTCTTCTGAAACAGACACCAGTCCCTGGTATCCAACAGGACAAGACTGCATTGTAAAGGAGACACTTTGCTCCCGGTTTGAGAAGGGCTCCTCTCTCCTCTAGTTTACCAGTGTCCCAGGAAACGCTTTCAGCTCCAGACCAGCATCTTGCAGAAGGTGGCAGCACTTAAGACAATCCTCTGATGAAGACAAACCAAAACATCTTTACAAATATCAACTTTAGGCTGTTTCTTTCCTGACCTTCTATCTTTCTCTTCTCCCTCCCAGCAAATATTACTGGTATTTCACCAAGATGGCTGTCACCAACTGAAGCTAAAACCACAAATTAGTCTGTGAAAAGAAACTGCCCTACTCTTTATTATACATGAATCCAAACTTAAAAACTATAGATATGAACAATAATGCATGTGAACAAAAATTTTGCCAGCGCGTTTCGAAAACTTCTTCAGAGCTTCAAAAAGCTTTTGAATTCTCTTGAGCTATTTGACATAAAGAAACCAGTTCCCCAAGGAAAACTACCAAGGCATCCATAGGGAGAGGTATGGTTAATTATCTGTATTGCCCAAAACAACATAGTTTCAAAGGATTTGCAATCTGTTATAAGCCCTGAAGAAGTTTTTGAAACGCGCTGGTGAAATGATTGGACTCTTGCAAAAGGTTTCACCTTATTGCTGTGGTGGACTTTATAGTCACTTGCTCACATGCATTATTGTTTATATCTATAGTTTTAAAGTTGGATTCATGTATAATAAACAGTAGGACAATTTCTTTTCACAGACTTATTTGTGGTTATATCCTTGTTTGGCTAGTCTGTGGAACAATATACTTTACTGGTCCCCTTATCTTTTCTTGTGTCACCAACTGAAGAAAAGCTTCCGTAAGTTACCTAATTTTCATGAATGTTTGCAGAGCTGAATGGCTACCGTAGATAATGAAATGAGATTTCCAATGGGATCTTAGTCTGAGCTAAAGGAATGCTAAACAGCTCCCCCGCCCGCTGCTTCCAGCCAGCAGCCACTACCCATGGGACTTAACCTGATTCAGGAGGAACTGAAAAGTTATTTGTCTTAATGCTGATGCCGCTTCAGAGCCAGTCTCAGCCCCTCAACAGCAGCAGGGCAATTCACACCCGAGAAGCCAATCCAGAAGATTCTGCCTATCTCGCAACTGTTGGCATTCCCTGTATCCTGATGCCTAACCCAAAGGGAAACAGAACTCAGATAAAAGGAAAGTCAGAATCCTACCCCAAGTTACTAGAGTTTGCAAGTTCTCCTCTGATCGTGCCCCAAATAAACTCTTGCTGACTCATTTTTGCTGTGTGTTGCCAGACTCCCTGATGCCCTAGTTTTGCCTTTCATACATTTGTTTAAATACCCTGGTTTTGAATATTGCACTCATGGATACTTGAAACTGACAGACATACCAGGACACACCAAGAGCCCCTCTCCTCCGCCCCCTTCCCGAGCTCTGTGCCATTGCTCCATCCCCTCTCCTCCGCCCCCTTCCCCTGAGCTCTCTGCCATTGATCCATCCCCTCTCCTTGGGGGGCAGCCCCTCTCCTCCGCCCCCTTCCCCTGAGCTCTCTGCCATTGATCCATCCCCTCTCCTTGGGGGGCAGCCCCTCTCCTCCGCCCCCTTCCCCTGAGCTCTCTGCCATTGATCCAGCCCCTCTCCTCCGCCCCCTTCCCCTGAGCTCTCTGCCATTGCTCCATCTCCTCTGCCCCCTTCCCCTGAGCTCTGTGCCATTGCTCCATTCCCTCTCCTTGGGGGGCAGCCCCTCTCCTCTGCCCCCTTCCCCTGAGTGCTCTGCCATTGCTCCATCCCCTCTCCTCCACCCCCTTCCCGAGCTCTCTACCATTGCTCCATCCCCTCTCCTCTGCCCCCTTCCCCTGAGCTCTCTGCCATTGATCCATCCCCTCTCCTCCGCCCCCTTCCCCTGAGCTCACCCTTTCAGTGCTGGAGAGGAGGGTACAGACTGGATCAGCAGACCAGATCCACGAACTGGAAAAGGGCAGCCTCAGACCATGGGCCAGAGCTTCCCCACTCAACACACTCTTGCAACCAATTTGTATCCAATCCCCTGCTGGCAAAAGTCAATGTACACTTTAGAGCCAATGCTCTGCCTGTCTCATCCAAGAGATGTGGCCGCCGTGCGTGTCTTGATGTCCCTATGTATCAGTACAGACATATAAAATCAGGCTCTCTGTACACCGAGTCTCCACTTCACTAGGTTTCATACAATTTCCAATTCTCTGTGTGTATAAATATACATAGCAGAATACAGATTGCAAATATATATCTATATACACACGCACACCATACATACACTCAAAACAAAACAAATTGTTATACAAACCATAGAGATATGGACAGAATTCAAAATACTGCATATAGATGTGGAAGGAGGGATTCCAAACAACTAACCTCCAAGTCAAGTGAGGCTGCAATCCGGTGCAGACCAGATCATCTTTGGCGGCTAGCCCTGCTCTCCCTAACCCTGGTGCAACAATCCTTCCCTGACGAGCACTGCTCGCTCTCCAGGAGGACCCGCACCTCCACTCGAACCAGTGGAAACAATTGCAACTTTGAGGCTGCAGCAAGGTGCGGCCCGGCAGCATGGCTGGTTATTAGGTGATGCCACTTAAAAAGAGAATCATGAGGGGTCACTTGTATTTCCAGCCCATAAGCCTGGAGCCACTACGGCTACAGGCGAGGTCCAGATTGCAAGGAAGTTCAGAAAGCAATGAGGACAAGGCAAACTGCATGCCACATGAACTGGAGACAGAGGAACCCTTCAGCTAGAGAGAATGTATTTGACTTACATTTACAGACAGCCAGAGATTTGTGCGTAGTTTACCAATAAAGTCATTGAGGTCGGGCAAGTGCACCATTACCCGACTGGTTCTGCCCCAAGTTACAACTGGTACAGCCTACCGAGCGTGACTGGGCCCCTTGGCCCCTGTTTTACTTTCCCCTCTCCCGGTGGCAGAGGGAGAGGGGGGCGGGACCGAAGGGGCTTTCCCTGGTGGCTTTGGGGCGGGGTTTCTGGCCCGAGACGGCTGAAGAGCGGCATGCCTGCCGGCTCTGCTGCACCAAAGGGCCCTTGGGTGTGACCCTTAGTGGGGCCTGTGGGGCTGGGGCAGAAAGCTGGGAACCTTTTGGGAAGCCTGAGGAGGTGGGAGCTTAGTGGGAGGATTAGAAGGGTTTATTTTGTGGTGTTTATGCTAGGGGGGGTAGAGGATGTGGGGGGTCTTTTGTATTATATTTTATTATTTGGGGGGAGGGATGGGGAGTGAGTGGATGAGGGAGGAGTTTTTATGGTGGGGAAGAACTCCCCCGCTGCCAGAGTGGGGCAGCCTGGGGGGGCAGGGGTACCGGCCGAGGGGGAGGGAGCAGTCATTGGGGTCGTGATGGGCTGGGGGAGATATGGTCCCAGTCGGGGGGAGGTGAGATCAGTGAGACAGGACAGGTGTTTATTACAGATCTCGCTCACTACCCCCCAGGCAGGAGGTTCTCTGTCAGGGGCCCCCGGCCCTGTGTTGTTGCTGTTAAATGTGAGATCGGTGGCGAATAAGGCAACAACTGTCTGGGAAGTAATCCTGGACCATGCCGCCAATCTCGTATGTATCACGGAAACCTGGCTGGACAAGTCGGGACCTAGTCCAGCTGACCTTGTCCCGGCTGGGTATTCTGTGCAGCATCAGCCGCGTTCAGAGGGAATGGGGTGTGGCCATGACTGTGAGGAAGTATCTGGTGCAATCCATATCAGGTATTGAGGGTCTTCACCTTGTGTTTGATTTGGCGGGTGACAGTTCGAGAGTGCTGCTTGTATACCGTGCACCTACCTGTGCAGCAGCCTCCCTACATGCTTTGGCAGAGGTGGTGTTGCGGTCCCCAAAGTCAGTAGTCTGGGGGAACTTCAACATTCATGCCAATGATGACCTTGTGGGAGTGGAGCATGACTTCATGGCAACCATGGGCCTATCCCAGAGTTTTATCGGCCCGACACACCAGAGGGGACATACCTTAGACCTTGTGTTTTGCACTGGCCTTGAGGCGGGTGCTCCATTAGCGGGAGAGTTATCAGTTGTATCTTTGTCATGGACGGATCATTACCTCCTGCAGGCCTCACTCCTGGTGCATGTCTGCCCTCAGAAAGGTGCAGAACCAATTCGGATGGTTCGCCCCCGGAGGCTGATGGGACCAGATCGGTTCCAGAAGGCTCTGGGTGAGTTTCCCTCTGACCTTGATGACTGTTCCATCGATGACCTCGTCTTGTTATGGAATACCTTGCTGATGGAGGCCATTGATCGGACGGCTCCTAGATGTTCGCTGCCCAGGTGACAGCTCCACAGGCTTCCTTGGTTCTCCGAGGAACTGTGGGAGCTGAAGCGAGAAGGGCGACAGTTGGAGCAACGGTGGCGTCTTTTACATGCTAAAACTGACAGATCGCATCATAGAGCCAGTTTACAGGCCTATGCCGTAGCTATGCGGGCAGCAAAAAAGGAGTTTTTTGCTACCCTCATAGCATCCGGGAGATCCCGTCCAGCAGAGCTTTTACGGGTGGTGCGGGGGCTGGTCAGACCGGCCTCCCTCCGCCTTGGAGTGGAGTCATCTACTGCTCGCTGTGACATGTTTGTGGATTATTTTGTGGATAAAATCGCTCGGATTCACCACTACTTCGATGCCACAATTAATGCATATGGGGAACTGGAGGTTATGGAAGCCCCGTCTTGTCCAGTTTTGTGGGATCAATTTCAGTTAGTGACACCTGCCGATGCGGTTGGTGTTCGTGGGGCTGTTAGGGCCACATCTTGTGAATTAGATTCTTGCCGGGAGACAATGGGGCTGTTGCTGGCTGGGGTGGTCAACGCCTGCCTTTGGGAGGGCAGAGTGCCAGGCTGTCTCAAAGAGGCAGTGGTTCGGCCTCTGCTCAAGAAACCATCGCTTGACGTTGACTCCCTTGCCAGCTATCGGCCTATGTCTAACCTTCCCTTTTTAGGGAAGGTTACTGAACGGGTAGTGGCTCAGCAGTTCCAGGGACATCTTGAACGCATCGGTTATCTGGATCCCTTTCAGTCGGGATTTCGTCTGGGGTATGGCACCAAGACTGCGCTTGTGACTTTGGTGGATGATATGCACAGGGAAATTTTTATTTTATTTATTTATTTATGTAATTTATATCCCGCTCCATCCCGCCACAGGCAGGATAGCATAATCACCAGAGCGGCTAACATAATAAAAATATATTATAAAACATCTTCAAACAACGCATAAAAATGCAAACAAATAAACCCTCCCCTCACACCCCTACCCCTCACCAAATGCCTGACGGAACAGCCAGGTCTTGCAGTTCCTACGGAAGGCCGGGAGGTCTGGGGCCTGATGTGTCCCCACCGGGAGGGAATTCCAAAGGCGCGGACACCGAGAATGCCCTATTCTGTATGGCCTCCCGGGAAACCTGGGGGCCCTCCAGTAAGGCATCCCCGCATGACCGCAGGGGCCAGTCCAGAACTCGGGGGGGGTGAGGCGGTCTTGCAAATAAGCGGGGCCCAGGCCGTGTAGGACTTTATAGGTTAAAAACAACACTTTGAATAGGGCCCAGAAGACTACTGGGCAGTCAGTGCATAGATCGGAGCACTGGTGTAATGTGCTCCCGGCGGCCCAACCCCAGCAGGAGGCAGGCCGCCATATTCTGCACCAGCTGCAGCTTCCAAGCCATCACCATAGGTAGCCCCACGTAGAGCATGTTGCAGTAGTCCAAAAGAGAGGTAATAAAAGCATGGACTGGGGTCATTTGACCCTGTTAGTTCTATTAGATCTTTCGACTGCATTTGATACAGTTGATCATGGGATGTTGGAGATGCAACTGCAGGACTGTGCAGGGGTGGGTGGGACTGTTCTCAAATGGTTCCGCTCTTTCCTTACCAGTAGAATGCAGCGAGTGGTTCTTGGGGAGTCTTTTTCATCATACTGAGACCTCTCGTGTGGAGTCCCACAGAGTTTAGTTTTGTCCCCTCTCCTGTTCAACGTATACATGCAGTCACTCGGTGATGTGATCAGGAGATTCGGCATGCGGTGTCATCAATATGCTGATGACACCCAGCTGTATCTCTTTTTCAACAGACCCAGGCCCTGCAGTCTCGGTGTGGTTGTGGGGGACTGGATGAGGACTAACCGACTGTGGCTGAACCCCGACAAGACGGAGGTGATGTTGGTGGATAAGGCAATGGAGATGGTGGCCCCCATTATTGGCGGGGTCTGTCCTCCACTGGTACCCCAGGTACGGAGTCAGGGGGTGCTCCTCGACACGCAGCTCTGCCTGGATGCCCAGGTGGAGACTGTGGTGAGGAGTACCTTTTGCCAATAACATCAGGTGTGAAGTCTTTGGCCGTTTGTCTCAGGCTCTGACCTGGCCACCATCATCCATGCTTTCATCACCTCTAAATTTGACTATTGTAACACGCTGTACATGGGGCTACCCATGGTGACGGCTCAGAAACTGCAGCTGGTGCAGAATGCGGCGGCCCGTCTTCTGGTAGGACTGGGCCGCTGGGAGCACATTACACCAGTGCTCCGCTCTCTGCACTGGTTGCCGGTGGTTTTCCGGTCCCGATTCAAGGTGCTGGTTTTGGCCCACTTCCCGGGTGCTGGACCGACCCCTGCGGTCATCTGGGGGCACCCTACTCGAGGTCCCCTGAGTCTTCCGGGGGGCCACGTAGGGGAGGGCGTTCTCGGTGGCCGCACTACAGCTGTGGAACTCCCTTCTGGTGGCGGCCTGTTTGGCCCCGGATCTCCCCTTTTTTCAGAGAAGTTGTAAGACCTGGCTGTTTCGCCAGGCATTTGGCGGGGAAGATGGGTGATGGGGTGGGTTGTTGGGCAGGGGTTATTTTTCTTTTTGTTAATGTTCGTTTTGCAAATTGTAAGCTGGCTGTGGCAGGAGGGGTGGGGAGCAAAATTCTAAAATAAATAAATAAAATAATAAAGAACCTCCAAGAACCAGGCGGATTTCCCAGCTCCAGCAACCAGCTGCTGTGAAGTACAGTGTGGAGGGAGAGCCAATGAGACGGGTCACTCAGAAAATGGACAAATCATTCACTGTTCTGAAAGCCAGGAGTCTTGCCCCTGGAGTGAGTCACGCCTCCGAAAGACATCTGAGCACTTAGCAGCTCGAGACAGAGCCTTTCCCCAGCCAATGAATGCTGTTCACAGACCACCACAAGGATTGCAGGCCTTTGGTTAACATCACGGATCCAAACCTGAAACCGAATGAACTGGTAACAGACTCTTCCCGAACACATTAACAGACCACACTCCCTGCAGCCACCAAGACGGCCTCTAACTAGCCCAGCCGCCCATGGGGGGCGGGGGGGGGCAGGTTTCAGAGAGTGCTGAGCACCCAGACCTTTGTAAGGGGTCCCACCCAGGTAAACAAAACCACTAGTCGCTTGTGACAATTCTGACAAGAGCAGCCAACCCCCCATAGACATTATTGCCTGCAGCTTCTCTGGCGGGGAGAGCAGCCTCAACCATCTTCGTGTGTGTGTGTACACACACACTGCCTGAACCATGTTTGGGGGCAAGCAAGCCAACGTGGAGCAATCCCATGTAAGCTGCACTCTGTGTTGGCTTGCCCCACTGGAGAAGTTGTGTGTGGCCCCTTCCTACTGGCACGACAAAACTTTACATTATTGTAAAATGCTGAGGAGAGAGGGCTGACCCCTAGAGAAAGGTGACTGCCCTGTGAAACAGTCTTCTTGGCCGAATTGCCACTCCATTATCATGCAGCACAGGCGTGTCCCACAACTGCCCCCAGACACACTGGTTGCGAAACTCCGCCTCAAGTAAAGCAAGTCTCAGTTTCCTTGGAACCAAAGGGGCCAAGCCGGCACCCGGCGTTGCAGGCACTTTGCTACCGGAAGCTGAGGCAGAAGAGGAAACATCAAAGGCCCAAATAGTTCATTCTTCACTTCCCCTCCCCCCCCCCAACAATTAGCTTTAAACCATTTACGATGCAAGATTACCTGCATGCACATCGGACATCTTAAAATAAAGTATTTTAAAGAACCAGCTGAAGCATGACCGGGCACTTTCAAACATGACACCAATTCTGGGCCTGGGGTTTTTGTGTGACTATCATTCAGCTACTTGTACTAAGCTTCATGTTTTTATTCCAAGTGAATGATTTTCCAGCTCAGAACTTGAATCAAATGAATGAGTTGAAACCAGACAGGTGGGCATCAGCACACAAGCTGGCACACAAATGCAGGCCCAGTGCCATGTCTAAAGCCTACAGGGACATCGAGTGCTGTTGTTACAAGCGTCAGCCTGGTGCACACTCATATGATCAATGTACACAAATCCAGTTGGGGAACAAGCTCGTTGCTGAGCCCCTCTGTACATCCGTGTAGAGGTGGCTCTCAGAATGGTACCATGCTTATGCAGAAGACCCTCTGCTCCGAGGTCAAATACACCACCTTGACTGACCTTCCCCCCGACCCATCTAGAGGTAGGCCTGACCTCCGCCCTCCTCCCCTCTCGGTGACTGGTTAACACAGGCAGGGATGGCCGGAGGCTGAGTCGTTCTCCAATGCTGTCACTAGATACAAAGTGCAAAGTGTGGCTGCTGCTCCTGCATCCATTAAGAAAACTTTAAAAACAGAACAACAACAAAAAAGATTTCCATATTAATCTGAAGGCTAGCATGCCTCATTATCCTGTGTGCGCCATGGCAGCATCGTCCTTAGGTGGCAGGACTCCTCTCGTTCCATGTTTTCTGCGTGCCCTCCAGGCCAAGGAAGGAGGACATCCATGGGGCAGGGTAGAGGGCTGCTTCTCAGTGACTTGGACCAGCTGCTGAAGGGTCCAAGAGTCGGGGGTGAATGATGTCCCCACAAAGAGAACACACTGATGGGAATGCCGTGACGGTTCTTCATTCCACTAACTTGGCTCTCTGGCCTCTGGCACAGGACAGAGTTTCAAATCTTCCCCTCGTGCCTCCTCCAGAACACCCCTCCCCTGTATAGTGTCTCGTCTCCTCCTCCTAGGAAATGTTTCTGATAAGGCTTTATTGCTATACAAAAGCGGTGCAAAGGCCACCCAACGGCAGCTCCATCGGGAACTTTGGTCACATCCCACTGGACTCTGAGCTCTGCTCTCCAAGTCCCAGCGTTAGACCTACCACTTTTCTGAAAAGAAGCGGAACACTGTGTGTAATAACACTAAAAGACAGAACTGAACCCCCAATAGAAAACAAAACAAGGAAAAAAGAGCAGGACAGGCAGGAACTAAACTTCCTTAGGCGGGGGCCGGGGCACCGTCATGCCTGGGATGACTAACTGGTTGATGCTACATTGAGACAATGCAAGTGTCTTTTAGAACAGATTGGTGGTGTTGCAACTGCGTGTCTGCTCCTGGACGCCAGCTCTCTCATCAAGGCAGCATTTATTAAAAATAAAAATAAAATTTAAAAATTGGACAGATTGCATCACCAGGTAGCAACCTGGTCTGGATCAGACATGTCCCAACACCTTCACTTCATCATGCTGGGCCATTGAATGTGGCTTCAGAACACGGCAACAGCTCCTCTTTCCTACAAGAATAAAAAAGGTGAGTCAGCAGCAGACCAGTTCTTTTGCAACCTAGCACTCCCCATAGAATTCACCTCTCCTGTCATTTCTGCTAACAGCCATGAATCACTTTGTATTGGTACAGCTTTCAGTCTAGGCAGAGCCCTTGACAAAAGCCATACAAACCTCCTTGTTGAGTAAGGATCCATTCCTCGGAAATGGAGGCAGAGAAGGGAGGGGATGTGCCAAGGCCATGGTTAGCGGTAGGTCAAACGGACAATCGGAAGGACTGCTCTCTGTCCTAGCAGGAGAGTAGAATACCAGGGCCGGGAACCGGTTGAATACACAGAATTCAAGGCATAGCCATAGTTCTTTATAACCTAACCTCTTGGGCTGGAATTCTCGGTTCCCTCCAAGTTTTCTTCAGGCTGAATATTCTTCTACCGTTTCAGCATAAATGATTAGGCCATTTCAGAGAAAGAGGCTTCAGAAACAAAAATATATCCTGCCCACCTTTATAAACAGGGAGGTTTTACTCATTTAACAGAACTCTAGCCCCTCCAAACTTTAGATCAGGGGCTCAAAATCAACGGGTTGCAGCTCCAACATAAAAGGACCCAAGCTACTGGCCACGTTCTAAGAGGCATCGAGTTTAGCGCCATCATTCCCAGAAGGTTCCATCCCTACTGAGCATGCTTCAAGTGGAGGCTGCAGGGCAGCCAGCAGACCATGGAGCACCTGCCTGCTCCGAGCCTGAAAACAGAGCTGGCCCCCACAACGCCACCCCCAATGGGAGCAGCAGAGGGAGCAGCTGGAGACAGGACTACAGCACAGGGGTCAGGAACGAGGTGCAGGCCGGCAGCTGGGGAGGTTTTCCGTTTAGCATGGAAAACCAGAGAAACCCACAGAATTCCCATTTTATCAGAGAAAAACATGGAATTCCAGGTTTTCCTAGGAAATTTCCACCTACAAAAACTCCCAGGCAGCAGCCGCCGAAATGTAGAGGCGCTGGAAGCTGCGACTGAGAGAAGAGATTTGGCGTGAGAGCACAGCTGCGTCTGACTGGTGGGGAAGAGGGGGCAGCATCCCTCCCCCTGCAAACCGAGAGGAGCCGGCTGGTGTAGGATATGGTTTCATTTTGTTATTTGAGTGGCAGTGACAACCAGTGCATTAAACGCTCACCAAAAAATGAATCATTTGCAAAAATCACTTTCTAATTTTAATGGCCAAAAAATGCAGGTTTGGGAGTTTTTAATTAGAGAATTTAGCAGGTTTTCCCCCCAGAAAATATCCATTTTTTTGGCAGAGAAACCTAGGAGACCTGGTGATCACGTAATTAAAGAATTATAATACCTATCCTATCCACTAGGGGGTCAAGTCAAGATCACCTGGGTTAAACGTCAAGTGCCTGACTTGGCAGCCTTTAGTTAGCGTAACTGATCTCTAACAGACCTTCTGTATGACTTGGGGGGGACCCCGCAGGACAAACTGGCTGAGAAGCCTTGGGGTAAAGGAAGAGAAGCAGTTGGTGGAAGTCAATTCATGAACACCTGTGACTCAGACACACAGCCTCCTTACGTTTGGTTTGGTTTGTCCATCCAGACATTCCTGGTCTTAACCCTGGGTTTGGCACATTACGGGCCTGACTTCCCCAGCCCCATTCCCTAGCGCTCTCCCTAGCCTGTCCAGACCTAAGCTCCCAAGGTCAGTGACGGGGTTTCGGTGCATTTCTGCAGCACACAGGACTTTGCAGCAGGCAGGGTGCATTGGGCCAGGAGACAGAGCTGGGGAGAACAGCAGGAAAGGTTTCCTCTGGAGCTCCCCAAGGCAGAGGGGGAAGAGGCTAGTACTCAGCCTAGACCTGGCTGGCGAGGGGTCAGGCCAGAGGGCTTGGCTGGAGTCTAGAGGGGGCTGGCAGTCTACAGAGTGATTTGAAATCTGTGTGACAAGCCTTACTAAAGTCCAGTTTGTTTATTTAGTAAAATATTAGGTTAGGTTAGGGTTAGGGTTTTATTTAGTAAAATACCCCAAAACTGGGGGAAATAATCAGCACCCACCCCCACCCTAACCCATCCCATCCCACCCGTCTCCCTCACCAAATGCCTGGCAGAACAGCCAGGACTTGCATCTTTGTCGAAAGGAAGGGAGGTCCGGAGCCAACTGGGCTGCTGGCGGGAGAGAGTTCCACAGCCTCGATGGGGTCACCGAGAACGCGCTCTCCATAGTGGTCCCCCAGGATACCCAGGGGATCTCCAAGGCGGCACCCTGGCCAACTGCAGGGGCCACTCCAGGGCCTGGGGAATGAAGCGGTCCCATAGGTAGTTGTGATCCCCCAGGCCGTTTAGGGCTTTATAGGTCAAAACCAACACCTCGAATCAGGTGTAGAAAATGATAGTGCTATCTGTAATCCTTAGGGTACTTCTACCACCTGGTGGCCAGTAGGTCAGCCA
>QEPC01000113.1:1428843-1449135 GCA_003113815.1 Sphenodon punctatus | reverse complement strand
GTGGAGTGTTTTGAACGTGAAAACCAGGAGTTTAAACAGGATACGTTCAGGAAGGGGGAGCCAGTGAAGAGAGAAGAGGAGAGGCTGCACATGGTCGAAGCGACGGGCAGAGTGAATAACCTTGGCAGCGGAGTTTTGGACTGCGATAAGGGGGGACAGATGAGAGCGAGGGAGGCCAGCAAGGAGGAGGTTGCAGTAATCGAGGCAAGAGATAACCATGGCATGAACAAGGTTTTTGGTCGAGGAGGTAGAGAGAAAGGGGCACAAGTTCCTAGTCTTCACCTATAAAGTTCTTCACAACCTTGCTCTCCCCTACCTTGCTGCGCTAATTTCCCTCCGTACTCCAGTCCGTGAACTCTGCGCCTCCTCTGTCCCCTCTCTTCATTGCAATAGCTCTTCATTCCCCCTCATAGGCACTTAGCAGTCAGAAAGCAAGACCAGCTTACCTGTCCCTTGTTGGCATTTCTGCAACCCCCTTGCCAGTCACTGCAGTGTTCTGGAATTCCTCAGGGGGCTGGTCTGGGCTCTTCAGCGGTTTGGACACTTTTGTCATCTCCATCTGGGTGATGGTCAGTTTGTCAATAACCACGCAGTCCGCATCACTGAAGGAGGAGAACTTAAGCTTAAATTAAATGGACAACTGAGAGACTGCATTCAATTCCAGCAGAGGAAAACACTCTTCTCAGACAAAATATATTATTCCCGCATGATGGAGTCATTTAATTAATGTAATCACGCTGGGTGCTCATGGGAATTAAAAGCAACACATAAGTCCTGGAGGTTACATTTCCTAGGGTCAACTGAGCTCTGAAAATTCCTAAGCCGCTCATTCTTAAGGAAGGTATTTCTGTGAACTCCCAAAATGCCTGCAAGGAAGAGATGTTAGTATTGCCCCAAATGCAAACTCCATGGCTAGGACGTTGTCCTGCGGTGGCGAACAGAGACCAACTACTGCAATTCTGCCATATGAGCACAAACGGAATCCCCACCGACGACGTGCATTCAGCCTAGAACCTGCCGGTAGAGTTGTTAGTGGGCTGAACAAACAAAACGACTTACCCATAGGAGTGGATGTACCCCATAACAGATCAGTCTTCCTGAACTCAGCCAAAGCAGGAAACCCCCACAATCAAAGGTTAAAGCCACTAGTTCTGCAAAGCACAGGATGCCCCGTTCTCCAACCTGTAGCTTCACTCCAAGTGGGAACTGAACCCATTCCCATGTGCATTTTTAAAATGCTGGTTTCACAAAGATACCAAACCTGGAACTAAGGAAGAGGTCTGAGTGGTGATCTGTTAGGATGGGTACCTTCTGGAAATCCTAGATAAGTCATTCTCTCGCCTCCAAAGATGGCTCTCGGAAAGCTACTCCCTTCTGGAGGCTAAACGGATTACACTCTATACAAAAATTCAACATGCTCCGTCTTGAACAGCAACACGAACAATGCCCTCTAAGGCAGGAGGAGTTTTCAGCATCTAGCATCGTTTCAACAAACATGCAAAACCTGGCTGTTCCGCCGGGGCCTTTGGTGGGGGAGATGGGTAAAGGGAGGGGGTTTGGGTGGGTTGTGTACGTTTTTATCTTCCTCTGGTCAATACTTGTTTTTAATGTTCAAGATTGCTGTTATTTATTATTTTTTTGATATTGTAAATCTGCCCCGAGCTGCTTCGGCCGGAGGGGCAGGGTATTCAGCTTTTATATAAATAAATGAATTCTAAGCTGCCTGTAAACCTTGCACCCTCTGCTATTCTCATCAGATCAGCTAAGAGGGCTCATGATGCTCACTCTCCCCAAATCACACTTCTGTTTTTACTCTCACCAGCTCTGCTGTCAGCGCGAGGGGCAGACTAGCCCGGTTCTGGGATCAGATGATGAGACAGATCATTCCAATCATCAACAAGCCTGGGCTGAGACTGTTCCTGCCCATCTGGGAATAACAGCTTCATGGAACATCCCTGTCTCATGAGTTTGGCTGGGTTTTCTCCCAGTGGCGGCAGGGGAAGAACAGTTTCTAATCACTCAGCAATTTGGGAATAGTGAGAGAAAGGATGTAAAAATGCCAGCCTCCTCCTGAACCCAAGATCCGTCTAATCCAGTGGTTTTCAAACTGGTGGGAGTGGGGAGCACAAGGAGGAGCACAGCTGGCAAATACCCAGATCCGCTGAGCTGGGGGAATTTCCAAAGTGATCAGGTACCTAGGGGGAGAGTCAGAGACCAAGGAAAGCAGGAGACCTGGGGAGGAGAGGGAGGACCCCAGCTACCACAGGTATAAGGAAGCGCTGGGGGGGAGGTGGGGGAGGTACAGTTTATGAAGTTTGAGAACCTTATAACTGCTGTTTTAAGCAACGTTATTCAGAAACAGGAAAGAGCAAATAACTAAAAGAGAAAAGCTAAGACAAGGTATCAGAAACCTAAAGGGAGAGTGGTATTTGTGATGAGCAACAAAGCAGACTCAAGGCACGAATATGTTCATTTAACAAGTAGGTCTTTGGGCTGATGGTTCTATGCACATTTAACATTATTTATACATGTTTTTCGTAGAGCATACCAAGCGTGTTGATGGACAGGAGATGTTCTGGCATTTCCAGCATTTAATATAATTTATTAGGTGCAGTTGGGGGTGGGGGTGGGGGTGTGCATTCACTTTGGAGTCTCTTACAAAGCTGCTCTGTCCCGTCTTCTGACGTGGCGGCGGCACTCCCGCGAGAAGACAACGCGGCGGGGGAAGGAGGCGGACACCGTCACAACTTCCGGCAGGAGCAGGGTTTTGCCACGATAATGCTCACGAATGACAGGGCTGGATTTTGAACCCTGTCATTCATGAGTATTGTCGCGACAGAACCCCGTTTGCACTAGAAGTTGTGACGGTGTCCGCCTCCTTCCCCCGCCACGTTGTCTTCTCGTGGGAGTGCTGTAAGGTGTGAAAGCGGCCTTAGCTTTGCCACCGAGCAGAAGAATTGGGCTTTCCTTGGCCTGCTGAGCCGTGGGGAAACACGATGGGTGAGGGCTGGGAAACCCAGAGCAGTCTGGGGACAGCTGCTCATCAGTGGCTCTAAGTTAGGTCAAATGGGACTTTGGCAGGATGCGAAGGGGGTGGGGTTAATGAAGGAGGGAAAAGAAAATATGCAAGAAGTTTTATACAATGTACATTATAAAGAGAGCACAGGAGGCCAGAAAAACCAGAAATGTTAATAGTAAAACCTCCACTCTCAGAGGCTGATGTAGCAGCATGAAGTAGCAATCAAGAATCTAATAAAGCTTCGGTCACAATGTATTTTCTAGCGAGGACCATCAAGCTGGAACCTATTTTAACAGAACTGTCTAACAGTAATTGGCAGTGGAATGACATTCCAAATTCTTGGCTATAGGCACAAAACGCAGCCAGACCTCACCAAACCTTAACACAGATGCTAAAATTCATAGCACACAGACCGAGAATGGTCTTTCTTCCATGGCCATCCAGATTAGTCTAGATTCACTGCTGATGGTATCAGACGACTGTCGAAAGAGATCTGTAATTGATTAACAATTTTTCCCATGCAGTGCTTTCTTGGGCTGCCTGGGGCTACAGTACCTCAAACAGATATTGGTAAAAGGAAGTCATGCCTTACCGATCTCTGACAATTCTGTGTGAGAGCACATCACAGAACACACAGCTACAGCTAATAGTGTCCCAGGATTATCAGAAAACCTTTGACAAAGTAACTCAGGCAAAGGCTCTTACAAAAACCAAGCTGCTTCTGGATGGTCTCCCTTATGCCTAAACTTGTCCTGTAGAATCTAACCTGCAGTCAGCACAGACCTTAAAGCCATGTTTTGGGCTCTGGCCCTCAGGTCCACCAGGACATTCCCCCAAAGGGAAGGTGCACTGGGCAGCAGGTCCCCAGGGCAAGGATGATCAAGGCCCCACAAGTGCCTAACAATAATTTCCAAAGCAGCTAGGTGAGCGCAAGTTAAATATCCAAGCCAGAGGATCAGATCCAGTAGGGAAGCAAGCTGGTAGAAAAGCAACAGCAAGCAGCTGTGAAACACCCAAAAGCAGTCGACCCCTGGGCAATGCACATCTGGTGAGAGCAGCCACTATGAGCAGCTGCTTCTAGAGATGAGAGAGAACAGCGTCAAACTGGGGGTGCCTTCCAGGCTTGAGACCAGACCGTCAGGGGTCTTGTCACGTCTGCTCAGTAGGTGCCTAGGCTCGACCGCAATGATAATGAATATTCTTCGTGGACTGAGGCATCTGGCATGGACCGCCGGGCCAGACAGAGCATTGGTTTGACTCAGGCTGGCCGTTCTTAGCTCTCTTTGACAAACCATTTCACTACACAGACTGGTTGTTCCAGTGAAGATCTGTGGCAAACCTTGTATTGCTGATATCGTATCCTCCCTGAATGTGCACCTACATGGAACAAGTTTTATTTTGGCTTCTTGAAAAAGAGAGCTGCTTGGAATGAGAAATCTAGCTTTCTCTAGTTCAGAGTTCCTACCACCACACGCGTTCCTCAGCTTACACAACAGCTGCTTCTGACAGTGCAATTTCCTCCTCAGAAATAAACAAGACTAAGCAGGTAATTTCAGATGCAGTTCTGCCAGTCGAGTGCCACTAGCATGAAATCACGTTCCACCAATCCTGCTTCGTGCTATCCAAAGCACTTTATGGTTAGAAGCCACACTGTTAGCCTTAAGAATATAAGTGGTGCCAGACTGGGTCCATCCAGCCCAGCACCTGTCTCCGACAGCGGCCAGTCCCAGCCGCTTAGGAGAAGTCCCCAGCAGGTCACAACGGGGGGATCCGTTCCCAGCTGCCGACAATCAGAGGTTACATTCCCCAAACCTACCTGGCTAATAGCTGCGAAGGGGCCGATCCTCCAGAAACTGGTCCAACCCTTTCTTACACCTAGCTCTGCTACTGGCCTTGACCACGCCTTCTGGCAACCAAATTCATAGCGCAATTGTGCACTGAGCAAAAAAATACTTTGTTTTAAATCTACTGCCTGTTAGGTTTCATGGAGTGTCCCCTAGTTCTAGTGCTATTTGAGAGGGTAAATAACAGCTCCCTATCGACTCGTTCCGCACCACTCAAGAATTTATAAACCTCTATCATGTCCCCTCTCAGTCTTCTCTTCTCTAAGCTGAAGAGACCCAACCCATCCAGCCTCTCTTCGCAGAGGAGCCGTTCGACACCCCTTATAATTTTTGTTGCCATTCTCTGCACCTTTTCTATTTCAACCAGATCTTTTTTGAGATGAGACCAGAACTGCACACAATATTCAAGGTGCAGCTGCACCATAGACTTATATAGTGGCATTATGATATTTTCAGTTTTATTCTCTATTCCTTTATGAATGATTCCTAACACTCTGTTTGTTTTTTGACAGCCACCGCACACTGAGCTGAGGATTTCAGTGTTTTGTCCACAATGACTCCACGGTCCTTTTCCTGAGTGGTTACTCCTAATTTAGAACCCAGCATTGTGTACATAGTTTGGATTATTTTTCCCTATGTGCATCACTTTGTACTTGCCCACATTAAATTTCATCTGCCACTTAGATGCCCAGTCACCCAGTCTCGCAAGAGTCCCCTGCAATTCTTCAGAGTCCATTGGTGTTAAGTACCTTGAATAACTTGGTGTCGTCTGCAAATCTGATCACCTCATTCCCCTTTCGAGATTATTCATGAATTTTAATAAGGTCCCACATAAAGGACTCTTGAGAAAATTATAAAGCCATGGGATAGGAGGTAGAGTTTTGCTATGGACTGGTAGCTGATTAAAGGATAGAAAGCAAAGAGTGGGACTAAATGGCCAGTTTTCACAATGGAGGGATGTAAAAAGTGGTGTGCCCCAAGGATCTGTACTGGGACCGGTTCTTTACAAAGTATTCATTAATGATCTGGAAAAAGGGGTTAAGAGTGAGGTGATCAAATTTGCAGATGACACCAAGTTATTCAGAGTAGTCAGAACACGAGCAGACTGTGAGGAGCTGCAGCAAGATCTTACAAGACTGGGTGCCTGGGCATCTAAATGGCAGATGAGATTTAATGTGGACAAGTGCAAAGTGATGCACATTGGGAAAAATAATCCAAATTATGAGTACACAATGCTGGGTACTAAGCTAGGAGTTACCACTCAGGAAAAGGATCTGGGAGTGACTGTGGATAATACACTGAAATCCTCAGCCCAGTGTGCCGCAGCGGTCAAAAAAGCAAATAGAATGTTAGGAATTATTCGCAAGGGAATAGAGAATAAAACTGAGGATGTCATAATGCCTCTATACAAATCAATGGTGCGACCGCACCTTGAATATTGTGTGCAGTTCTGGTCGCCCCATCTCAAAAAAGACATAGCGGAACTAGAAAAGGTACAGAGAAGGGCAACAAAAATGATCCAGGGTATGGAACAGCACCCGTATGAGGAGAGGCTTGATAGGTTGGGGCTCTTCAGCTTGGAAAAGAGACGGCTGAGAGGAGATAGGATAGAGGTCTATAAAATCATGAGTGGGGTGGAACTTGTAAACAGGGAACGGTTATTTACCCTCTCAGCTAGTACTAGAACTAGGGGACACTCCATGAAACTCACAGGTGGCAGAGTAAAAACAGACAAAAGAAAGTATTTTTTCACTCAGCGTACAATTAGGTTGTACAATTTACTGCCAGGGGAGGTGGTCAAGGCCAGTACTATAGCGGAGTTTAAAAGAGGTTTGGACAAGTTTCTGGAAGATAGCTCCATTGGCAGCTATTAGCCAGACAGGATTGGGGAACAAAACCCTTTACTGTCGGGAGCCTGGGGTGACCCAGAGGGAATGGATAGCATGGTGACCTGCTGGGTGCTTCTCCCAGGCCCCCCGTGACTGGCCAGTCAGAGACAGGATGCTGGGCTGGATGGACCGTTCAGCTGACCCAGTATGGCACTTCTTACGTTCTTATGAATACTTTAAACATTGGTCCCAGTACAGATGCTTGGGGCACTCCGCTACTTACTTCTCGCCACTGTGAAAACTGACCATTTAGTCCTACTCTGTTTCCTATTCTTTAACCAGTTATCGATCCACAAAAGGACACTGGCTCCTATCCCATGACTTTTTAATTTTCTCAAGAATTTCTCATGAGGGAGCTTATCAAATGCTTTCTGAAAATCCAGGTACACTATATCTACAGACTCCCCCTTATCCACATGCTTGTTCACACCCTCAAAAAATTTATATCCGTTAGTGGGGGATGACTTCCCTTTCCTAAATCCATGTTGACTCTTCCCTATTAAGCCGTGTTTATCAACGTGCCCAGTAATGCTGTTTTTAATAATAATTTTCACCATTTTGTCCAGCACAGATAGCAGGCTCACCGGTCTGTAGTTTCCAGGATCGCATCTTAAGCCCTTTTTAAATGATCTGTGTTATGTTTGCTGATACAGTGCTACCCTCCAGTCCTCAAGTACAGTGGCAGATTTTAGCGACAGGTTACAAATGACCAGTAGTATCCCTGCAATTTCGTATTTGAGTTCCTCAAGAACTCCAGGGTGTAAACCATCTGGTCCTGGTGATTTTGTTACTATTTCGTTTGTCAATTTGCTCTGGAATAGGTTCTCGAGTCACACTGATCTGTGAAAGCTCTTCCAATTCATCACCTACAAAGAGGATGTGGTATCTCCCCAACATCATCTTCCATGAAGGCCAAAGCAAACAATTCATTCAGCTTCTCTGCAACCGCCTTATCATTCCTGAGCGTCCCTTTCACCCCCTGCTCATCGAATGGACCAAGGGACTCTCTAGCCGGCCTCCTGCTTCTCATGGACTTTAAAGAAAGGTTTTATTATTAGTTTTTGCCTCTTTAGCGAGTCTCTCTTCAAATTCTCTCTTGGCCCATCTCATTCACGTTTTACATCTAATTCGCCGGTGCTTAGGCTCTTCCGTAGTTTCCTCATTAGAAGTAGCTTTCCATTTTTTAAAGGATGCCTTTTTTGCGCTAACAGTCTCTGTCACCTACCCGCTTAGCCAGGCTGCCAGGCATTTGGTCCACTTCCTACCTTTTTTAACCTGTGGAATACAATCTGGGCTTCCAATATGATGTTTTAAAAATAGTCTCAACGCCTCGTGCAGACATTTAATCCTCATCACGGCTTCTTTTAGTCTCCTAACTAGCTGCCTCATTTTAGCAGTCTCTCCCTTTTTAAAGTAAAATGTTACTGCAGTAGTTTTATTCACCATTCTCCCGCCAGTAATTATTGCCAATTTGATTATATTATAATCACTATTGCCAAGCGGCTCCGGTACCATCATCCCTTGCCCCAGGCCCTGCACACCACTTAGCCTCAATCTAAAGTAGTTCTTCCTCTTGCTGGTTCCAGGACCAGCTGCTCCAAGAAGCAGTCATTTATGACATCTGAAAACCCCCTCTATGTCACACCCAGAGGAGACATTCACCCAGTCAATATTAGGAGAACTGAAATCACAGATTATTATTGCTACCGACTTTAGTAGCCTCTCTAATCTCCACTAGCATTTTATAGTCGGTCGGGGGGTGGGTTGATAGTCTAGCCCCACTGCTAGTTCCACGTCAAACATTCCTCTTACCCTTGGAATTGCTGTCCATAGAGATTCCAGAGGACAGTTCCCTTCCTGTAAAACGTTCATCCTGCTTGACTCAGTGCTGTCTCTAACACAAAGTGCCACCAGCTCCATCTACTCTGTCATTTCAATATACTTTGTAGCACGGTATTAGTGTCCCATTGGGTCTCCTCACTCCACCAGCTCTCTGAGATGCCCATTATGTCTAGAGCTTCATTTAGCGCCAAACACTCTCATTCTCCCCATTTACAGCTTAGACTCTTCTAGCGTTTGTAAACGTATTATTTTTATTTTTATTGTTAGTCTTCTCATTATAACTCCCCATTTCAGGTACTTTGGACTCATTTATATTTGTCTGATCTGCACTGATTTCTGTCAGAGCTCCCTCAGCTTCTTTCCTATCCTCTGTATTAAGATACTCTAATTTCCCTGAATTAAGAGCATCCTTTGAAGAAGCCTCCATCCGAACCACGCGCTCCTCAGCGTCTCTCGACTTTCCCCTGGATTCTAGTTTAAAATCTGCTCTCACGCTTTTTTAATTTTTAGCACCAGCAGCCGGGTTCCGTTCTAGTTAATCCCATCGGTACAGGCTCCCTCTTCCCCAAAAGGTTCCCCAGTTCCTAATGAATGTAAATCCCTCCTCCCTGCACCATTGTCTCATCCACGCATTGAGATTCCGGAGCTCCGCCTGCCTCTGGGGTTCTGCACGTGGAACCGGGAGCAGTTCGGAGAACGCTACCCTGGCCGTTCTGGGCTTCAGTCTCTACCCAGAAGCCTAAATTTAGCCTCCAGAACCTCCCTCCTACATCTTGCTAGGTCACTGGTACCTACACGTACGACAGCCGGCTCCTCCCCAGCACTCTCTACAATTCTGTCTAGGTGGTGCATGAGGTACACAACCTTCGCACCAGGCAGGCAATTCACCATGGCCACCAGCAACCCAGCTATCTACTTTTCTAATAATCAAACCACAAACTACCATGGCTATCCTATTCCCAACCCCTGGAGACGTATTCTCAGCGCAAAAGGATAAAGGCAGGTCCCAGCTACGGGATCACTTCCCGCTATTCCAGTCTGATGCTCTCCTTCCTGGAGCCCTTGCTCCTCCAAAGCAGCCCAGAGGCTGCCAGAGTGGTGGTGGCTCCTGAATGACACGTCATTGTACCTCTCTGTCTGCCTCGGCTCCTCCAGTTCTGCTACTCTAGCCAAGCTCCAGTGGCCGCACACGTTCTCGGAGAGCTAGGAGCTCTGGGTGCACACGTACGACCTCTTCCCAACAGGAATGTCGCATGCCGTGCAAAGGACTGAATAGCCCCCATCCCACTGCTGGGCTGCCGGCTGCATCTTTTTTCTTCTTTTTTTAAAAGGGGGGGGGGGGACACGCTTACGCCTAGTTTTGTATCTAGTTAAGACAGGAAAGAGCTAATCTTCCTGAGCTGCTAAACTCTGGGACTTTTTCGGTTAAGGATTTAATTAACAGGGATTTAGTCTTTTGGGTGGTGGTTGTTATGAATTATTTATATAGCATCAGCTGTGTACCCGGCACTGTACAATCAGACTCACATCAACAGTCTCCCCTGCAGGCTTCCTCCTAGGCAAATTCCCTGTTTTCTGGCCCTGTTCACCTTACAAATCATTCCACAATGAAACAGAAGATTTGTTCAAATGCAGCACTAAGTTGTCTGCCTAATGATGAACAGACACATCACAGTGACACTGCCACAGTATGTGAGCTGGGAAGGCATTTCATCTTTTTACTTTCTCTTCTAGTTTGCTATAAAATACTTTTAATTCTGCTGTGCTAGTTCTCGTCCCCTGCAAACCTGCTTGTCGTCTTGGCATCCCTGGGACTGCTGCAGCCTCTCCTGCCCAGTCTTCCCAAAGCCCGGATTATACAAGAGACACGGTTCTCTGGCTTTCAGCAGGATACGCACACCAGGATGGGATTCATGCTCTCGGACAGGGGTTCTCAAACTACAGCACAAAAGGGACTTGAAGAGGATGATGGGGCCAATGAGAGAAGGCATATGTCAAACACACTGTAAAGAAGTTAGTCCAAAACTAATGATCCAAGGACTTCAAGTGTTTCAGGGAAGTCTGGATTTGGTACCAAATAATAAACTTGTAGAGTTCAATTCTACCCACCTCTGAAGCTTACTATTGTGGCTCCTGGGATACACTTTAGTTATCCTCTAGTCTCTCTTTGGTAGACAAGAAGTATCACAGACATCAAAATATTGTCAAGGTGTAATAGGGTAGATGGTGACTATAAATGCACAGCACACAAATCCTTACACGTACTTCTGCAGCAGGAAAGCGCAGACACACACACGCACTCGCTCTCATGCTGAGCGTACAGTTTGCAGTAGGATGCTGAAACTACCTGCTGGCAAATCAATGAAGTTAGATCACACAAAACAGGGAAGCTCACTTAGCACCAACAAATGCTAATTACTCCAAGTTTTGACAAACAATTCCATCTTTTACTGGGATAGAGTGAAGAGTTCAAGTTATTTTCATTTGCAGATACTAGCAGACTGAGAATTTCAATCAAATGCTCTAAAAATACTGGAAACGTGTTAAATGTCCCATGCAGTCTTCAACAGCATGCTTCATTTTTGAATCCATTACTGAATGCATTCCAGCAAGCCTGACAAATTCGTGGCATAACAAGGTGCAACACAGCTGACTCTGGTAGTTACTTTTCATGCTTTCTATGAGGAAATACGAGAAATTCACAGGCCATGCAGGATGAAGTGTTAGCGAGTACTGAAAAAAAATGTCTTTCCCAAGTGGGCGAGCTCAAAACATCCACGGTGACAGTAGAACTCCAATCAATCTGGGAGTTGGAGACTTGTTTTCTCTGCCCCCTCCCCTTCCCTCCAGTCTCTTGCTCAGTAGCAGTCAAATGAAAATTATGAATTGCACTGGTACCTGCTACTGGGGACTATAGAAGAAGTGTCCGTTCCCTCATGCAGTGACTGGCATTCTCTCCCTCACATCAGCGTCCATGCGCCCAAAGCAACAAAAGAGCCATCTCCCACTGCTGATTCAGAGCTATTTCAGCAAAAGAAACTGAAGGTTTTACTACTGCTAATGGAGATGTAAAGCTAAACAGAGTCCCTCAGCAATTAGGTCAGCACTAGAGGCAGAAGTCAGGCTTTTCACTGATCCAAAATATGGAGGTTCCAGCAGCAGCTCATTCTTACCCAACCTAGTCAATGATCTCCATGTGAGAATATAAGGCTGTGTCTATGGGTAGCAGACACTGTAGTCTGCGTTAAGACTTGGCTGCCATTTGTTCTGTTGCTCCCTAAAAAGCCCCTTTGGGGATTCCTCTTCATGTGAAGTCTCTGCTCAAAGTTGAATTATTTTGTTGGGGCAATTCAGATGACATCTTGTACTGGGCCAGCTACACAAGCTTTCTGGCCACATCGGGTCCTTCCTTGGGCACGTAACAAGTCAGAACTAGGGAAGGTTGGGAATTATGCACAGAAACATTTCGGGAGGGTGCAACAGGAGCAAAATTTCTAGTTGTATTTCCAATCAATTGTACACAATGCAGGACACACAGCAGGCCAGTCTAAACCAACAGGCTGAGCTACTCACCTATTTCTGGACTGGCTTAAAAGCCCTGGGTCTAATCGGAGTCCATGACGTTCTGCAGCCAATCAAGCGGAGAAGCATGGGACTAACCCAAGAGCTGAAGAGCTCCCAACCTTGGTTTTTAACATCCTCACCAATGGTTTTAAATGTTTGAGCTACTAAAAAGCTCCCTCCCAGGTGATTGCAGCCCTTCTATTTACCTGCCTTGCGTTTTCTCACGCCCATAGTTCTGACTTGCTACATGCTTAAAGAAGGGCTCTGTGTGGCCTGAAACACTGTACACTCTCCCCAACAGTAGCTAATCCAATAACCAAGATTGTCGGGAACCACACACTCTCTCTAAATGGATTCGGTCATGTTTCAAACAGGCAAGTATTGAGCCTCATTGCCCAATATAAAAACATTGGAGTCTCAGTTAAATTTCAGCCCTTCCAAGTTAAGAAAAGTCAAAGGGGGAGGAGGGGAAATCTGAAACTCAGGAAATCTGAAAGTTAACCCACACTGGGCAAACACCCTCCTTGTTTTGCTTAATTCTAAGGGTCATTGCTCTACAAAACCATATTGAATGTGAAACAGGGTGGTGGGTAATGCGGCTGAAGGAACCTGGCTCATGTGTAATCCTACACATTTTAAACACTGCATTATCATAAATGTAAGATGTCTAGCTGCAGATTACTCATTGCTATTTCAACACTATTTAGAGAAACATTCCACCTATCACTGCTTCAGATGTGTATCGTTTTAATGCCGCCTCCCCGCCCCCCGGAAGTCTAAGCTGATGACATAGCTGTTTTAGAAAAGAAAATTCAGTTCAGTTTCTGAATCCTGAGAAAGGGCACTTGCAAAGATGTGCGAGGTAAGCAGCACTAGTTATTTATTAGAAAGGGATTAACAGTCACTGAAACAGTAAAACAACTGCTAGTCTATTCATCTTTAAATCACACTGGAAGTCGTAGAACACACACATTTAAATGGGTGCACCATATTAGGTGAGAATAACATCTTCCTAACTAATTAACTATTCCTTAGGTTATGGAAAATTACTTTTCAGCAATTTATTGTTTGAAATTAGACTATTAGGATCTCATTTAGATTACACCCAAGTTTGCCTTCAATCCCGAATCTAAAGGAGTAATTACAGTAAAACCTCATTAATTTAATGAGAACTGCTGGAATTAATGAGTAAACATGTTTTGACAATGCAAGGATACTAGGACAAAACATACTTGATTAAGCATGGAAATTCAGTTTTCAGTTCCCAATACCACTTCATGCCCAGCAATGAAGCAAATATTCTGTAGGGCTATTATGTGGCACTTGCAGTTCTTTCGAGACCTCACAACGGCACTACCTTTGCAGTTAAAGTGAGGGGGCAGCTAGGTGTGTGGGAAGAGCAGACACAATTAACAAGGTTTTATGGTTGTCAGCGTAGACAGGAAGTGGCTGCTTCATTATATGGGTATTCAAACCTATTCCTCTTTGCAAAAAGAGCTCATGAAGAGGGAGAGTGTGTCAGGAGCTCAAGCACACAATGGGATGTGTGAATCTACACAAATACTGGGTGTTTTCACAGGAGTGCTGCCTCAACGTGCCCTTTTACATAGTGCCAGGGAAGCCTTTTCAAAGGCGTATGTCATTTCTAGATACAGGTTTAGCAGATAGTGGGAGGATGGGGTTTTGTTATTTTGCCGGCCCAAGCGCTGCTGGCTTCAATCAGAGGAAAGACTACTAGTCAGGTGGATGTTTGGAACCCTGAAGATGTCACCATTATACATACCCTCTGACTGCAGGTCTAAATATTCTGAGCAATACCCGGAGAGAGAGAAAGAGGGGGGGCAAGACAAACAAGGGAGAGAAGAGGAGAGAAAGAAAAAGAAAACAGTAAAGATTGCTTCAAAAACAGAAAATAATTCCCTTTGTATTAGCGCTGTACCCATAAGAACATAAGAAATGCCAGACTGGGTCAGACCAATGGTCCATCGAACCCAGCATCCTGTCTCCGACACTGGCCAGTCACGGGGACCTGGGAGAAGCACCCAACAGGTCACCCAGATGGTCTCCCAGCCTATTACAATGACAAAGGCAAAAGATGGTTAAGAAAGCTTCTCTAAACATACACAATTACTGGGCCCTGGGGCCGCCATGTACCGCTAAAGGCAACAGACCCCAAAACTGAACCAAGGGCTCAATAAACCATGAAGAGCTTCCAACAAGACCAATTAAAAATCCTGGTTATCAAATAGCAACAAAACACAGCAGAAAAAGCATTCTAGAGGCCACTCATCATGGTCCCTTTGTGGATTATTAGAAACTTGCATCAAGTTTCCTAGGGATCTTCTGCTGAATGTACAAATTCCAGAAACGTAGTCATGTTAGTCTCCAGCTCTAAAATCAGCAAAGAAGAATCTTGTGGCACCTTAAGGACTAAAAGAAAATGTCTTTATTTTGGCATGAGCAAGAGCTGACTTTCTCGGATGTATGAGACAATAAGAAGTGTCAGACCATCAAGCCCAACACCCGTCTCCCAACAGCAGCCAATCTCAGCCGCTTGGACGTACTCCCCCCAAGCGGTCACGATGGGGCGATCCATTCCATGCTGTTCACGCCCAGCTCCCAACAGTGAGGGGTTACATTCCCCCAGACCTACCCAGCTAGTAGACCTCTCCTCCAAAAACTTGCTCAATCCCTTTTTAAACCCAGCTCTACTACTACTACTGGCTCTGACCTCATCGTCTGCCCAAAAATTCCACAACTTGATTGTGTGTTGAGTGAAAAAAAACACTCTCTTTTATTTGTTTTAAATCTACTACCCGTTGGGTGTCCCTTAGTTCTAGTACTATTTGAGAGGGAAAATAACCATTCCTTAACTACTCATTCCGCACCAGTCATGATTGTATAAACTTCTGTCCTATCCCCTCTGACGTCTCTTCTCCAAGCTGAAGAGCCCCAACCCAACCAGCCTCTCTTCGTACAGAAGCCGTTCCAGACCCTGGATCATTTTTGTTGCCCTTCTCTGTATCTTTTCTAAATTCTACTATGTCTTTTTTGAGATGCGGCGACCAGAACTGCACATGCTACTCCATAGATTTATATAGAGGCATTATGATATTTTCAGTTTTATTTTCATCCCTTTACAAATGATTATAAAGAATTGCTTCTATGAATCCTAAACACCTGAACAAAATGGCCATGTGTCAATGTTTGCTCTATAATGCAAGGAGAAAGGATGGAACAACTCAGGTGTGTTGCAGTAAGTCTTGTACTAAAGTTCCTCATCGATCCCAACGGTAGATTAGCATCAACTAGATCGTCTCAGTTAAAACTACTTCTCCAGCAAGGGTCAACTAACGATAGAAGACAGAATCCTGAGGTGAGTTAAAGAGGGCCCCAGAATTTGGAAAAGCTGTTGTAGCAGACTACTGGAATAGGAGGCACCGTAACCCTGGCAGCTTCTCCAAAACCATCAAGCATACAGATTACAGCCAATCAGGTTGCAAAGCAAGGGCGGTGCGCATTGCAGGGCACCAGGGGCATTGCCCCTCCTGGTCTGATCCCCCCCTCCACATGCTCTTCATGCTTTTAAAAAGAAAGGGGGGAAAAGAAAAAACAACCCTCACCTGAGTCACAAAGGCACCGAGGGTGTGGGGGGAGGGAAGGAGGCAGCAACCCACTCCAGACTTGCTCCCAGTCCTCCACATTCAGCAATCAGCTGATCAGCACGAGCTGAGTGCTCAGTGTTGTTGCTGTGCCTCCCTGGGCCAGTGCCTCCTTCTGAGCCTGCTCTACGGAGTCCCTTAAGGGACAAAACTTTACAAAAGAGATTTGGGCAGTTGGGCTTAAAGCCCATGCTGCCTGAATGGGGAAAAGCACTTTGCTTTTCCCACCAAGGGGGGCAGTGTCCCATTGAGCCCTATGGGCTGCTGTGAAAGATGCTGTCTGGACTGGAGACTCAAAGACCCAGGCACTGTGTGCCTGTGCACAGCTGCTGTTGTTGAGGGCTCAGGTTGCCTGCCTGTATCCCACCCCCTCGGATGGGGCTAAAAGAGAGCTCTTTTGGCATGCTGGTGATCTGTGTCATTTTGGTGGAGACAGTGTGCTGGCTGGCCTGGCTTGTTTGTGGCTTTGTTACCCCATGCTGCTGCTGGACCTGCATCAGACACATCCCCATTGGTGAGTTTGTTATTTTGCTGGGAGACATTGATGAAAATGGGGCTGCTGGGGGGAATGGGGCTGGTGGGAGACACTGATGAAAATGGGGCTGGGGGTTAAGGGGGCTGCTGGGGAAAATCGGGCTTCGGCAGAGCTGTAACAGTGAAGCATGTTTTGGGGGACAAGTGGAATTCCTCGCTGTTGCTTTTGTGGTGTGATAAGACATAATATGGTTCAGTTGGTTTAAGATCTGGTTTGACTTTGCTTGTTCTGCGTTCGTGTTTGCATGTGCACTGCTGGTTTGTCCCACTCTTTTCCCAAACCCCTCAAGCATGAGAAAAGGCTGTGGCTATTTTCTGGTGCCCCAACTGGCCATGGCTGCTCTTGGTTAAAATTAGTCTTTCTTGGCTGTTTTTGACATAAACTGTCTGCTTTCTGTTTCATGGGTGAGGGACCATGGGGCTTGGATGCAAGGGTTTCTAATCTTTGCTGGAATGTTCCCTGCATTTTAAAATGGCCCCGCCCTTTGCAATTTGGTGGGATGTTGTGGCAGGCTTTTTCACTAATGGCTACTCCTTGCATGAATGCTCCGTGTTTAGTTGTAAGCAGAAGCTACCTCTTACATTGCAACCGAGCTGTGTAGCATATTTGGGGGGACAAGTGGAAATCCCTGCTGCTGCTTTTATGGTGCGCTAAGGACTGCAGATAACATTGTTGCCTTAAGATGGTTTTTTCTGCTTGCTCTGTGTTTGCATGATGCATTGCTGCTTTCCTTCTCCCCTCCCAAGCATGAGTAGAGAGGCCATTTTGTAAATGTGTGGGTCTACTGGTTATGGCTACTCTTTTTATTTTATTTTTTAAATGGTCACTTTGCTGTTTCACTGCTGCTCCCTGCCGGAAAGTAGTTTCTGGCCTCTCTGCTTGTGACTATGTGCCCGGGGTTTTGTTGAGAAACAGAAATGCATTGTTTAAATTTTGATGGGGCTGGTTTGGAGGCAGTGGAGGCCTGCAACTGGCCAAACTTTTTTAAAAGGCTTGTTTGCTTGGACAGGCATTTGGCTGCTGGGTATACGGTGTGGGTACTGGGGATGCGGGTCTCGATGGATCTAATTTGGTGGCAATGCAGGCCCGCAACAGGCCAAACATTTTAAAAAGCCCTGTTTGCTTGGACAGGCATTTGGCTATCGGGGATAAGGTGTAGTTACTAGTGATGCTGGTCTGGATGGGCCTGATTTGGTGGTAATGCAGCGCTGAAACTGGCCAAACTTTTTTAAAAAGTCTGTTTAATTAGACAGGGATAGTGTTGGTACTGGGGATGCTGTTTTAGACGGGGAGTGTTTGGTTGCTATACAGGCCTGCAATTGGCCAAACATTTTAAAAAAGACCTGTGCCTTTGGATGGGTATTTGGCTACCGGGGATACAGTGTAGGTAACTAGGGATGCTGGTTTGGATGGGGCGTGTTTGGTTGCTCTACAGGCCTGCAGATGCTCTCCTTGTGAACAGAGGAGAAAGTAAGTAGGAGCACGGAAGAAGAGAAGGCTGTAGACAACAAGGAAACCCCTTTCCCCCACTGAACCCATCTCTTCCCCCTTACTCTTCTCGTGCTCCAAAACCAAACTCTTTCCCTCCTACTTCTCCTCTGTCTTGTCCGTCTCTTCCCTTTCATTATCTTCTGGTTCGGCTTGATTTCCAAGCCAGAAGGAAGGCTTGTCCCAAAGCCTACACCTTCAGAAGGCTACAGGTGGCCAAGGATGCCATGAAAATTGAGGATTTGACGGTTCAGGATAAAGGTAGGCGATAGCAACGTGGGCTATTTTTGTAACCTGCAATGGTTAATTTGGACCCGGTGGGAAAGAGAGAGTGGATGGGACCCCAGTAAGAGGGCTCTCTATCCCCCAGTGGTAGTGCTTCACACAGCAGTAAGGAGTTCCCAGCATTAACTAATGTAATGTCAATCCAATGTTAACCCTGGGAATTCCTTGCTGCTGGGTTAAAGCCACACCACTGGCCTACCGTGTCCCTGGCTCCGCCTACCGTTGCCCTGGCTCCACCTACCGTTGCCCTGGCTCCGTCTCTAGGCCAGGCTCTGCCTACTGTTGCCCCAGCTCTGCCTTTAGGCTCGCTGGCCTGTCAGCAGCTTTGCTGCCAGCAGTAAATTTAACCCACCCACTGCCCCACCAGCCACCACTGCTGAGAAGAGCAGCAAAAACCTAGACTTCATTTCTCTCCTCAGTATTCCAGCCAAGGGTGCTACGGTATCCTAGACCGAACTGGTGAACAAGAGACCTGGCTGACCGGGGATTTATATAAGCACGTAGGAGTTAAGCACCTAGGGCAGGGGCTCATGAGCACTAGCGTGACAGATTGCACAGATAAAGGCCACGTTCAGACATGCCCCCCCCAATGCATATTTGGGCTGCGGGGAGGAATACGCAGCTCGAATAGGCGCGGGGATTGGCCGGTCTGAAAGGCCCTCCTGCACGGCTTTGCTGGCAGACATTCAGGGATGCAGAGCAGGCAATCGAGCTCAGCAAAGCCGCGCAGGGGGGCCTTTCAGACTGGCCAATCCCAGTGCATATTCAGGCTGCACATCTCACCCACCCCCCCAGCCCAAATACACGCGGGGGGGGGAATGTCTGAAAGTGGCCTATGTCTCCTCCCTACAATTTAATTCAATTCAATTCAATTCAATGGAAACAGATAATTAATCCATTAATCCCAGCTCACATTGACTTTAATGGACGAAGGACTGTTTCAAACAGCTCCCAAGCATTCCTGACAGCTGACTTGAGGAGCACTTTCACCCACTGCCCGAGCATTTGGGTGCTCCCAAGCAGCAGGTTGAGAATTCCTGACCTAGGGCGTGCTTTGTTTGTTAGCACTGCAACTGTTAGGGGTGTGCATTTCATTTTTATTATAATAACGAAAACGAAATAGGGATTTTTCACTTTCGTTATTGAACAACGAAAATGAAAGAACATAATGAAAAACAAAAGAATTTTGTTTTGTTATTACGAATTAATAGAAAAAACCTGACAAACATCTGTTCCAATTTGGGTGACGCTTGGCAGAACTGTTCCCCCTATGGAGGGTGATGTGCGCGCCAATTTCAGAATTATTGGATAAAGGGATCCGATTTTATAAGCAGTTGAAATTTGTTATTTTACAAAAATCTGCATACACATTCCTGGCTGTATCACGTGTCTGCCCCATCTTGGACAGATTATACCTCTCCCCAAGACTAGTCTCTGCACCAAATTCCAGATGCATTTCTGGCTGTAACATCTTTGTATTCCATCCATTTAACATGAAAGTTGGTAAGATTGTATCACAGTCGTTCAGACTCATCACCACCAAATTGTAGAAAGATGTGATAAAGGGTCCAAATTTTATAAGCAATTGAAGTTTCGCTCTTGAAGAATTTTGTTATTCAGGTCAACAGCACATGCAGTGCCATTCAGAGACCGGCATGACAGGGGGGAGGGGGCTGTAGAAGGGAGAGGGAGCAGCCCAACAGACTGACAGACACATTCACTGGCCAATTACTGAATGCTTCCACCTTTACAGGAGGACCAATCAGTGGTGATTCAAGGTGGGGATAGAATAGACATAAGCTGCTGTTCTTTGGGTCTGCTCTTTGTCTGTGGTTAGTTCTGGCTTTGGTCAGAGCATTGTCTCAAACTTTGCTGGCAGGCTGTGTGTGCGCGTGCATGCGCTCACGGCAAGAGTTCAGCTAGCTACATAAATCCAATCCCCATGCACCTGGGGTGCTGCCCAACATCCTCCTGCCCCCTCCTGGGGCGTTCTCTGCAAGTTGACGGACATCCCCACGCTGAAGCCGAGATGTGCCAAACAGCAGAGATGACCGATATCTCCTCTGGCCAATTGGCTTGACATTTCAAAGACACCCCGGCTGGGACAGAGATGTGACTGCCTCTCTTACTGCATGCTTCCAGCTTTCCAGGACCAATCCTGGGT
>QEPC01000113.1:1366420-1404872 GCA_003113815.1 Sphenodon punctatus | reverse complement strand
TGGCCGGCCTTGTGACCTGGAAGGGACTGGAACTCCTGTTGTTGATGCGGTCCGGCCCGGCCCCCTCTGGTCAATCAGGTTCACAGCCTTGGAGTATTTTTGGGTCCCTCACTGTACCTGGCCCTTTCTTTCCAACTTGGATCTGGCCAGTCACCCATGCGCTCATCACCTTGAGGCTAGATTACTGCAATGCACTCTACGTGGGGCTGCCCTTAATGACTTTTCGGAAGCTGTAGTTAGTGCAGAATGTGGCGGCTCGGCTCCTTTCAGGGACGAGTTGCTGGGAGCGCATTACACTGGTGCTCCAGAGTCTACGCTGGCTCCCTATACGCTTTCAAGGCACAATTCAAGGGGCTGGTTTTGACCTCGGAAGCCCTTAACGGTCTGGGTCCCACGTATCAGAGAGGCCACCAGTCCTACCCTGTCCCGCTGCAGCCCCTGGCCAGGAGTCAGGAGCGCCCTCTTGCAGGTTCCATCTCTGACCCTTTTTCGTAGAAGGGGGGGGCACAGGGGGGCGTTCTTGGTGGCTGCCACAGTTTCGTGGAACTCTCTTCCCCAGAGGTTTGCTTGGCCCTGAGCATCTTTCGGAAGCGGTGTAAAATGTTTTTATCTGAAAAGGCATTTGGCAGGTGGGGATAGGGGTGGGGTGGAAGTTTTTAATAGTATTAATGTTACTATTGTTATTGTTTTTATGGATTGTAAACCACCCTGAGCCTCTGCGGTATTTATTAAAAATAAATACACCGGTGCTCCAGAATCTTCTGCACTGGCTACCGGTAGCTTTCTGGGCATAATTTACGGTGCTGGTTTTGACCTACAAAGCCCTAAATGGTCTGGGCCCCACATATTTGAAAGCCCCCCCTCCCTTTCCCATCGTGGTCTCCGAGGCCAGCCAGGAGCACCCTCTTGTGGGGTCAATCTGCCCCATCGGGTTGTAACACACGGGCTTGCAGAGAAGCCCCACCCCCACCCCCAATGATGGAATTTGCTTCCCCTTGGAGGTTCATCTAAGCCTGAGGCTGTTCATCTTCCAGAGGCAACGCAAGACTGGGCATTTGACAGACAGGGATAGTGTTATTTAGGGAGGGTTGCGGTAAGAGATTGTAACTCATTATTATTCATTCTTGTGTATTTATTTTATGTTTTTACCCCACGGATAGGGCGGCATAACCAATTTAAATAATGTACCCACCCCAGGGGTCAGAATATGTATCCCTGGGGGTGCGCTTTTCTACTTCTAGATCCTGGACTGCTCAAAAAAAGATGCGCATTGCAATGGCTAGTAATTCTGTGGCGGGGATTCTTCTGCTCTAAAAGGCCTCGAAGTGCTCCAATGTTACTTTTGCACTTGAGGGTTTTAGAACCAAGCTTCTCCCACAGGTCTTCTATGGATCAGAAATCTGTCTTTTCAGTTGCTCAAAAGAAAAGGAAGTGATTTAGAACAAGTTTATGAGAGGCCTTATCTCTACCCCAATCGCGATGTTGCAGGCTGAAACTGGACCTGTATCTGTCTTGGCTAAGATTAGGGCCCTGACTTATTGGGTCAAAATCTGTCACCTGGACCCTTTGCGTCTGCCATGTATGTGCCTGGTCGAACCTTTCAGACATGAGGGGAGCAAGGTATCGGTGGTGGGGTGAAGCGTCTTAAGGCTCTTGCCAGAAGTAGCCTGCCCCAGACTCTGGCTCAGGCCTCTATCCGCAAACAACGGCTTTTAGATATTAGCATCCGAGGTACTGTCTAAAATGGCAGAAACTAAAATAGCTCCCTGGAATTTGCAGATAAAAAAACAGGCTTTTTGCTTGCACTTTATCTTTTCCATTTTACAGAGTTCCAACGACTTGTTTGATTCCAGCGTTACGAATCAGCCGTTATTAACAGCGGAGCTCTTCGGGTTGAGCTGTCTAAGAGATTGTACTCTTATTGGTTAGATGAAATAGAGTCCTTTGAGCATAGTATATTTTTTTGCCCCTTTTACGAGGACCTGAGACTGTGCTGGATAACCCCTCTTTTTGAAGGGAAGCTTTATCTTTCACTCAAAAATAAGATTGCTTTTTTGCTTGCTTCGAAAGATCTATCGGTATTGAAAGCCTTGGCTCTTTATTTTATGTCTATTCTCCATTTAATTTGATTATCTTATTCATTTTATTACACTTATATGCCGCCCCCTCATGCCAACAGCATCTCAGGGTGGTTTCCAACAAATATAAAACAATCAAAACAACATAAAATCAACTTTAAAATCTAAAAAATTTCAATATAATTATTTAACAATTAACACCCCCCCATACAGAAATTCAACCCACCTCCTCCTCCCCGCCTCCGAAAGCCTGGGAGAACAGCCATGTCTTACAGGCCTGACGGAAGGCCAACAGTCTCGGGGCCAGCTGTGCTTCCTCTGGGAGGGAGTTCCATAGCCGTGGCCCAGCCACCAAGAACGCCATTGTAGCCCCCTGCTTTACACGGGGGACCTCCAGGAAGGCACCTCTGGTGGACCGAAGGGGCTGTCCTGAGTCGCAGAGGGCGCTAGCTGCAACCTCCGGGCCAGTGTCAAGGGAAGCCCCAAGTAGAGCGTGTTACAGTAGTCCAGCCTCGAGGTGATGAAGGCATGGATCAAGGTGGCCAGGTCGGTTCTGGAGATGTACGGGCGCAGCCTCCGCACCAGATACAGCTGGCGGAAAGCCGCCCTTGCCAACACATCCACCTGCTGATCTAGGCGAAGGTCTGCATCCAACAACACCCCCAGACTCCGAACCTGCTGGGCCACGGAGGGGCGCACCCCCTTGACAAGAGGGGCCAACACCTCCCCCACTCGGCCTACCACCATCACCTCCATCTTATCGGGACTGAGCTTCAGTCTGCTCTGCCACAACCACAACCAAGGAGGAATTTACTGTAACGTGGGGTATTTTTATTATGTTTTGCATTCACTTTTATAGTTTATATTTTGTGGTATCATGGTGAACAGCTGTAAATAAATTTGAACTGAACTGAATCTAACGTATCTCCTTCTAATTGTTCTGTAAGCATTCGGGATTGTGTGATGCGGCCGGTAAGGACAATGAGAAGTCTTTACAAGAAGCGTCTTGCATGCGGATGTGCTGCTTCAATGCCAAAAGAATCCAAATTCTATTGGGAAATGTCTCTATCCAATCAGCAATATTAGAAGAGGCCGCAGTTCTGCTCAGATCAGAAATGAACTGTTTCAGTGAAGCACGCAGACATTGGCCGGCATCAGGGAAATACCTTGATATGTTGTTGCTGCACAGAACAGGGGCAGCACTGACTACAGAGGTGGAGGCTGCGCTGCCACTAAAGTGACAGGAGGAGGGAGGGGGGGATTGTCCCCCTCCCGAGGGCAGGTTTGTTCTGGTGCCACGGTCCCCTTGCCAGTCTGCACAACGAATGCCGCTGTAGTGCAATAGGATAACGGAAATCCAAATGGCTAGGCTTGCAGAATCCCCCATCTCTCCAGCTTCTCTTTTGCAGAGCGGAGGTTTGCAAGCCGTTTTATACAAGCTCAAACAGGCTCTCAGTCTGAGCCAAACTCCCAGACATTTGAGAAGATGGTGGCACGCCAAACTCTTTACCTTCAGAGGAGTCAGTCTCTTTCTGCTCAGTGGGATTATTCCGATCGGCGCAGGCCGCAGGGGGAGGGGTTAGTCCCTCGACTTCCTCTTCTGAGCCCACCCTGCCGTCATGATCCCCGTTCTCTTGATCGCTTTTAGAGGAACTCTCTGAGGTCCGAGACACTCCAAACCTGAGGCAAGAAGCAGAGACAAACGTCCTATTAGGCCCCAACTGTTCCAGACAGCAAGGAGGAAGGGTCTCATCCCCACGGTGTTTCCATCATGCTCTCAGGGACTACGTGACAGAGTTTCAGGGACAAACGACTCATTGTTGGGGCAGGGTGGGATAAGCCCCACTATGAAAATCCAATCAATTAAATAAAATAGGGTAGCCTATGGGCCGCTGTGGTGGCGTAGCAGTCAACTTAACAAGATGGTCCTTCCTTGAGCAGAGCCACCTACTGGTGTAGCCCCATAGTATGCTTTAGGGCTACCCCAGCTGCATGCATAGGCACCAGGATAAAATCCCTCCCTCACGCAAGAGAGATGGACTTGATTCAGGTGCTGATGCATGCAGATGGGGATAGCCCTAACACGTGTTTCTAAATTTCACCAGTAGGTGGCACTGGCTACATCACCTCCTGCCTTCTCCACTGCCTCTTCCTTTGCTCTCAGTCCACCAGCTGACTTTCTCTGCACCACCCCCAACTGCACGGCCTGCCACTGCCTAGACTGGTCTTATGGACCCTGAGCTGAGGGAGAGGACAACTGGACAGGAGAGTAGTAGGGGCCTGGGCAGGAGGGGAGTAGGGAGGACAACCGGACAGGGGAGTAGTAGGGGCCCGGGCAGTAGGGAGGACAACCGGACAGGGGAGTAGTAGGGGCCCAGGTAGGAGGGGAGTAGGGAGGACAACCGGACAGGGGAGTAGTAGGGGCCCAGGTAGGAGGGGAGTAGGGAGGACAACCGGACAGGGGAGTAGTAGGGGCCCGGGCAGTAGGGAGGACAACCGGACAGGGGAGTAGTAGGGGCCCGGGCAGTAGGAAGGACAACCGGACAGGGAAGTAGTAGGGGCCCGGGCAGGAGGGGAGTAGGGAGGACAACCAGACAAGGGAGTAGTAGGGGCTCACGCAGGAGTGGAGAGGACAACCAGACAGAGCCCACACAGGAGCAGAGTAGGGAGGACAACCAGACGGGGGGAGTAGGGGCCCACGCAGGAGTGTGGGAGAACTGGATGGAAGAGGCAGGTACGGTTTCTGGGGAGGGAGTGAACTGGGGATATGCAAGAGCGGGAGAAGTAGTAGATTGCTTCCCCCTTGCCCGCTTCTGCTCCCTCTGCCCCACCAAAATGTTTAACCACCAGCCAACCCTGTGGAGCTTCCTACACTTCCTATCAGGTGCAGCAGCAATTATGCCTCCTAGAAGTCCTTCCAGGGAGTTTTGTTTGATAAACCGCATAGGTTCCCACCACACCCTAATTTAATCATGTCCCCATATAACCCTAGACAACGTCAGAAGTAAGAGGAAGAACAAGGGAATGGTGGGTACGCTGCTTCGCGGTGAAATTTAAGTAGGACAGAACGTCTCAACTCCTATTTTTATTTATTTATTTATATACTTAAATCTCTATCCTGCCCTAACCCTGAAGGCTCAGGGTGGCTCACATCATGATAAAACTGAATACAAAACACTAATAAAACCCCCACTCCAGAATCTACCCCTGCCTTTTGAATACCTAGCCAAATAAATACATCTTGTGCTGCCTCCGGAAGATGCTCAAGCTAGGGCTTAGAACAACCTCCAATGAAGGAAGTTCCACAGCCATCGAGACCCGGACTAATGATGGAACTTGCAAGAGGACGCTCGCTCTCAGCTTTATAGGTCAGAGCCAGCCCCTTGAATTGTATGGCAGCCAGTGTTGTCTCTGAAGCACTGGTGTCATGTGCTCCCAGCGACCCACACATCAAGACTCTTCACTTCAGTCTTCACAGAAAAGGGAAATGGTGGCGAGGCTAGGAAAGAGTGTAATGCAGAGACTAGATGGGCTAGATAAACAGCCACCTATAGAGAGCCCAATGGAAATAATGGGCTCAAATTACAAGAAAGCAGATTTCAGTTAAACATTAGAAAGAACTTCCTAAAGAGCTGTTGGACAGTGGAACAGACACTGTCTAGGGCGGGGGGTGGGCTCTCCTTCGCTGGAGGGTTTCAAATAGAGGCTGGATGGCCGTCAGGCAGGGATGCTGTCGCTGTGGATTCCCTGCACGGAGCAAGGGGTTGGACTAGATGGCCTCGGAGGTCCCTTCCAATTCTATGATTCTACGAGATTGCAGGCCAGAATAGGTAAAGAGGTGGTCAGAGAGTACTTAACTACTTTGAATGAATTCAATTCTTCAAGGCCAGATGAGTTGCATCATAGGATACTGAAAGAACTTGCAGAAGTACATTCAGAACCTCTGTCAATTGTCTTTGAGAACTTTTGGAAAAGACTGGAGATGGACAAACGTAGTCCGAAACTTTTAAAAAGGAGGAAAGAAGGATCTGAGAAATGACAGACCAGTCTGCCTGACTTCAATACCTGGGAAGATACCAGCACAGATTATAAAGCAGTCATTCCAAGCCCCTTGATGACAATGCAGTGGTTGCTCGTAGCCAGCATGGATGTGTTAGGAACAAGCTGTGCCAGACTAATCTCAGATCCTCGGATAGAATAACCAGGTTAGCGGAGGAGGAGAATGCAGTGGAGTTCAGAAAAGTGTTTGACAGAGTTTCAAATGAGATCCTTATTGACAAGTTTGCTCAGTGTGATTCACAGCTGGTTGAAGAACCATACTCAAAGAAGGGTCAGGAGTGGCTCATCATCGAACTGGAGGGAGGTATCGAGCAGGTCCCACAGGGCTCCGTCCTATGTCCAGTGCTGTTCAACATCTTTATTAATGACTCGGATAAAGGAGTGGAGAGAATACTGATCATGTTTGCAGAGGACACAAAACTGGGAGGAGGGGCAGCTAACACTGGAAGATAAAAGAAAAAGGATAGGTTGGAAATCTCGGCTGAAATTAATAAACTGAAATTCAAAGTAAATGTGAAGTTCTGCATTTAGGGAAGAAAAAACAAATGCCCAAGAATAAAATGAGGGATTCCTGGTTTGTCAGCAGCGCATGGGGAAAGGATCTAGGGATTGTGGTTGATAAACTGGATGCGGCTACGAAAAAGGCAAATGCAATTGTAGGCTGCATCAACACAAGCCGTGTCTCCAAGTCAGTGGAAGGAATAATTCCACTCTATTCAGCACTGATCAGACCTCACCTGAAGTCCTGTGTCCCAAGCTGGGCACCTTGTTTCAAGAGCACTGACAATGGAGTGGGTTCCGAGGAGGGCAACAGAGATGATAAAGGTTTTGTAAAGCAAGTCTCATGAGGAAAGGTCGAAGGAACTGGGTATGTGACAAAGGGGATACATGATGGCAGCAAGTTTAAGAAAGGGTTGGACCAGAGGCCATCAGATAAAAATTCTGATTTCTTTATTTAAAAAGTTAGTAAAACAAAATCCATTCCAAAGGCAGCGGGGCTAGGGAGGCGACCCGTCTCTACTTTCAAGTTAAATTTAACAAAACTAAGGGGATTACATTTTCCGAAGCTGACTCTAGCTGAAGTACACCCCTTTTTCAATGGCAGCCAGAACAAAGAAATTCAACTTGATTTTGTGGCAACATAAGATGTTTAAGGTAAATAAACATATTGAGGCAACATAAAAGGCCATAATTAAATCGTTTAAAATTAACCAAAGGAGTGAACCACGAGTCCTCTGCAGGCAGACATCTTCACCTACACGTTTTCTCCTTCTTGTAACAACTGCTAAGCTGCACCTGTACAGTCTAGCTCCCTCCTCATCTCTAATGGCCATCACTTGACACTCAGTTTCGGAGAGGCAAAATTAGTAGCTTTGTAAAAGACTCCTCCAATAAGAGGCAGCTTCTCTCATCCCCCCACCAGATTGCGTATCCCAGCGGTGCTCTCGTGAACGCACATCCTCAAGCCGGACTTACTCGTACATCCTTTATCCTGCAACATCTCTCTGCTGTACCCAATTCAGGAGATGTTAATGAACACGCACACACACAACCTGGCAATATCCAGGAAAGGAGCCACCTTTGGGGTTTCTTCATCTTACCGTGTTCTTGATTTTATTTGCGTTGCACAGGTTATTTCCTTCTCCTCCCAGATATCTTCCTCCTCCTCATTGTCATCGAATGGTTGGATCCTTTCCTTGCTGCAGGTCTCAAAGAGGGATGCGTTGGGCTAAAGCAAAGTGGAACAGAAGTTAGGGTCTCTCGATTCTGGGGAAAGGCAGCAGCAAGACACTAAGTCAGGATTCTCTAAGCACAGAATTGACACTTTTTCTGCCTCAGACATTTCAGACAATGTTTAGACAATTCATTTAAAAAATTCACAGCATGAAATTTATTATTTATTTTTATATTTTATAAAATCATTTGTCACCCCACCCCTCTTGCTCCAAGCAACCCTGGGCGGCTTACAACGTTAACACACATAAAATCAGTAAAAACCAAACAATACAATAAAAAAAGGAAGCACAGAACCAACCCCATCCCCCTCCCAGTCTACACCCCATCTCCCTTGCCAAAAGCCAGGCGGAACAGCCAGATTTGACACGTACGACGGAGCCTGATGAGATGTTCTGGATTTAGTTCATTCCCCATGGACAAGCAAGCATCCTATATTGTAATCTCCGAGTCCTGGCTGAATGACCCATGTCCTATTTAAAGAGCAGCTGCAGTTCTAAACAAGGCAGCACTCCCTGTGCTCTTCCCAACAGATTCCATCCTCCATCCAGAGGGGACTGTATACCAGAGGCTGATGAAGTTCACCCATCCCTGTACATAAAGATTTGGGAATCTTTTTGCCAAGAGCTTTGACAACTTGTGACTAAAGATTTTAGTTAAGGACCAGTTACGTGATGTATTGCAAATACTATCAGCTTTGGTGGATTTTCACTACGTAAAAGCAAAAAACCTGCAGAACCGAGAAGGCAGCCAACGCTCTGACTGCATGAAATGCTATTAGTGGTCCCAGTAGGAGTTTTCCACTTCCTTGCCTGCCTGTGGGGGGGAACAGAGGCATCAGGGAGGGAAGAGGGAAGGAGGAATTCGTCTGTCACAACACAGCAGAGGGACGGTTGGCCTTTCCAGAGCTTTGGGGTAGAGGTTAACGTCACCCACCAGAGTGCTATCAGTGCAAGCAGTACGGTTACAGGGACATATTCTACCGGGATGAGGGGATTTAGGGTGGTGGAAAAGCATCTCCACTAAGGGGACTACCAGGATAAAAGCTGTGTGTAGACAAGACAGAAGGATAGTAAATGGAACAGGCTTTTGTCAGAGAAGAGATATGGAGGATTCGGTTTAGGCACCATCCCATTCTCACATGCCAATTAAGGGCAAAGGAAAAGGGGACATTAACACTGAGCCTTGTTGTCTAGAATGGGCTATTCCCTTAGCTCCTATGCTGGGAGCAGGGCGAGAGAGAGAGAGAAAACCTTCCAGAGGAAAGCCAAGCAGCTCAGCCAGGGAAGTAGATAGGTGGGGTGTTCCACTCCAGTGTGCAAATGTATTCTATGTGTGCGAGCTGAGCCCTCCATGCTTGTAGGCCCCAGGACAGCTGCACCTATCATAGCTATGACCCTAGGTGCAGCCAGGCTGAGCGACAATGCTCCAATGCTGCTCCTGAGATGGCAGCCAAGGCGGGGAGAGGCTAACGCAGGGGAGACAATACTCCCAGAAAGCAAAACTCTCCTTACCGGGGCGGGCCGCAGGGAGCACATGACACCAGTGCTCTGGGCTTTGCTCTGGCTGCCTATAAAGCACCGGGCCAGGTTCAAGGTGCTGGTTCTGACCTTTAAAGCCCTTCATGGCCTGGGCCCTGCCTATCTGCGGGATCGCCTCGCTCCCCATGTGCCCGTGCGACCCCTGAGATCGTCCATGGGGGCCTTTTTGCAGGTTCCCCAGGCGAGATGGGTGGCCACCGATGTGAGATCTTTTTCGGTGGCTGCCCCGTGCTGTGGAATTCGCTCCCGGAGGAGGCTCGGTTGGCCCCCACCCTCCTGTCGTTTCGACGTTTGTGTAAGACCTGGCTGTTGCACCAGACTTTCTGGGGGGGTTGTGTTTTTTATATGGGATTTTAATTGTGAATTTTGTTAATGTTGAATTGTTGTTTGCTGCCCCGAGCTGCCCTGTGGGCTGGAGGGGCAGGATAGAAATCTTTTATAAAATTAAAATAAAAACGGACGCTTCCCTGCTGACTACAGTTCTGCACGTTCCACTGCTTACCAGAGTCTGGGAACGGAGAGAGAGCCTGGTCAAAGCTGCCCACTAGCCCAAACCAGGTTAAGCTTCTTGGAACTGAGTGCAGGCTCTTTTACTCAGTAAAACCAAGCACTACTTTTATGCAAGATGCAATTAGCAGCAACGGCTTAAAGACTGGCCTGGCCTGATGGAGTCAGTCCTGTTCATTAAACATCCAAACAGCTGATTCAGTAGCACAATCCAAAGGGCTGCTTTTAAGCTATGAAGTCTTCAATTGCGGCTTCAGGCTGCCTCATCCCCCTCCCTCCACCCCCTTCTATGTTCCATTGAGATCCCCAAGGCCAGTCGAGAATGGCCTCCTGCTAATTCCATCACGGTGCTGAGTGGGTGCAGCCAGGACCCACAGGGAAGCTTTCTTGGGGCTGCCCCACTGCTTTTCAACTCAATTCTCTTGAAGTTAAACCCAAGCCTGAGCAACCTCCAGAGGAGATGCAAGACCTTCCTATTTGGTCAGGCATCTGGTGGGCAGGGCGAACCTGCATTTATTCTGGATTTTGTTTCTGGGCTGTAATCTGCCCTGAGTCCTCGGGATAGGGTGGATTATAACTGCAAATAAATCAATCAAACAATCCACTTACGCTGTCGTCATCAGCATCTATGTTGAAGTTTATCTCTGCAATCCTGTCAAAGGGGGCACTGAAACAGAGGGAGTGAAAGAGGCAATCAATCGCCCGTATCCAGAGTTCCTTGGGGTGTGCTGGGGGGGAGGGGGTGGGTCCCAGGGGAAGTGCCCATGTGGCAAGCAGCCACCAGGGAGCTCTCTCTATAGAGCTAACCCTGTTCCTCCAGGGGGCAAGGCAGAACCAAAGTAGAGGCACTGCCTAACCTGACTGGGCTCCAAGCCACCGCTCAGAGCCCATAATGTGTGTCGGGTCTATGAAACAATGGAAGGTGGGCAGGGCAGAGTACCAGCAGAAGAACACTGGGACAGGTAAGCAAGGACCCACATTCACTGCATTTTCCCCGTTGCCGTCAACGAACAGGGCTCTCTACAGGAAAGTAACCTGTTCTTCTTTGAATAGCTCTGATTTCCCTATTCATTTCAAGCCAAAATCCAGCAAGTAAGTCTAGTCCACTCACTCACTTGATATTGTCATCGTGGTCTGCAAACTCCTCATCATTGAAGCCAAACTGATCCACAAAGCTGGCTGTCATCTGCTGGATCTGATACTCTGAGAATGCCTGGAAAATACAACCAAACCAGCACTGTCCCAATAGGACTCCCCGAGACACAATTCAAGAAATAGAAAACGGTATGTAGAATTTAGGTGGGACCGAGTGTGGGGGTTAGGGAGCCGGTTGGTTGGCAGGATTTAGGAGTTTTAAAATGTTTTAATATTTTGTGAGCTGCCCTGAGCCTCCATGAGGAGGACAAGGTAGAAACTCAACTCACTGCGAGGACAGCGAGGAGAAGCTGTTACGTGCAGCCGCCAGAGTCAGACTCCTTTAACCTGCAGTATTGTTGGGATTTTGAACCATGTAAGAAGGACGTCTAGTCTGGAGGAAGGAGGGGTAAATCAAGAGGGTTAAGAGGACAGCAAAGAAGATACAGGAGATGGTGAGAAAGGCCGTCTATGAGGAGAGGTTGAAGGAAATAAGAATATTTAACCTAGGAAGAAGATTAAGTTGGGGAAGGGGGGGAGAGAGAATTGTCATTTTCAAATACGTAAAAGGCTGCTAGATGCAAGGTGATGTCCAGTTGTTCTCTCTGGCCACTAGTCGTAGGGTTTGCGTACCACGTGGCGCACAGTGGGCATGGGATGGGCCCCGCTGAGGATAGGGATAAAGGAACGGGTTTAAATTAAAGAAGAAAAGGTTTAGATTAAGCATTAGGGAGACTATTCTACCAGGGCAGTCAGGCAGTGCAATAAATTGCAAAGGGAGATTGTGGAGTGCCCCACAAAGATAGTTCAGACATCACCCTGGGATGGGGTAGATCCAGTGGATCCTGCTTCATCATAGAAGGAAGGACAAGATTACCCTCAGAGCCCCTTTCAGCCCCAGGATACTGTAAGAGTTTCCTCTGGAGTCGAATCAATCACCTTCCTTTTTGTTTTATGGATTCTTCATCTAGCAGACAATGGGGGAAAGGCGGCTACAGAGAAATTCTACCACAAAGCTGGTTCCTCCCTTGTAGACACAGTTTACCACAACTACATTGAACAACTTTCCTGAACCCAACTGCATTTCAGGTCAAGGCCTCATGTATCCTAGCACCAGGCCAATATCTATAAAGGGCTCCAGAGACAATCCTGGAAGCTACAAACCAGTGAGCCTGATGTTGGTGCTGGGCAAACTGGAGGAAATGGTTCTAAGAACAGAATTATTGGGCATACTGGTAAACAGGACATCACGGGGAAGCTGTGCCTCAATCTATTGGAATTTTTTAAGGCATGTGGATAAGGGGGAGCCAGTCGATATATCTGGATTGTCAGAAAGCATTTGATAAGGTCCCTCATGAAAGGCTCTTGAGGAAATTAAAGAGGCATGGGATAGGAAATACAGAGTAGGACTAAATGGCCAGTTTTCACAATGAAGCGAAGTAACTAATGGTGGACCCCAGGGATTTGTATTGGGACCAGTGGTGTTTAACGTATTCATTAACAATGTGGAAAAGGGAGTAAAGAGCGAGGTAATCACATTTTCAGACGATACAAAGTTATTCAAGGTAGTTAAAACTCAAAATGATTGAGAGAAATTGCAGGAGAATCTTGCGAGAGTGGACAACTAAATGGCAGATGCACTTTAATGCTGACAAGTACAAAGTGATGCACGCAGGGAAAAATAATCCAAACTATGCGTACGCAATGCTGGGCTCTAAAATGAGGGATTACCACTCGGGAAAAGGTAAACTTGGAGTAATTAAGGACAATTCATTGAAATCCTCAGCTCAGTGGGCAGCGGCAGTCAAAAAGGCAAACAGGATGTTAGGAATTATTTGGAAAGAGAGAACATATCAAAGTCTCTCTATAAAATCTATGGTGTAACCACACCTTGAATACTGTGTGCAGTTCTGGTCGTCGACTCTCAAAAAAGATATAGCAGAACTGGGAAAGGTGCGGAGAAGGGCAATAAAGATGACCAAGGGTCTGGAATGGCTTCTGTATGAGAGGCTTGAGGTTGGGGCTCTTCAGCTTGCAGAAGAGACCACAGAGGGAACAGGATAGAAATGTATGAACCCACGAGTGGAATGAGTAAATAGGGAGCGGTTATTTATCCTCTCAAATAGTACTAGAACTGGGGGTAAGTCCATGAAACTAACTGGCAGCAGATTTAAATCAAAGTATTTTTTCACTGAACACACAATTAACTTGTGGAAATTGTTGCCAGAGGAAGTGGTCAAGGCCAGTAGTGTAGCTGGGTTTCAAAAAGGCCTGGATATGTTCTTGGAGGATAGGTCCATTAACGGCTATTAGCCAAGTAGGTTATGGGAATGTAACTTCTTCCTGTTGGGAGCTGGGAGTGAAGAAAAGGGAATGGATCGTCCCATAGTGACTGGTTGGAAACTTTGTCAGTGGCCAATCTCGGTTGCTTGGGAGGAGACAGGTGCTGGGTTTAACGGACCATTTGTCTGACCCCATCTGTCACTGACTATGTTCTTATTATCTGGGGGATGGGGGAGTTATGGGTATTTTATGTGTTTTATCTTCTGTATTTTTATAGATTTGTGTTTTAAAAGGCAGGATAGGAATTGAACCAAATAAATAAAGAAGTGAACTAGGTTATGCAAATCTCGATTAGCATGGTCCCAAAATTTCAGGTCCTTGGGATTTTTTGGCACAGAACAGAAAGAGGGTTTTGGCAGGATAAGCACCAATGGGAATGTTTTCTGTGCTGTGGGCAGTGGAGAAGCAGGGCGGAGCAGCAACGAGGAATAGGCCACCTCCTATGTATTGTCGTGCCACAACTCCCACCGAGAGAGGCACAGCTCTGTCAGAACTACTGTAACCAACCCCAAGCTGTGGTTGCTGAGCAGCGACCGTTCCTTGAAGCTTGACTGAGTCCATCTGGCAGTAGCCCCAGGCACACGAGGCAGGTGTCTTGAGTCTTGCCCGCCCTCAGACCACTTGGCCCCTGTTCCCTGGACTGACCCTTGATTTGGATGCCTGATCAGATGGAATCCCAGCTTGGGCCAACCCTGAACTCCTGCCCCCCCTTTGGGCTGCTCACTGGACTCCCTCGTCTGGATCCTGACCCTGACCCGCACGCTGCCCAAATGGAACTGAACCCCCCAAGGCTGCCGACAGCCCTGGAGGCTCAGACTCCTGCATGGTTCACAGCCAACAGTGGACGCTGCTCGTTCCCAGCCTGTGACTGCGCTGCCTCATAGGAAATTCCTTGGAAAAGTTGCCATGATTGCGGAAAGATGGAAGCCCAGGATGTCTCCCAACAAGCTTCATCCTGCTGGCTAAATCAGAAATGGTCTCTGCTTTGGTCCAGTCTGCCCTTGCCTTGATTTCCAGCCGGACCCCAGCTATTCCGAGAGTCAGGGAAGCCCATCCTGCTCTCATCTAACCATAGGTATGAAATATCCTCTACAGCAGCTGTCTCACACTCTTCCCTTGATGACCAAACCTACATTACAATGGAAAAACTACAAGGAAGGGATTTCTAGTTTTATAAAAGAGAATACAACACAGCTATACAATGGAGGATCCTTCCTTTATAAATGCCATTTAGCGCTTAGGTAACATGTTCTGTCTCTTGATCTCAGTGTTTTACAAAGGAAATATCATTGCTAACACGTACAGGTTAGGAAAACAGAAGGCGGCAGACAACTGGCTAGCTCGGCCTTACACAGAGGTCATCGGACTTGGGAACAGGACCCAGGCTCCGTAAGGCTCATCAGACAGCGGTGAAGAAACTTCTCCCTTCCAGGGGCCACTATGAAAGTTAGTACAAGCTTTGAGGACCACACAGAAGTTGGTATGGGAGTGCTTAAAGGTGCAACTCAGGAAAAGCCGAGGGTCCAGATCATAGAGCTACATCTTGGAACTTGTCTGAAGGCCCTATCTCTGCTCTCTTATTCTGAGCTCAGTCTTGTACTGCTTGGGGGTAAGAGGAGGTGGTCAAGGACAAGGTCAGTATTATAGCTGAGTTTTCAAAAAGGATTGGCTACGTTCTTGGAGGATAAGTCCATCAATAGCTATTAGCCAAATAGGCTGAGGGATGCAACTCTTTACTGCCAGGAGTGAACAGCAGGGAATGGATCGCCTGTTGGGTACTTCTTCCAAGTGACAGAGATTGGCTGCTGTCGGAGACAGGATGCTGGGCTGGATGGACCATTAGTCTGGCCCAGTCTGTCACTGACTATGTTCTTAGGAACTGGAACAAGGGACCAGATCCAGGCACTGGAAAGGGGTGTTTTGATGTGGGCTGCAGCATTTGACCCCTGAGCCCAAGGCTCCCCACCCCCACACTAGAGTGTGCTGCCCACAGGCATCTAGGCAGGAGAGCTATTTTCACAAATGGTCAGGAGATTCATGGTCTGCTTCAGTAAAAAGGGACCACTCTCTCTCTCTCTCTCTCTCTAGTACAAGACATTTTAGTTCAGACACCTGCCTAAAACTACTCCTCCTCTTGCAGAAACACCTCCACCGCTAATAGTTGAGAGAAAGACATGAAAGCGGCATGAGAGTCTGAAGGTGAGCTCCGGAAGGTGCACCCAACCGGGAGCAGCGCAGCATGTCAGTTACCTGCTGCAGGGAGAGTTCGCTGGGGAAAGCACTCTCAATGTCCTCGTCCTCACTGGAAGAGTGCAGGTGATGGGTGCTCACCTAAAACAAGTACCAAACTCAGCATCACCAAGAGGTTACAGATCACCGTTAAAAATCTACCAAAATCAGAGACCAAAAGCTGCTGCAAAGGATTCATTTCCAGCAGGCATCAACACAGCAAGATGCTCAGTCCCATTGGGACCACGAATGCCATAGCACCAGGCACTGCTATAGTCACCCTATCCTGCGGTCGGACGGGGGGGGATTCTGATCTCTGCTCCTTCCGAAGCCTACATACTGCAAGCTCAGGGAAAGTCTCAGAATAGCCAAACCCACTGTTTTCAGATGGGACAGAAGCACAAAGGCAGCCGCTTCACCGTAGCGCTCACCAAATCCACGGTGTTCCTGCGATTTGTCTCTGTCAGCGTCTCTTCCACAAAGCTCTCCCACCTTCCCCTGCAGTCCTCGGGAAGCTCTGCAAAGGAAAGGGTTGACGGTGACATCCGTTAGCAACACATCGTGCTCCTCATCCACGCCTCTAGACCAGCAGGGATCCATATTCAGAGCTGCACCTCGACACCAGGCAATACTTGATCCCCCCCAATTCTGCCAAGGGGTGTCTTGCTTTGGCCTGCCTCAATTCTTCACTAGCTCCAGTGCTTAGGGCACACAATCACCAGTTCTGGAAATATTTATCTCATACGCACACACGGGATTTTTAAGTCTTATTTTAAACTGGGGTATGTGGATCCCTCCCTACGGCCCTTGCACAGCAAAGCACATTGTACAATTTCTTGTCCCTGGGAGACAGCACATTGGGGGCGGGGGGGGGGGCGGTGGCATCATCATCATTCTGAATCTTTATTTTTATATAGCACCCCCACGCCACTCAGAGTACTTCACATAGAACGATATAACACAACTTTTCATCCTCACAACAGCCCTGTGAGGTAGGTTTGGCTGAGAGAACAATGCAACTGGCCCAGTCACCAAGTGAGTTTCTGGCTAAGGTGAGATTAGAACCGGGGTCCCCCCTACTTCCCGGTCCAAATACTGTGCACTTAGCCATTACGCCACACTGGCATGGCATGGTGATACTATACTGGCTGACTAGCGCTCCTGGCGAGGAGGGACACTGCAGACGCTGGAAAGCAACACAATGTACACACACACACTTGACAGATTATTCCAAGTCATTCTGGGCAGAGTTTTTTGATTTACTGCACATGGACACGTGCACACGTCTACAGATATTTTTCCATAACCTGTGTGCGCGCTAGGACTGGACAAAGCAGCCATCACGGTGCCAATGGATCCATTCCACCCACGTTGGCCTGAGGGAAGGGGAGAGAGAACCACCGTTCGGACTTTTCCCTCTACACCTAACAGACCAGAAATACTCCCAGAATCTGACAGCCTTTCAGTCAAATCCTTTTCCATAAAGCCTTTCCCCAGCACATCTTACTGTCAACACACGGATGTGTGAATTGCTCCGCTGAGAAGGAGGAATGTGTCCCTGCAGCAGCATCAGCAGCAGCTCCTCCGACGGAATCCCTGCGTCTGCATCCACAGCCAAGCAGCCACGGCCCCGAGACTGGACAGCCCCCCACGCACCAACCCAAGCACAGAAACAGGAGGAGGAGCAGCACATAGCGGGCAAGTTTAGACTGGGGGAAACTCATAGGAAAGTTGGAATGGGAAGAGTCTTGTGGGCTAGGAGAGCAAGACCGGCACCCAACAGACCATCGAGACGTTACCTTTGATGAATTCACTGATCTGGTTCTGCACAGGACCCTTCTCCATGTTCTGCACCACAGCATTTGCGATTCTTGTAAGGTGCCCCATGTTACCGCGTCTCATTCCACATTCTGCCCTGGAAATAAACACAGTCTCTCCCAGTCTCAGAACACTCACCAGCAAACTCTGAAAAGGAAGAGGCCACGGCAGCAGCAGCGTAGTGTGTCCTGTGTAAACAGCAATGGTTGGGAGAGGGAGCAAGTCTCTTTGTAACGGGGGGCAGAGAGCAAGGGGTCAGCCTCAGAAAGATGCTGATCGCTGCAGTATGAAGGTCTCTCTTTGTGCAACTGACCATTAAGCTCTAGCCTCTGCTGCAGAAGGAATGGAGGCCACGCAGTGAGCTAACCCTCTATGTCTCATGGAGGCAAGGCAATTACAACCCTCGTGCCCACTGAGCACGGCTATGCTTAGCTGGGGGAGCTCCATGACACACAGTTATGAATCATCTAGTCCAGTGCCGTGCTCCACTCCAGGACCTGTACAATGTCACCACAGTTCCCCTCGGCCTTCTTTTCGGTAGACTGAACAAGCTCTAGCCTCTGCCGCAGAAGGAACTGAGGCCACGCAGTGAGCTAACCCTATATGTCTCATGGAGGCAAGGCAATTACCTCCTCTTTTAGTTTCATCTGATAAGGGAAGTCCTCTGACCATGCGGGTAGCTCTTTGTTGTACTTGTTCCAGTTTAACTTCATCCTTCTTGAGCACTGGGCCCAGAACTGAACAGAGCACTCCAGATGCACTCTTACCAGAGAGAACAATCCCTCCTAGCTACACCCTGCCTAATACAGCCCAGGACAGCAGACACCTTTTTTTACAGCTGCATCACACTGACGGCTTCCAGGCATTTTATGGTCAACTATAGCCCTTCCTAGCTGTAACTAAAATACTTACGATTAAACCCCAACTGCAAAAACACCCCAATCTCTTTAGTGACATAAGCAGAAGCTAAATATTTAGGCGGTTGCCCAAAGTTCAATCCAGAGGGATAACTGGCTTAAATGCACATTGCGACCTGAAGCTGCTGCACACGCATCTCCTCAACCACAGTAAAAACTCAAGCTAAGATCTCAGATTCCCTGGAGGCAAGCAATTTGAGAACAAGCAGAGGAGTCAAACATTGTGTCTCCTGGTGTCTTCACAGAAGAGTGCAACACACACTAAGAGACAGAGTGAACGGGGTTAACACTCAAACATTGTCTTCCAGAAGAATGCAAAGCTTTGCCCTTTCATAGTGTGTTCTCAAAGTCAGGCGCATAAGGATATATCACAAGGAATCCTCTGCATGGGACTGGGCTTAACAGCGTCAAGAGAGAAGGAACCACAACACTCTTTCTGTGAGCAAATCACCCTCTTGCTGGTACTCAAACAATGCAAAGTGTCGGTGTATTTACACTTCCCTCTTATTTGTCTCTACTGCATTTACAATGTCAGTTACTGCAGGCTGTGAATGCAAAGGCAGATAAAGTAAGATGTGTTGCAGTCAGTTGTCTGACTTACAACAGGGGTTGGTAAAGCACAACAGACAGGTGCGCCCAGGAGGGACAGACTGCAAAGGTGGCTCAGTGGGCCATCAAAAGGGTATTTTCATATTCCACATAATCCTCTACAGAAAATACGAAGAATCCCTAAAGATAAGGGAACATCTGTGCCACACCTCTAAAGTTGGACAGTCCTTCTATCCTGCATGAAATTCTGTTACTGGCACTCCTGGCAGAAGTCTCCTTCTGACTGCTCCTTATGCTTGCACACGTCTACTGGTTCTTAGGCACCAAATGATAACTTTCTTCTAACTCAAAACTGTCCTTAATATTTACTTTCTATGAAGCCTTTAATATTAACCGACCAAAAACACTTCCAAATTCTGCATTGCTTTGGGATTGGGCCTTCAACTGGCGTAACACTTATTGCTTGTTTAACTTGTACTAGATATGGGGTGGAGAACCAGGGGCCAAATGTCTCGTTACTTTCTCAGTGTTTGGAGGCCATGGCAGATTGGATGCGGCAGAGCAGACTGAAGCTCAATCCCAACAACATGGAAGTGATGATGGTGGGGAGGGCAAGGGAGGTTCTGGCTCCCCTTTTAGGGGGGGGTCCACCGTCCCGTAGTCCAGCAGGTTCGGCGTCTGGGGGTGTTTTTGGACGCGGACCTCCACTTGGATCGACAGATGGAGGTAGTGGCTAAAGCCGCCTTTCGCCAGTTGTATCTGGTGCAGAGGCTGCGTCCATACATTTCCAGGCCCGACTTGGCCACCCTCACCCACCCCTTCATCACCTCGAGGCTAGACTACTGCAACACGCTCTACGTGGGGCTTCCCTTGATACTGGTTCGGAGGCTGCAGCTAGTGCAGAATGCAGCGGCCCGTCTCCTTACAGGGATGGGTTGGCGAGAGCGCATAACACCTGTGCTCCACACTCTGCACTGGCTGCCTATAGCATACCGAGCCAGATTCAAGGTGTTAGTGCTGACTTATAAAGTTCTGCACGGTCTCAGCCCCTCAGACCTCAGGGACCGCGTCACACTCCGTGCCTCAGAATGATCCCTTCGGTCCGCCAGGGGTTACACTAAGGGGTTACTAAGAGATTTTTTAAATTGTTGGGTTTTTAGTGCTTTTATTGAATTTTATTGAATTTTACTGATGTGTTTTGGGTTTGTAAGCCGCCCCGAGATGCCGTAGGGGGCGGCTAATAAATATAAATAAGTAAATAAATAAAATAAAATGCAAGTTTGTGTGTGCCCCCCACCCCCCTTCCAGTTCCTGGATCCGGCTGCTGGGTCTGTTTCGTACCCCCACGTGCTGAAAGTGAGCTCAGGGGAAGGGACCAGAAAGGAGCGCATGCATAAAAGGAGAGGGGACAGATCCATGGCACTGAGCCATAGCGGGATCCTCCTTTTCCCTGCCCCAAACTTCTATATGGCCCTTGGAGCTTGTACTAAGAGGGAAACTGTTCCCCACTTCTGTACCGCTGCATAAATGCTTCTTTCCGCAGGATCCCAGCGAATGGTTTCTGCAGGGCCGAGCACCATGGTGGAGCTTGGACGCATCAACCTACGAGGTTATGAGCACAACTATTTTAGTTCACTTTTGCAGTCCATAAAAGCAAGATGGTCAAGTCAGGGCAAGAAGAAAAAGCAGGTGCAAAGCGGCTGAATCGCATGCTGCTAGATCATTTCAATCTATGTAGCAAAACCCAGGTAATATTACACCAGGGACTCGGACAATTAAATATTGTTCATTCAGTCCAGGTTTCTGAGTATCTCCTAACTCTCTGGTTCAGACACCACCGTAGAATAAGGATTGCGTGAACTGGTTCAGATAGATTTCCTGCAGATTGTCGCGCGCACAGGCACGTTTGCGCCGACAAAAGGACTTCATGGTAGAACGATTTAACTATATGCTGGTTCAAGGTGCTGGTTCTAATCTTTAAAGCCCTTCACGGCCTGGGCCCTGCCTATCTGCGGGATCGCCTCACTCCCCATGTGCCCGTGCGACCCTTGAGATCGTCCGTGGGAGCCTTTTTGGAGGTTCCCCGGGCGAGGTGGGTGGCCACCGATGTGAGATCTTTTTCGGTGGCCGCCCCTGTGCTGTGGAACTCGCTCCCGGAGGAGGCTCGGTTGGCCCCCACCCTCCTGTCGTTTCGACGTTTGTGTAAGACCTGACTGTTCCGCCAGGCTTTTGGCGAGGAGGAGGGGGGGTGGGGGCTGTTTTTCCCTGCATATTAGAAATGTGTAACTTTTAAAATTGTTTTATTCTTTTATCTTGTTGTTCGCCACCCCGGGCTGCCCTGTGGGCAGGAGGGGCGGGCTAAAAAATTTATATAAATAAATAAAATTTAAAAATAAATATGCACACACTAGTACAGCATTCTCCCGAACCTGACAGGCAGAAATGAACAATATTGGTTTCTTGGGACGTGTACATTCTGCCTCTTCCTCTGAGGTTGGAATAGCCAGAGACCCTCCCCTAGCCTCCCCCATACGCCCTCCCTCAGCACCTCATGACTTAACCAGATATCAGTCTATGTTCTTTTGGGTTTGATTCAGGGTGAGGTTTAACGCAACAGAGATTTTAAGTCTGGGCTCCATTCTGATTCCCACACAAGACCTTTCTGACACAGTTTTCAGGACTGGGTTGGTTCAACTCCCTATGTTAGACATGACCACAGTTGTGAGGAGAATTAATTAATGCCTACACAGGATTTGAAACTCAATGCTATAAACATTAAAGGGCAGATATTCCTTTTCTTTTACAGCAACCTATTTTCTTCTTGCACGTTAGGTTCTTTGATGTCCTGCCCAAGTAGCTTCCAGAATCAGAAAATGAAGCTTATGTTTCCACGCCTGCCATTCCTCACACCAAAGGAAAAACCTGGACAAATTTCTAAACAGCCAAACAATAAGCGACCATGCCTGACAGCTTCCTTGGGCAAATCGTGGTTTGGATAGATGCTGGCAAGGCTTGAGAGAGTTCTTGGTCTCTTTTAAAGTGCCTACACAGACAACCTTAATTTGCTTTGACCTTGCACAGCAGCATTTGATTTTGAATATTAGCACTGAATCTCCAGGGCAGTGGCAAGCTTATTTATTTTAATCAAATTTGTATCCCTCACCCTCCTGTCAACAGCAGCTTGAGGCGGCTAAAAATTCAATAAAAAATACAATATACAATAAAAATATAAAAGTCGCCATAGTAATAGTATAAAACAGTATAAAACCCACAATATGGGGTGTCACAAAAAAAGCCCTACCCACCTCCCCTGCCGAAAGCCTGGCGGAACAACCAGGTCTTACACACTTGTCGAAAGGAAGAGGAGGCCACTCGGGGCTCTGCTGGAAGGGAGTTCCACAGCCTCCGTGCGGCCACCAAGAACGTCTTCTCCATAGTCACACACACCCCCCCCCCGGGATACCTGGGGGACTTTGAGAAAGCCAGAGCTCGGGGAACGAGGCGATCCCGCAAATAGTTAGGGTTCAAGCTGTATAGGGCTTTATAGGTAAGCACCAACATCTTGAATTGGGCCCGGAAGACTATGGGCAGCCAGTGCAAAGAACGGAGCACTATTGTAATGTGCTCCTGGTGGCCCGTCCCCGTAAGGAGATGGGCCGCCGCATTCTGCACCAGCTGCAGTCTCCGAACCATCACCATGGGTAGCTCCACGTAGAGCACGTTACAATAGTTCAGTCTTGAAGTGATGAAAGCATGGATGACAGTGGCCAAGTCAGAGTCTGAGACGAACAACCAAAGTCGCCGTACCAGATGTAACTGGCAAAATGCTCCCCTCACCACAGCCCCCACCTGGACATCCAGGCGGAGCCAAAAGTTGAGGAGCACCCCTAGATTCCGAATGTGAAGGACCAGTGGAGGGCAAAGCCCATCCATCAATGATGGGGGACACTAGCTCCACCGCCCTTCCCACCAGCATCACCTCTGTCTTGTCAGGATTCAGCTTTAGACGGCTTGCCCTCATCCAGTCCCCCACAGCCATCAGACAGACAGACTGCTGGGTCTGGGTCAGATGAAAAAGAGAGGAAGAGTTGGGTGTCATCAGCGCACTGATGACACCGAACACCAAACCCTCTCACAACCTCACCCAGCAGCTGCATAGACACGTTGAACAGGAGAGGGGACAGAATGGAACCCTGCGGGACGCAACACGAGGTCCCGGGGGGTCGAGGAACAATTCCCCGAGCACCACCCACTGAGTTCTTCCGGCCAGGAAAGAGCAAAGCCATTCAAGAACAGTCCCGCCCACCCCGGCGTGGTCCCGCAGGCGAGTCATCAACATGTCATGCTCAACGGTATCAAATGCAGCCAACACATCTAACAAAATCAACAGGGTCGAGCAACCCTGATCCATTTCACAGCAGAGGTCATCGACCAAGGCCACTAGCGCAGTCTCAGTGCCGTAGCCCAGATGAAAGCAGGACCGCGAGGGATCTAGAAAACTGATGTGATCCAGATGCTCCTGTAGATGCCGAGTCACCACCCGCTCAATAACCTTCCCTAAAAAGGGGAGGTTAGAGACTGGCCAATTGTCCATCTAATCAAAGGAATGTTCAGTGCAGAGTTCCCAGTCCTAGATTTGCAACCTTCATAACAAACAAAGAGAAAGAAGAGGAGGAGACCCCTTACTGTATTCGGTCATTGGTTTCCCAGGCATCCAGAGTCCTTTGCACCAGGCAGCACTTCTGAAAGAGCTAGAGAAGGAGAGAAAGTGGAGTCTTTCAGTGGTGGCCGGCTCGGTCGTCTACATTACAGGACAGTTCCTTTATTCCTTCTGACATTTAAAATTACTTCAGACAAAACTGAAATCAATCCTCCTTGACTGAAAGAAGGTGCCCATGAAGTAAGTCTCCACGCAGGGCATTTATTGATTTTTAGAATTTCTATGCCGCTCTTCCCACACGGCTCAGGGCAACTCACAATACACACAAAAAAACAATTTTAAAACATTAAAATTCATACAATAAAAAAGACTCTTTCTACATGAGAGACTACCACGTAGGTCCACCCCGTGGCCGTGTGCGGCAGCTCCCATGACCCACATCCCCTCCCATCTCCCTGCATCGAACAACCTGGAAAACCCCGGCTTGCGCCGTGTGGGGGCATGGGTGGCTGGGCTGTCAGGTGGATGTGTGCGTGCACACCCATCCGCCGCTGCCTACACCCTCCCCCGCTCATCGGAAGTGTGTGTGTGCGGGCTTGACCAAACACACACGGCCCCATCCCATCGGTTTAAAATCAGCCTGAGAATTCGGCAAGCTTCCTCAACCATCCTCCAGAACGTTCGCTCGCGGTGCCATAGCAGGACAGCACTAACTACAGAAACCTTTGGGGTTGAGGAGAGGTGCAAACCCAAATTTCATCACTATCTATAGAGAGTTGCTCCTGTGTTGTCTGAAGCCTCTGGCCACTGTTAATAAAAGGTAAGTTCTGTCTGGAATGTCCTCCCTGAAGACACTGGCTCTGCTGCTCCCTCCCCTCCAAATCCCTCCTGATAACCCACCTCTGCAGTCAAGCTTTCCCCACTGCTCACTGATGCTCCTTCTCCCGGCCTGCCCTATCACTAAGCTCAGCACATTCATCTCTGACTTCTCAACTTCACAAATGTGCCCTGTTTCCCCTCAAGGCAGGAACCCCTCTCCAATGAATTGCTCAGTGAAAGGTGCATTGCTGGCACTAGATCAATACCTAGGACTGAAATGGACTGGAGTGACAGCTTTCTTTTTGAGTTGAAGAATGCAACGCCTACCAAAATGGGTCTAGCTAGACATCATCCCCTCTGTGTCACGTTACTTTCTTGTTAACAAAGCCCTGCATTCTCAGTCTATCAGGGTGACAAAACAAGACTTACGTGGGTCACCATGATGTTCTCTGTGCTGGTTTCGAGAGTTTCCAATTTCTCCGGGGTCTCGCTGCTCTCTAGCACCTTCATTTTATTCTCCAAGTCATTTGTTTTATCTTCGTGCAAAGAATGTGACAGAATAGCCACTATGCACAATTCCACTTGGAAATGCAAGAAGTTATTCCACGTGTATTTAAAAAATAAGTCCTAGGAAAAAATCAGGGATAGAAAACTCTCTTAGGACAGATGCCCAATAGTCTCTTTAATTCCCTCAAGCTTACTGTTCTCAGTACAGAATGCTGCTACAGAAGAAACTTTGTTACTCAAACTAAGGCAGCATGCAAGCGCCCTTATGTGGCAATGGCCAGCAGCCTGGATTTTAAACAAGGATTGGATAAGTTCTTGGAGGATAAGTCTATTAACAGCTATTAGTCAAGTAGGTTGGGGGACGTAACCTCTTCCTGTCAGGAGCTGGGTGTGAACAACAGGGAATGGATCAACCTATTGTGACCTGTTGGGGACTTCTCCCAAATGACAGAGATTGGCCGCTGTCGGAGACAGGATGCTGGGCTGGATGAATCATTGCTCTGACCCAGTCTGGCACTGACTGTGACACTGTCGGAGACAGGACGCTGGGCTGGAACAGACCATGGTCTCACCAGTCTGGCACTGACTGTAACACTGTCGGAGACAGGATGCTGGGTTGGAACGGACCATGGTCTGACCCAGTCTGGCACTGACTGTGACACAGTTAGGAGACAGGACGCTGGACTGGATGAACCATCACTTTGACCCAGTCTGGCACTGACTGACGCTGTCGGAGACAGGACACTGGGCTGGAACGGACCATGGTCTGACCCAGTCTGGCGCTGACTGACACTGTCTGACCCAGTCTGGCACTGACTGTGACACGNCTCTCTCTCTCTCTCTCTCTAGTACAAGACATTTTAGTTCAGACACCTGCCTAAAACTACTCCTCCTCTTGCAGAAACACCTCCACCGCTAATAGTTGAGAGAAAGACATGAAAGCGGCATGAGAGTCTGAAGGTGAGCTCCGGAAGGTGCACCCAACCGGGAGCAGCGCAGCATGTCAGTTACCTGCTGCAGGGAGAGTTCGCTGGGGAAAGCACTCTCAATGTCCTCGTCCTCACTGGAAGAGTGCAGGTGATGGGTGCTCACCTAAAACAAGTACCAAACTCAGCATCACCAAGAGGTTACAGATCACCGTTAAAAATCTACCAAAATCAGAGACCAAAAGCTGCTGCAAAGGATTCATTTCCAGCAGGCATCAACACAGCAAGATGCTCAGTCCCATTGGGACCACGAATGCCATAGCACCAGGCACTGCTATAGTCACCCTATCCTGCGGTCGGACGGGGGGGGATTCTGATCTCTGCTCCTTCCGAAGCCTACATACTGCAAGCTCAGGGAAAGTCTCAGAATAGCCAAACCCACTGTTTTCAGATGGGACAGAAGCACAAAGGCAGCCGCTTCACCGTAGCGCTCACCAAATCCACGGTGTTCCTGCGATTTGTCTCTGTCAGCGTCTCTTCCACAAAGCTCTCCCACCTTCCCCTGCAGTCCTCGGGAAGCTCTGCAAAGGAAAGGGTTGACGGTGACATCCGTTAGCAACACATCGTGCTCCTCATCCACGCCTCTAGACCAGCAGGGATCCATATTCAGAGCTGCACCTCGACACCAGGCAATACTTGATCCCCCCCAATTCTGCCAAGGGGTGTCTTGCTTTGGCCTGCCTCAATTCTTCACTAGCTCCAGTGCTTAGGGCACACAATCACCAGTTCTGGAAATATTTATCTCATACGCACACACGGGATTTTTAAGTCTTATTTTAAACTGGGGTATGTGGATCCCTCCCTACGGCCCTTGCACAGCAAAGCACATTGTACAATTTCTTGTCCCTGGGAGACAGCACATTGGGGGCGGGGGGGGGGGCGGTGGCATCATCATCATTCTGAATCTTTATTTTTATATAGCACCCCCACGCCACTCAGAGTACTTCACATAGAACGATATAACACAACTTTTCATCCTCACAACAGCCCTGTGAGGTAGGTTTGGCTGAGAGAACAATGCAACTGGCCCAGTCACCAAGTGAGTTTCTGGCTAAGGTGAGATTAGAACCGGGGTCCCCCCTACTTCCCGGTCCAAATACTGTGCACTTAGCCATTACGCCACACTGGCATGGCATGGTGATACTATACTGGCTGACTAGCGCTCCTGGCGAGGAGGGACACTGCAGACGCTGGAAAGCAACACAATGTACACACACACACTTGACAGATTATTCCAAGTCATTCTGGGCAGAGTTTTTTGATTTACTGCACATGGACACGTGCACACGTCTACAGATATTTTTCCATAACCTGTGTGCGCGCTAGGACTGGACAAAGCAGCCATCACGGTGCCAATGGATCCATTCCACCCACGTTGGCCTGAGGGAAGGGGAGAGAGAACCACCGTTCGGACTTTTCCCTCTACACCTAACAGACCAGAAATACTCCCAGAATCTGACAGCCTTTCAGTCAAATCCTTTTCCATAAAGCCTTTCCCCAGCACATCTTACTGTCAACACACGGATGTGTGAATTGCTCCGCTGAGAAGGAGGAATGTGTCCCTGCAGCAGCATCAGCAGCAGCTCCTCCGACGGAATCCCTGCGTCTGCATCCACAGCCAAGCAGCCACGGCCCCGAGACTGGACAGCCCCCCACGCACCAACCCAAGCACAGAAACAGGAGGAGGAGCAGCACATAGCGGGCAAGTTTAGACTGGGGGAAACTCATAGGAAAGTTGGAATGGGAAGAGTCTTGTGGGCTAGGAGAGCAAGACCGGCACCCAACAGACCATCGAGACGTTACCTTTGATGAATTCACTGATCTGGTTCTGCACAGGACCCTTCTCCATGTTCTGCACCACAGCATTTGCGATTCTTGTAAGGTGCCCCATGTTACCGCGTCTCATTCCACATTCTGCCCTGGAAATAAACACAGTCTCTCCCAGTCTCAGAACACTCACCAGCAAACTCTGAAAAGGAAGAGGCCACGGCAGCAGCAGCGTAGTGTGTCCTGTGTAAACAGCAATGGTTGGGAGAGGGAGCAAGTCTCTTTGTAACGGGGGGCAGAGAGCAAGGGGTCAGCCTCAGAAAGATGCTGATCGCTGCAGTATGAAGGTCTCTCTTTGTGCAACTGACCATTAAGCTCTAGCCTCTGCTGCAGAAGGAATGGAGGCCACGCAGTGAGCTAACCCTCTATGTCTCATGGAGGCAAGGCAATTACAACCCTCGTGCCCACTGAGCACGGCTATGCTTAGCTGGGGGAGCTCCATGACACACAGTTATGAATCATCTAGTCCAGTGCCGTGCTCCACTCCAGGACCTGTACAATGTCACCACAGTTCCCCTCGGCCTTCTTTTCGGTAGACTGAACAAGCTCTAGCCTCTGCCGCAGAAGGAACTGAGGCCACGCAGTGAGCTAACCCTATATGTCTCATGGAGGCAAGGCAATTACCTCCTCTTTTAGTTTCATCTGATAAGGGAAGTCCTCTGACCATGCGGGTAGCTCTTTGTTGTACTTGTTCCAGTTTAACTTCATCCTTCTTGAGCACTGGGCCCAGAACTGAACAGAGCACTCCAGATGCACTCTTACCAGAGAGAACAATCCCTCCTAGCTACACCCTGCCTAATACAGCCCAGGACAGCAGACACCTTTTTTTACAGCTGCATCACACTGACGGCTTCCAGGCATTTTATGGTCAACTATAGCCCTTCCTAGCTGTAACTAAAATACTTACGATTAAACCCCAACTGCAAAAACACCCCAATCTCTTTAGTGACATAAGCAGAAGCTAAATATTTAGGCGGTTGCCCAAAGTTCAATCCAGAGGGATAACTGGCTTAAATGCACATTGCGACCTGAAGCTGCTGCACACGCATCTCCTCAACCACAGTAAAAACTCAAGCTAAGATCTCAGATTCCCTGGAGGCAAGCAATTTGAGAACAAGCAGAGGAGTCAAACATTGTGTCTCCTGGTGTCTTCACAGAAGAGTGCAACACACACTAAGAGACAGAGTGAACGGGGTTAACACTCAAACATTGTCTTCCAGAAGAATGCAAAGCTTTGCCCTTTCATAGTGTGTTCTCAAAGTCAGGCGCATAAGGATATATCACAAGGAATCCTCTGCATGGGACTGGGCTTAACAGCGTCAAGAGAGAAGGAACCACAACACTCTTTCTGTGAGCAAATCACCCTCTTGCTGGTACTCAAACAATGCAAAGTGTCGGTGTATTTACACTTCCCTCTTATTTGTCTCTACTGCATTTACAATGTCAGTTACTGCAGGCTGTGAATGCAAAGGCAGATAAAGTAAGATGTGTTGCAGTCAGTTGTCTGACTTACAACAGGGGTTGGTAAAGCACAACAGACAGGTGCGCCCAGGAGGGACAGACTGCAAAGGTGGCTCAGTGGGCCATCAAAAGGGTATTTTCATATTCCACATAATCCTCTACAGAAAATACGAAGAATCCCTAAAGATAAGGGAACATCTGTGCCACACCTCTAAAGTTGGACAGTCCTTCTATCCTGCATGAAATTCTGTTACTGGCACTCCTGGCAGAAGTCTCCTTCTGACTGCTCCTTATGCTTGCACACGTCTACTGGTTCTTAGGCACCAAATGATAACTTTCTTCTAACTCAAAACTGTCCTTAATATTTACTTTCTATGAAGCCTTTAATATTAACCGACCAAAAACACTTCCAAATTCTGCATTGCTTTGGGATTGGGCCTTCAACTGGCGTAACACTTATTGCTTGTTTAACTTGTACTAGATATGGGGTGGAGAACCAGGGGCCAAATGTCTCGTTACTTTCTCAGTGTTTGGAGGCCATGGCAGATTGGATGCGGCAGAGCAGACTGAAGCTCAATCCCAACAACATGGAAGTGATGATGGTGGGGAGGGCAAGGGAGGTGTCAGCCCCCCCTGATTGGGGGTGGTGTTTGCCCTCCTATAGCCTGTCTCTTATACACATCTAGATGTGTATAAAGCATCTCCTCTCCTCTCCAACCGTGGCCAACTTCAGTTGTTTCAGAGGCGTGCACAACTGATCCTAATGGAGGAGTCCAATCCCCAACAGTCAAAGGTCTCATCCTCTGAACAATCTAATGAACAGACATTTATGGACCAATCTCCCAAGAATTTATCCTGCTTTTTAAAAAAAATTATGCTATCGGTTGTCACAACATACTCTGGCAAATGTTTCACAGGCTAATTGTACACTGACTGAAAAAATGCTTCCTTTTCACTTAAATCTGCTGCCACTTAATTTCAGAGTGTCCCCTATTTCTAGATAGAGAATACATAATACACATTATATTTAAACCACAACGTAACATCTATTTTCCTCTAAATCATATTCTAATCCATGATTCCATACCCCAGCTAAAGATACAGCCATGCCTCACTATAACAAACCCTGTTTATATCAAATTCCCATTGATAATTTCAATGTCAAGAACCATTTCTATCCATTGCGTTTTGCCAAGCTCTATCATAGTGAACACCCAAACAGAATTTTTTCCTCTGGTCCCATGGGGATCCATTATGCTGAAACTATACTGTATTCTCTACAATTTTGATGACCATAGGGAAAAGGTAACATGCCCTGGAACGGATGGTGACAAATGATAAATGACAGTGTTTTAAAATCTATGAACGCACGAAGCAGGCCACTGTTGAGAGCATCTAGTCTGACCTACTACACAATACTGGGCACTGGATTTCCTTCAGCTATTACCATATCGAGCTTGCTAAGTTGTGTTGGTCTAGAACGTTACTTTTACAAATAGGTCTAATCTCGAATTACTGACTAAGCAACAGGGAAATCACCGCCGCCATCAGCAGTCCTGGGCCTCATTTTAAAATTTAATTGCTCCAGCTTTTGCCCACATTTCAGTACATCGCTTATAACAGAAGAAAACTTATTAAAATTATCCTCGCTCCAGTCATTGTCTTGGTTTTGGCAGGGCTTGCAGAGTGTCTGCTCTGGGCAAGAGGAAGTCTTTTCCACTCTCCTTCAATCAGTGCTAGCGGAGCATGTGGAAATCGTCTACGTTACGGTAACGCTCCAGGGTAAGCTCTTTTCCGAGAAGGGGCTGGTTGTATTTTCAGGCGATTAGGGAAGCAAGCATATTGCAAATGTACAAGGATGGGGAACCTTCAGTCCAGAAGCCAACCGTAGCCCTAGCCCTCTCTGAACGTGGCTGCAATTGCTACCACCCACTGTCAGTCAGTCACTACTCACAAGCAGCACGTCCATGGTGTTGAGCCTGCACAACTCCTGGTTGATGTTGGGAGTGTTTGTGTGGAGCAGGGCAGATATCAGCCGGGCTCCATGAAGGCGAGCGTTCCCCAGCGGCTCTTCCAAGACACCAATTGTAGTCAGAATTGAGGTTTTCTGCCGCAAACAAAAAGGAAAATAGCTTCTGAGACCAATCTCAATGGGTCCATCCCACCGTTCCAGTTTGTGGTGACAAAGCCATTCCTCGTAGCATCACAAACCTCTCCCACGGAAAACTTCCTTCGATACCAAGTCACCTCCCTTTTACTGCCCAGTGAAGTGAAGGTGCTGAACGTGCCAAACGCAGCAGCTCTTGGGCACTATAGTCATATCCAACTGGACAAAGCGAACACCAAAAAGGAAAGAGAAATCTCTACTACATGGGGACTGTGACAAGACAGAAAAGCCTGGCCCTCGGGAAGGCGTGTAGCCCTCTGCTGAGAATCTCTCACAGGATTGATTTTAGATTTACATAGCGGCCAGCTCAACCACAAATTCTTCCTGTGTATGAAGAAATCCTTCCTCCTCTGCTCCCATAAGCTAAAGCTCAACTCTCCAAGCTCCAGTCGCAGCACAGGATTATACTGGAATGCTCATATAGAGCAATCAACTCTCCAACTTTATCTGAGGTCTTTACCTTAATTCTGGATTTTCCTTTCTGGAAAGAAGTTGCAGATCCCTGCTCAGGGTGGGCTTTTCAGCCTGCCATGAACCCGACCCCAGCCAGGTCAAGTTTGGCCCAAGCAAAAGTTCTTTTGGAGCCTGCAACGGCCCCACCTGCTGAGAGAACTGCAACCTCAAGGCGCGCCACAAACTCTAATCGCACTGACTTACTCAGCCCACCCCAAACCTGAGCTGCTCAGATCAAAATTACTCCCAGCTCGACCAGGCATTAAGTTATGTCTTGCCAGCTTCAGGGATAAACAGGTTTAAGCTAAGCTACTATAGTGCCTACTAGTTTTAGCACAGGAACTTTTCAAGGTGAACAAACTTGAAAAGATCCAGGATAAAATGATTTTATCCAGAAAGGTCTAGAATATCTGGAGTGTAGGGTGATCAAACACTAGCAGTAAAGAAAAGACCAAACCACTGTACCTTGGGAGGGTTGAGGAGAAGCTGGTGGAAGTCCTTTAGCCACGGTTCAATACCATTTAAGATGCTACTATTGACAGTGTAAGACCTTTCAATTCCCTGAGAGAATGAATCCATCAGTCCCTCCACTCTGCAGGCAGAAAGGGAACGCAACATGCAAAGGATTGAATCCTGCCATTCTTGCCAACAGCAGCTCAGGTTGGCTTACAGTATCAAAATATAAAATACAGATAAAAAACCAACCAAAAATATAAAACCATAAAATATCCCACAACCCTACACCATCCCCGACCCCTCTCCACCCCAACCTCCTAACTCACCCGTATCCCCACACAACCCCCACCCCAAAAAAAAACCCTCCGATTCCTGCCTGCCAAATGCTTTCCCAAATAAAGACGTTTTGTGCCGCCTCCAGATGACGCTCAGGCTCAGGGGAACCTCCTGGGGCAGCAGCCGAGAACGCTCTCCCACGTGCCCCTGCCTCACGGACAAGGATAACAGACAGAACGTGCAGGAGTGTGCCCCCGGCCGACCACAGGGGCCGCAAAGGGACATTGTAGGATAGACAGTCTTTCAGATATATTGGACCCAGACCATTGATCAAAACCAGCACCCTGAATTGTGCCCAGAAAGCTACAGGCAGCCAGTGCCGACTCCAGAGCACCGGTGTCATGCTCTCCTGGTGACTCGTCCCTGAAAGGAGCCAAGCAGCCGCATTCTGCACCAGCTGCAGCTTCAAAACAGTCATCAAGGGCAGCCTCATGTAGAGTGAATTGCAGGATTCTAGTCTCAATGTGATGAAAGCATGGATGGCAGTGGCCAGATCTGAATCAGAAAGAAAAGGCCGAAGCCTCCACACCAGATGGAGTTGGTGAAAAGCGCTCATGGGCACCACCGCCACATGACAATCCAGGCACAGCGAGGGATCCAAGAGCACACCAAGGCTGCAAACTCGAGTGACCAGAGGGAACCGGACCCCATCAATAAGAGGAGTTCTAACTCCCTCCAGGCCACAATCAACTCATCCTCATCCAGTCCCCGACAGCAGCCAGGCACCGAGACTACAGAACATGGGTCAGATGAAAAAGAGAGGTAGAGCTGAGTGTCATCAACATATTGATGACACCTCACCCCAAACCTCCGAATGACCTTGCCCAGCGGCCTCAGCTACACATTGAACAAGAGGGGGGACAGAACCGAACCCTGCGGAACTCCACACAGAGTAAGACAACCGTGGCTTGCTTGACATCAAACGTAAGCCCCAACTCCATCATTTGCCCTTACAACTATTTATTCATAAGCCACTTACAGCTAGTCACATACTGCCCTACTTTAAGAGTGACCAAAGCTCCCAAACCCCAGAATAAGAATGTAAGAAGTGCCATACTAGGTCACTCTGTCACTTGGAAGAAGTACCCAACAGGTGATCCGTTCCCTTATGTTCACTCCAAGCTCCTGACCATCAGAGGTTACATTCCCCAAACCTACCCAGCTAATAGTTGCTAATGGACCTGTCCTCCAGAAACTTGTCCAACCCTTTCTTAAACCCAATTACACGACTGGCCTTAACCATAACTTCTGGCAACAAATTCCACAACTTAATTGCATGTTGAGTGAAAAAAATACTTTTATTTGTTTTAAATCTACCTGTTATTTTCGTGGAGTGTCCCCTAGTTCTAGTACTATTTGCGAGGGTAAATAACCATTCCCACTCATGATTTTATACGCTTCTTTCATATCCCCTCTCAGTCACCGCTGAAGAGCCACAGCATATCCAGTCTCTCTTCATAGGAGAGCCATTCCATATCCTTATTGTATGGAGGCGGCAGATGTCCTGGGGTCTGTTCGGGCTATAACTTGTGAGTCAAATCCTTGCCCGTCCTCGTTGATTAACTGAAACAGATCCAGGAATCTGACAACATCGAGATGAGTCTGAAGCTGTAGGGTAATCACCTGTTCAATAACTTTCCCTAAAAAGGGGAAGTTAGAGACAGGCCGATAGGTGCTTGGGGAGTCAGTTTCCAAAAATGGTTGCTTAAGCAGGAGTCGGACAACCACAATTTTAAGAGCGTCCAGCCTTCGACCCTCCTCAAAGTAGGCGTTTCCAATCCCAGCCAGCAGCAGCCCCAGCATCTCCTGGCTGGTTTTCACCAACCAGGACAGACAAGGATCTAGTTCACAACTGGCTGCTCTCATTGCCCCAAGAACCTCCCCTGCATTGGTGGGCGATACCAACTGAAACTGATCCAAAAATTATATTTACATTTTATTCTCTATTCCTTTACGAATAATTCCTAACACTGTTTACGTTTTTCACAGACACTGAACAGAGCTGAGGATTCCAATGTATTATCCACAATGGGGCCAATCCCGTGCTCTGTGGGTTTGCGCACATCCCCGTTATCGAGAGATTGTGCCGCACGGAGGAGGGCTGGAATTACAGCCACTGACTCCAAGGTCCTTTTCCTGAGTGGTAACTCCTAATTTAGAACCCAGCACTGTGAACATAAAGTTTGGATTGCTTTCCCCTATGTGCATCCCTTTGCACTTGTTAACATTAAATTTAATCTGCCATTTGGTTGCCCAGTCACCCAGTCTCACAACATCCCCCTGCAATTCTTCACAGTCCGCTTGGGTTTTAACTACCTTGAATAAATTTGTCTCATCTGCAAACTTGATCCCCTCACTCTTTACTCTCTTCTCCAGATCATTAATGAATGCATTAAACACCGGTCCCAGTACAGACCACTGGGTCACTCCACCATTTAGCCCTAGTTTTTGTTTCCTAGCCTTTAATTGGTTACAAATCCACAAGAGGATACTAGCCATTATCCCATGACTTTTTTAATTTCATCAGGAGTTTCTCATGAGGGAACTTATCAAAAGCTTTCTGAAAATCCAGATACTTTATATCGACCGGCTCCCCGTATCCACATGCTTGTTCACACTCTCCAAAAATTCCAAAATATTAGTGAGGGATAACTTCCCTTTGCTAAATCCATGTTGACTCCTCTCCATTAAGCCATGTTTTATCAATATGCCCCATAATTCTGTTTTTAACCATTTCTTCCAGTTTGTCAGGCACAGACGTCAGGTTCACTGGTCTGTAGTTTCCAGGATCATCTCCAGAGTCTTTTTAAAATAACCGTGTTGCATTTGCTACCCTCCAGTCCTCAGGTACAGCAGCAGATTTTAGCAATAAGAACATAAGAAGTGCCAGACTGGGTCAGACCAACGGTCCATCGAGCCCAGCATCCTGCCTCTGACAGTGGCCAGTCACGAGGACCTGGGAGAAGCACCCAACAGGTCACCATGCTATCCATTCCCTGTGGGTCATCCCCAGGCTCCCGACAGTAAAGGGTTTTGTTCCCCAATCCTATCTGACTAATAGCTGCCAATGGAACTATCTTCCAGAAACTTGTCCAAACCTCTTTTAAACTCGGCTATAGGTTACAAATTACCAGTAGTAGGTCTGAAATTTCATATTTGAGTTCCTGCAGAACTCTGGGGTGTAAACCATCTGGTTTACGTGTTATATTGTCACGGAGAACCTGTGGTGGCTAAAGTGTGAAGGGAGGCAGTTAGAGTGACGGTGATGTCATACTTGCGCCCAAGTCGACTGATTGCATTTTTGAAGACGTATGCTGTGGCTGTGTGGGCAGCAAAGAAACCGGGTGGTGAGGGGGCTGGTCAGTCTACCGTTACCTCCTGGAACCAAACTTGTCCAAGTCCTGTTGTGACATGCTTTTAGAGTACTTTGCAGTTAAAATCGCTCGCACTGAGCATGACATCGACTCCGCCACTTTAGAGGAAGTGGCAGAGTCAGAGGTTAGGAATGCCCTGTCTGGTCATGATTTCTGGGACGAATTTCAATCAATGACACCTGCCGAGCCGGCAGATGTCCTGGGTTCTGTTTGGGTCACAACTTTCAAGTTAGATCCTTGCCCCTCCTGGTTGGTTAAGGCCTCCAGGGAGACATTGGGGTGCTGGCGAAGGTGATTAACACCTCCCTGCAGGAGGGGAGGGTGCCGGACTGCCTCAAGGAGGCTTTGGTCCGGCCTCTCCTCAAGAAACCATCCTTTAACGTTGATGCCCCGGGGAGTTATCAGTCTGTCTCTAACCTTCCCTTTTTAGGGACGGTTATTGAACAGGTGGTGGCCTGTCAGCTTCAGAGGCATCTGGACAGTACCAGTTTTCTTGATCCCATGCAGTCGGGCTTTCATCCAGGGTACGGCGGTGGTGGCCTTGGTCAACAACCTCCTAGTAGAACTGGATAGGGGTCATATAACCCTGCTGGTTCTACTGGATCTATCAGCGGTCTTCAATACCATGAACCATGAGATGTTGGTGACTCGCCTGCAGGACCTCGCCGGGGTGGATGGAACCATGTTGCAATGGTTCAGCTCTTACCTCACAGGTAGACCACACTAGCGGACTGTACTTCGTCCTCTGGGGCTCTCTTGTGCGGGGTTCCACAAGATTCCATTCTGTCCCCTCTCTTGTTCAATGTGTATACGACGTCGCTTGGGGAGGTCATACGCAGCTGGAGGGGATTTGTTGCCACCAATACACCACAACACCCAGCTGTATTTATCCTTTTCAGCTGACCCAGGCCCTGCTGTCTCTTTGCTGTCCCGGTGTTTAGCTACTGTGCGAGACTGGATAAGGTTGAGCCGATTGAAGCTCAATCCTGACAAGACAGAGGAGATGCTGGTAGGGGGGAGGGGAACACTCCCATTATAGGGGGTGTTTGACCGCCATTGGTTCCAGCTGTGAGGAGCCTGGGGGTGCTCCTGGATTCACAACTGCACTTGGATTCCCAGGTGTCAGCTGTGGCCAGGGGCACCTTCCACCAATTACATCTGGGGAGGAGGCTCCGCCCATACATCTTCGACTCCTATCTAGCTACCATCATCCATGCATTTGTCACCTCGAGGCTGGACTATTGCAATGAGCTCTATCTGGGGCTGCCCTTGGTGACGGTTCGGAAGCTGCAGCTGGTGCAAAATGCAGTGGCCTGTCTACTTACTGGGACGGGCTTGCAGGGAGCACATCCAACCTGTGCTCCAAGGATTGCAACAGGCTGCATACGGTCTTCCGGGCCCGATTCAAGGTGCAATTTTTGCCTTTTAAAGCCCTACACGGCCTAGGCCCTGCGTACCTGAAGGATCGCCTCACCCCCCAGCACATAGGGTGGTCTCTGTGGTCGTCCGGGAGTGCCCTCCTGGAGGTCCCACGTTATTGGTGGGTCTGGACAGGTGGGTGTTCTCAGAGGCTGCATCGTCGTTGTGGAATGCCCTCCTGGCAGAGATTCACCTCAGACTGGATCACCTTGCTTTCAGACGAAGTTGTAACACCTGGCTCTTCTGTCAGGCGTTTGGTGGGGGATTAACGCAGATTGGGAATTTTTATGCATTGCAGTTTTTTATAGTCATTTGTATACTTATATTTTATATTTATATTTGTATTTTATATCTTTTCTATTGAGAGTGAGAGAGATCAGCCCCAAGTCACCTTGTGCGAGAGGGCGGGGTAAAAACGCAAGGAAATAAATATATATAGTTTGTCAATTTGCTTGAGAACCTCTTCCAGAGTCACGTTGATTTGCGACAGCTCTTCCGATTCATCCCCTACAAAGAACAGTTCCAGCATAGGTATCTACCCAACATCCTCCTCTGTGAAGACCGAAGCAAAGAATTCATTCAGCTTCTCTGCAATTGCCTTATCCTCCCTCCTATGGCTGCCACCACCAGAGATCCACAAGAGACACACAGACACACTCCTCAACAGCAGTGGCAGCTCTGCTCACACACAAGGTAGCGCCACAACAGGCAGCCCAGCCATGGTAAGACCACGTGTCTTGGTAAAATCTTACTTTGCCTAAAGAGTTGGGCTGGAATAGTCTACCCAGATCATTTTGTATTTTACTCAAACCGACCCCTCTGACCCCTCTAGTTACTGGCCAGTCTCCCTCCTACCCTTCGCCTCTAAGCTTCTGGAACATGTTGTCTACTCCCGCTGCCTGGACCTCCTCTCTGCCAACTCCTCCCTGGACCCTCTCCAATCCAGCTTCCACCCCCTTACCTCCACTGAAACTGCCCTTGCCAAGATCACCAATGATCTACTTGTCCCTAAATCTAAGCACCTTTACTCCATTCTTGTCCTCCTTGACCTCTGCTGCCGCCTTTGACACTGTCAACC
>QEPC01000113.1:1336946-1366320 GCA_003113815.1 Sphenodon punctatus | reverse complement strand
GGGGGGGAGAGATTGGGCTGCCCCCAGGGAGGGGATGAATGGGAGGGAGGGGATGAATGGGGCCATGGGGCAGGAGAGGAAGCTGGGTCGGGGCTCTGGTTTGGGGGGGTTGAGGGGGTGGTTCCAGGCTCCCCCCCATTGCTGACCCTGGCTGTGGTGTTTCCCCAGGGAGAGCCAGGTGGAGCTGCGTGAACACATCGACAGTCTGGCCACAGGTGGGGGGGGGGGGGGGGGGGTTTGCCGGTGCCTTTTACCTTTTTTATAGTTTGTTTTATATTGTTTAAGTAATCCCTTTTTGTATTATGGATTGTTTGAATTGTATTTTGTGAGCCGCCCTGAGCTGCCATTCGGCTGGAGGGAGCAGGATATAAGTTATTAAATCAATCAATCAATAAATCAGGTCATGCGGGCCTGTGTCGCTTCTTGTTCATGTCAATTTTGCTGCAGCAGGAGACCCACAACTTCCTTACTCTGGTAGAAACCCTTCTTGCTCTTTCTCTCATCCCTTGCTAGTTCAAGCTCATTAGGCATCTTGCCCTTCCTTCCTTTGTCCCGACATGCTCATGCTATTACTTGATACTTGCCCTTCATGACAAGTCCTTCCTTCCATTTCCTACATTTCTTTCTTGGTTTTCAGGTCATTCCTTTCCCCAGCACATGGACATGCCTTCAATATTACTTCTTTTAGAAGCTGCCAGACCTCCTGGACTTTAGTTTTTCTGTCCATGGGTCTTGCTTCCTTGCTCTCTGCTGAAGTCTGCTTTCCGGAAATCCATTGTCTCGCCTTCCTTTTCTTAACATTGTGAATTCTACCATTTCATGCTCCCAAGATGCCCACTGTCCTAACATCCCCATTAGTGAGAATCACATCTAAAATGGCTTCCTGCCCCCGTTAAAGTGTTTCTCTAACGTGCCAAGAATTCTCCAGATATTTTTTCCTGTATTATTCTCCTAAAAGATATCAAATCATTAGTTAATTGTTCACCAGCTTGAGCTAGTTTATGTTTTTGTAATTAAAGCTCAATAATACAGAACCAGAGGTATATGGGTGCAATATAAATACAACAGATAATCAACAGCTAATTGCACCGATAAAGCAACACGTGTGCTCTAATGCAATATATTTAAGGAGACTAATACTTGCTCTTACATACAACATTCTTTGAAGCAAGCCCGGAATATATAAATACGTAATACAAAACTCTATCCTGGTAACAGAATGAAAAACAGTAACAGACTGGAGTGATCCTCCTCTCCTTCCAATGAGTAAGTCTCAGCCCGATGTTTCACTAACAAAGATAGCTTCCTCAGGGGTTCCTTCCATTCCCAGGAGTTGATTCACTGACACTAATATAAAATTGAAAAACAACAAATTATGAAAAACAAATGGCTTTTTAAAAATTTAAATCATGAAAATCACAGTGAAGGGTACTTGAGAATGACCCCCTAAGTGTATTTTCTTCTGAATAGAGAAGGAATTGCCTTCTCCGGAAAGAGAATTGGCGTTATTGTGGTTTCCAGCCAGGGTGAGTCGGCTCTTTAACGGGATCTTTAACACCATGCCTTAAGGGAACTCATTGTTAATCTGTTTACAATTCCTTACATGACTAATGGGATAATTATGTGTTGTCTGCATTGTGGTTCCCAGCAGGAAATTTATATTAGTGTCAATGAATCGACTCCTGGGAATGGAAAAAAACCCTGAGGAAGCTATCTTTGTTAGCGAAACGTCGGGTTGAGACTTACTCAATGGAAGGAGAAGAGGATCACTCCACTTTGTAACTGTTTTCCATTCTGGGCTGAGACTTACTCATTGGAAGGAGAGGAGGATCACTCCACTTTGTAACTGTTTTCCATTCTGGGCTGAGACTTACTCATTGGAAGGAGAGGAGGATCACTCCAGTCTGTTACTGTTTTTCATTCTGTTAACAGGATAGAGTTTTGTATTACGTATTTATACATTCCTGGCTTGTTTCAAAGAATTTTGTGTGTAAGACCAAGTATTAGTCTCATTAAAAATATTGTATTAGAGCACACGTGTTGCTTTATCGGTGCAATTAGCTGTTGTTTATCTTTTGTAATCAAAGCTGCCATTTCACTGCACTGGCGGTGCAATCCAAGGGCTCATTTCCAAGGCTTACTCAAGACCATAGTTACGTGGAACTGGTCATGGATCTAAATGCACTAGCTGATTGAGACATCTGGGTATGCCGCACCATTTTCTTCTACCTTTTGTAGTTTTTCTTTCAATTGTGAAATCCAGTCTAGGGAGCATGCTTCCTATGGGTTTGCCCAGCACCCAACAAAGTTAGACCCTGATCGTTACCGAGTCCTACAGAGTGGGACCCTGAAGCACAATTACCACATTTAAAACCAATTTTCTTGTTAATATTTGTACCCAGTATACAAGTGTGCCAAACTTTTATTTCTCGATCACGGTTCAACTAGTTTTGGAGTTCTGTAGTACTTCCTCATTCCATGAAACGGACTTACCCAGACCGCCGTGTCTCCAATAACGTAAGTAGAACCTGAGTTCCATTCACTAGGCAGTTTTCAGTCTGGTCTCCATCAAACATGTTCTTCAATAGTTGCTCCACACATTCCTGCCTGCAGACCACCACAAAAGTCAAAGATAAGAGATGAAAAAACAATTTTTGGTTGCAAGTCTTCACTCTGAAATTGTACACTTCACTTCTGAAATAAAGATGCTGTAATTCTCCTTTGGGAGAAACAAGCAGGGAACTTCCTCTCTAACATGACAGCAATCATAAGAGGGACGTAGACTAGACTGAATCTACACCAAGTTGTGATAAGGGGGAGGGGAAGGGGAATGAATGGGGGGGTATGGGGATATAGGAGGGGAGAGGGGGTTATGGGAGGAAGAGTTGGTCTGCGGAGGTCCGGCAGGATGACCACCGGGGGGGGGAGAGGGCTGGAGGGGGGGTTCTGCAGCCATTGGGGACGTGATGGGCCAGGATAAGTATGGTCAAATTGGGAGGCAAAGGACAGTGGTTAGGAGGACAGTTATTTAATTCCTGTCCCTTGTATAAGCCCCCAGGCAGATATGGCAGGGATCGAGATCAGGGAATCCTGGATCTGGGTTTGTTGCTGTTGAATGCGAGGTCAGTCGATAATAAATCAACGATGATCCGGGAGTTGATTATGAATCAGCCGGCCAACCTCGTGTGCATTACAGAGACCTGGCTGGACAATGAATCGGGGCCAATATTGGCTGACCTTGTTCCAACTGGGTACACTGTAGAGCACCAGCCCAGGGCAGAGGGGCGGGGAGGCGGTATAGCTGTTGTTTTTAAGGATACTTGGTCTGTGAGGCAGTATCCTGTGCAGACTATCTTGGGCACGGAGGGGGGTCCACCTTGTGTTTGATTTGGCTGGAGACAGATTAGGGCTGTTGCAGCTCTAGCAGAACTGGTGTCGGAGGTGGCCCTGCAGTCCCCGAAGACTTTAGTCCTGGGGGACTTCAATATCCACACCGACTCCAGTCTTGGGGGAGAAGAGCACAAATTCATGGACGCCATGACAACCATGGGACTGTCTCAGAGGGTATGGGGCCCGATGCACGAGGGGGGACATACTCTTGACCTGATATTCTGCACAGCCCTTGAGGCGGGGGAATCCGGTGGTGGGGTGTGTGGTAACTTCACCCGTGTCATGGACAGATCATTACCTCCTCCAGACTAGGCTCCGGGCGAATGTCTGCCCCTGGAAAGGTGTAGGACCGGTTCCTTGGGTCTGCTCCCGGAGACTTATGGAACCAGAAAGGTTCCGGAATGCTCTAGGGGAATTACCCCCTGATCTCAATGACCGCTCACTCAATGACCTCACTGCTTTTTGGAACAGCTTTTTGACTGAGGCCATCAACCGAATGGCCCCTAGGCATCCGCTCCCAGACTGCCGATGGCGGAGGTCACCGTGGTTCACGGAGGACCTGCGCCGGATGAAGCAAGGTAGGTGGCGGTTGGAGCGCCGGTGGCGCCGGACTCAGACTGAAGCCAACCGATTGTAGCATAAGGCTAGTTTAAGAGCGTATGCTGTTGCGGTGCAGGCAGCAAAGAAAGAATTCTTTGCTGCCCTCATTGCATCTGCAAAGTCACGTCCAGCGGAGCTTTTCCAGGTGGTGCAGGGCTGGTCAGTCCGGCTTCTCTCCACCTGGAAGTGGAACTTTCCAGTGCCCGCTATGACATGTTTGCTGACTTTTTTGCAGACAAAATCGCTCCGATTCATCAAGACCTCGATGCTGCATTTGTGACAGGTAGTGAACTGAGGTAAGGGAAGCCCCGCCATGTCAGTATTTGTGGGATCAGTTTCAGTGGGTATCGCCCGCTGATGCAGCGGATGTCCTTGGGACAGTGCGGGCCACCTGTTGTGAATTAGATCCGTGCCCGTCCTGGCTGATGAAGGCCAGCCGGGAGACATTAGGGCCGTTGCTAGCGGGGGTAGTCAATGCCTCCCTTAGGGAGGGCAGAGTGCCGAGCCGCCTCAAGGAGGCGGTGGTGCAGCCTCTGCTCAAGAAGCCATCTTTGAGTGTTGATTCCCCAGCCAGCTATCGGCCGGTCTCTAACCTTCCCTTTTTCAGGAAGGTTATTGAATGGGTGATGGCCTGGCAGTTACAGGGGCATCTAGACCGGGTCAGTTTTCTTGATCCCCCGCAGTCTTGTTTTCGCCTGGGGTTTGGCACAGAGACTGCACTTGTGGCCTTGATCGATGACCTACGCCATGAATTAGATCAGGTCAGATCATCTATTTTGATCTTACTGGATCTGTCGGCGGCATTTGATACTGTTGATCATGAGATGCTGGTGACAAGGCTGCAGGACCGGGCCAGGATGAGGGGGATTGTTCTTGAATGGTTCCGCTCGTTCCTGGCAGGGAGAACTCAGTGAGTGGTACTCGGGGAATATACGTCATCTCCCTGGGACCTCACGTGTGGAGTCCTGCAGGGTTCTATTCTGTCCCCTCTTGTTCAGTGTGTATATGCAACCCTTGGGGAAGGTCATGAGACGGTTCTGCATACAATGTCATCAGTACGCCTATGATACACAACTTTACCTCTTGTTTTCTGGAGATCCAGGCCCAGCAGTCTCGGTGCTTACCCGGTGCTTGGCAGCTGTGGGGGACAGGATGAGGGCTAATCGACTGAGGCTGAATCCTGACAAGGCGGAGGTGACATTGGTGGGTAGGGCTGGTGTGTGTGTGTGTCTGGCTCCTGTTATCGGCGGGATCTGTCCCCCTCTGGCCACTCAGGTTCGTAGTTTGGGGGTGCTCCTCGACCAACAGCTCCACCTGGATGTCAGGTGGAGGCTGTGGTGAGGGGAGCATTTTGTCAATTACATCTGGTGCGACAGCTGCGGCCGTATGTCTCCAACTCGGACCTGGCAACCATCATCCATGCTTTCATTACCTCTCGACGGGACTACTGTAACACACTCTACGTGGGGCTACCTCTGAAGACGGTCTGGAGGTTGCAGCTGGTGCAGAATGTGGTGGCTCGTCTCCTAATGGGGATGGGTCACCGTGAGCACATTACACCTGTGCTCAATTCTCTGCACTGGCAGAGTCTACCGGGCCCTATAATCTACCAGGCCCAATTCAAGTTATTGGTGATGACCTGTAAAGCCCTAAGTGGCTTGGGCCTGCTTATCTGCAAGTCCGCCTCAGGCCTCGGGTCATTTTGCGGCCCCTGTGGTTGGCCGGGGGTGCCCAACTCGAGATCCCCCAGGTATCCCAGGTGGTGACAGTGGAGAGGGCGTTCTTGGTGGCTGCACCTAGGCTGTGGAACTCCCTCCCGATGGAGGCCCGTTTATCCCCGGACCTCCCCTCTTTTTGAAGATCTTGTAAGACCTGGTTGTTCTTGCCAGGCCTTCAAGGAAGGGAGGGGGGGAGGGGGGTTGTCTTTATTGCCTTTTAGTATCTTGCCTTTTAGTAAATTTTAATATTTTAGTTTTATGTATTTTTTATGTTTTATGTATTTTATGGATGTATTTTATATGTTGTTCACTGCTCTGGGCTGCCATTGTGCGGGAGGATGCAGGGTATAAGTATTTATATTATTATTAATAATAATAATAATAATAATAATAATAATAATTAATTAGGCCATGCAGGTGATTGATTACTTCACCCACCAAAAAGCAGCTCCACTTCACATTAACTGAGGATCTCTCTACAGCGCATTCTGCTAACTGCTGGCCATCACCACAGTAAGCTCAATTTATTATTATATTATTATTATTATTATTATTATTATTATTGCACCAGCAGTGTACCTGGCACTGTACAATCAATCGTTATAGACAGGTCCCTAGATCAGGGGGCTTACAATCTCTATTCAGGCCACTGAAGAAGAGACTTGCAATCATGGTAAGTAGCAGTAGGGAACACGTAGCGGCACGGTGCTATCTGGAGACTACAGCATGGGGATGTGAAGCTGCGAGTTCTGGGATCAAATCCTGCAAGGCTTGGGAGAGGGATCTGAAGAACAATGGAAGGAGATCTAGGGCCTAGGCTACTCTCCATCCTGGTGTGTTTTAAACAAGAAAAGCTCCAATGAAATACTCCACTGGCCGTGTCTGTCACCCTCTCTTCTTCAACAGAGCGGAAGCTGTTCGGGAGGTGGGCTCTCTTTTTCCCCAAAATGTGGCAGCTATTCAGAGGCCAGATATTTTGGAGACTATGGCTAGAATAGCAGCTATTGCTGTGAGGCTATTCCATTGAACCCACACTTCCACCAAGGAAACCCACTTTGCGCGGAACAGAAAATGGACTTCTTGTTAGTTATTAGTAGCCAGAGTGAACAAAGTCCTCCCTAGCTGAAATGACAGTATGCTAAGATACGGGACATCCTTGTGATGGAGAAATTGTCCCAGCACAGAAAATTACTGGGAAAAAGACAGAAGAATAAATATTTAGAAATATGGATCCCACTCTTGTGGCAAAGGCCAAAATGTCAGTCAGTCAGTAAACCCAGGTCCCGAGCTAGATTTGTTGAATATGAATTAAAGGTTAAAAAAATGCAAATCAACTTTTAAATATAAAATTATATCCCTATTGGCAATACTGTTACTATATACAATCTGCACTACCTCCAATTTCTTATGCACATCTCTTATGTTTGTCTTCTGCAGCTGATGCCCAAACAAAAAGTTTAAGAAAAAAAACTTGGTGAATGAAACTTACAGAAAAAACGTACGGAATTTTAAAATGTCTTGAAGCTCAATACAAGGTTATCTGGCCAGAGGCTTTCTAGGAAACTCAGAGTTAAGATGAAGGCCATATAGAGCTTGAAGTTATACTGGACTTCACTGTAGTCATAAGAACATAGTCAGTGACAAACCGGGTCAGACCAATGGTTCATCCAGCCCAGCATCCTGTCTCTGACAGTGGCCAATCTCTGTCTCCTGGGAGAAGTACCCAGCAGGTCACAATGAGCAACCCATTCCCTGTTGTTCCAGTCCCCAACAATAAGAGGTTACATCCCCAAAAGCTACTTGGCTAAGAGTCATTGATGAACATAACCTCCAAGAACACATTTATTTATTTATAAACATTTTTTAGCTATTTTTATTGTATTGTTAGTTTTATAACAACTAACAATACAATAAAATGCCATAAAAACAATACTTAAAAAAAGCTTCATCAATAATTTTTTTAAAACAATCCCATACCTCCCCACTCCCCCAGGCGAACAGCCAGGTCTTGCAGGCTCGGCAAAACACCAGCAAACCTGGGGCCAGGCGAGCTTCCTCCGGGAGGGAGTTCCAGAGTCGCAGCCCAGCCACCGAGAACGCCCTCTCCATTGTAGCCCCCGTCTCACCCGGGGGACCTCCAAGAAGGTGCCCCCAGTGGACTGAAGGGATCGCTCTGAGGCACGGAGAGCGAGGCGGTCGCCAAGGTACGAGGGGCCCAGACCGTGCAGGGCTTTATAGATCAACACTAACACCTTGAATCTGGCTCGGTGTGCTATAGGCAGCCAGTGCAGAGCACTGAGAACAGGTGTTATGTGCTCCTGTCGCCCAGTCCCCCTAAGGAGACGGACCGCCGCATTCTGCACCAGTTTCAGCCTCCGCACCAGAAACCAGGGCAGCCCCACGTACGGCGCGTTGCAGTAGTCCAGCCTTGAGGTGATGAAGGCATGGATAAGACTGGCCAGGTCGGGCCTAGAAATGTATAGGCACAGCCTCCGCACCAGATACAGTTGGCGGAAGACGGTCTTAGCCACCGCCTCCACCTGCCAATCCAGACGGAGACCCAAGTCCAACACCACCCCCAGACTCCGAACCTGCTGGGCAATAGGAGGACGGACCACCCCACCACCCCACAAAGGGGGCCAGAACCTCCCCTGCCCTCCCCACCACCATCACCTCCATTTTATCAGGATTTAGTTTCAGTCTGCTCTGCCTCATCCAATCCGCCACGGCCTCCAAACATTGGGAAAGCAATGAGACCGCAGGACCTGGGTCAGTTGAAAACTAGAGGTACAGCTGAGTATCATCAGCATATTGGTGACATCGCACCCTGAACCCTCTCACGATCTCCCCCAGGGGCTGCATATACACATTAAACAATAATGGAGACAGGATCGAACCTTGTGGAACACCGCAGGATAAGGCCCGGGGGCTTGATGTTTCAGCCCCCAGCACCACCCGCTGGCTTCTCCCTGAGAGGAATGAGCGGAACCACTCTAGGACAGTCCCGTCCACACACCCCAGGTCTCGCAACTGTCTCAACAGCAGCCCATGGTCCACGGTGTCAAAAGCGACCGAGAGATCTAGCAGGATCAGAAATTTCGAACATCCTGCGTCCATCTCCCGGCGGAGATCATCCACCAAGGCCACCAACGCCGTCTCAGTACCACAGCCGGGGTAGAACCCAAATTGAAAAGGGCCAAGGAAACCGATGTTATCCAAATGCGCCTGGAGCTGCAGTGCCACTGCCTGTTCAATAACCTTCCCTAAAAAGGGAAGATTAGACAGAGGTCGGTAGCTGGTGAGTGCATCCACATCCAAAGATGGCTTCTTCAGCAGGGGGCACACCACAGCCTCGAGACTGGGTGACAACCTCCCCTGCCAAAGGGACGCGTTCACTACCCTCATCAGCACCGTTCCCAAGGTCTCCCTGGAGGCTTTCACCAACCAGGATGGGCACGGATCTAATTCACAACTAGTGGCCCTAACAGACCCCAGGACATTCACCGCATCGATTGGAGTCACTTCCTGAAACTCATCCCAGAAAGATCGACCGGACAGCGCCTCCATAACCTCATGCTCCTCACCTACTGCTTCCAATCCGGTGTCAAAGTTACTCTGGATCTGAGCGATCTTGTCTGCAAAGTAGGTGGCAAACTCCTCACAGCAGACCTGGGACAAACTCCTGTGTAGGCGGAGGGAGGCCGGACTGACCAGCCCCCGCACCATCTGGAACAGCTCTGCTGGACGCGACTTCGCAGACGATATGAGGGCAGGAAGGAACTCCTTCGCTGTCCTCACAGCCGACCGCAAGTGGGTCCTATGGAGAAGTCGGTCAGATTCAGAGCAAGTCCGACGCCAGCGTCGCTCTAGCCTCCTACCTACCTGTTTCATACACCACAGCCCCTCAGTAAACCAAGGGGCCCTGCGGTGACGAGATGGAGGGAGAAGATGTCTCGGAGCCACTCCTGTCAATTGACCCCTCCAGCCAGATGTTCCAATGCTGGACAAGCTCATCGACAGTGTCGCCATCCCCTCCCCTTACCCAATCCCTTTTTAATACTAGCTATATTACCAGCCTTGACCATCTCCTTGGGCGGTAAATTTCACAAGTTAATTGTGCGCCAAATGAAAAAAATACTCTCTCGTTTGTTTTAACTCTGCCACCAGTTAGTTTCATGGAGCGTCCCCTTGTTCTAGAACTATTAAAGAGGGTGAATAACCGCTCCCTATTTACATGTACCACCTCACTCATGCATTTATAAACTTCTATCCTATCCCCTCTCAGTCGTCTCTTTTCAAAGCTGAAGAGCCCCAACCTATCCAGTCTCCCCTTGTACGGGAGCCGTGCACAAGGAAGCCTTGGAATAAGATCAGTCTTACAGGAGGTATTCCGTGTTGTCATGGCAGTGACAACACGGACCCCCATTGGTCAGGTGCTTGCTTGTCACTGCATGGGCATCAACAAAGCATTACGTTTCCTTTTAGAAAGGAAACCTCAACAAGTCTCACAGGAAAGCAAGTGATGACTCGATCTTAGAGTAGCAGACTACAGCTCCTGACACTCAAGTTTCTGACTACACTGGACTCGGATTTCTTGGTATTTAACATCCACAACTTCCAAGTCGGCCCAGCAGCAGGGAGAAGCAATGGGACAGGAAGCTTGCAAGGCCCAGCTGAGACCGCCTACCTGCCCACGGGTATGCACCATGCCCTTATTTATTTATTTTATTTTATTCAGCTTTTATGCCACCCCCTCCTGCCACAGGCAGCTCGAGGCGACGAACAAAAATAGGACGCACAAAACATCTAAAAACAATTTAAAACAACAACACATAAAAGCAGCAGTAATGCCCCATCTAACAACCCACCCCCACCTTCCCCTTCCCCCTCCCCAAAGGCCAGGCAGAACAGCCAGGTCTTACATTGTCTACTAAAAGAGGGGAGGTCTGCAGACAGATGGACCTCCGACGGGAGAGCATTCCACAGTCATGTTGTGGCCACCGAGAACGCCCTTCGCATGGTTGACACCCGAGACACTGCGGGGCTGTTGACACCCCGCAGGAGGGCACTCCCCGATGAACATAGGGGCAGATCCAGAACCCGGGGGTTGAGGTGGACTCTGAAGTATGTCGGGCCAAGGCCATTTAGGGTTTTAAAGCTAAGCACCAACACCTTGAATTGGGCCCAGTACATCACTGTACCGTTCTTGCCAGTGCAGAGAACGGAGCACAGGCATTATATGCTCACGCCGTCCCATCCCAGTCAGGAGACAGACCTCCGCATTCTGCACTAGCTGCAATCTCCGGGTTGTCACCAAGGGTAGCCCCACATAGAGAGCGTTGCAGTAATCTAATTTCAAGGTAATAAAGGCATGGATGATTGTGGCAAGATCCGCATCTGAGACACATGGCTTCAGCTGATGCACCAGATGCAATTGGCGAAATGCTCCTTTCACCACAGCCATCACCTGGGCATTCAGGCGAAGCTATGGGTCCAGGAGCACCCCAGACTGCAGACTTGAGCCACCAAGGGGGGACGGACTTCTGTCGGGATTCAGTTTCAGTCGACTCGCCACATCCAGTCCCCCACAGCTGACAAGCACCGAGACTGCCGGGCCTGAGTCCAATGAAAAAGAGAGGTATAGTTGGGTGTCATCAGCATATTGATGACACCTCACACCATACCCCCTAACGACCTCCCCCAGCGGTTGCATATATACGTTGAACAGGAATGGGGACAATATCAATCCCTGTGGGACCCTACACGTGAGATCCCGAGGAGATGATGAAAAATCACCCAAGACCTTCCGGCCAGGAAAGAGCAGCACCACTCAAGAACACTACCGCCCACCACGGCCCGGTCCCATAGGTGAGCCACCAACAGCTCGGGATCAACAGTATCAAATGCAGCCGACAGATCTAATAATACCAACAAGGTTGAATGACCCTGGTCTAATGCTCGGGAGAGGTCATCAACCAAGGCCACAAGCGCAGTCTCAGTGCCATTACCCGGACAAAATCCAGACTGTGAGGGATCTAAGAAACCAATCCTATCCAGATGCTCCTGGAGTTGCCATGCCACCACCCGCTCAATAACCTTCCCTAAAAAGGGAAGGTTAGAGACCGGCTGATAACTGGCTAGGGTGTCAATGTCAAGAGATGGTTTCTTGAGCAGGGTCCGAACCACTGCCTCCTTCAAACAACTCGGCACCCTGCCCTCCTGAGGGAAGGCATTGACCACCCCCGCCAGCAGCGGCGCCAACGTCTCCTGACTGGCCTTAACCAGCCAGGACGGGGATGGGTCCAGTTCACAATGGGTGGCACGGACAGAGCCAAGAGCATCACCCACATCAGCAGGCAAGACACACTGAAACTGATCCCACAACACAGGATGGGGCTTCCATTATCTCTGGCTCTTGTACTGCCATAACTACAGCATCAAAGATGCTGTGAATCTGGGCAATTTTATCAGCAAAAAATTCAGCAAACAAATCACAGCGAGCAGAAGACAACTCCGGAACCAGGCAGAGAGAGGCCGGACTGACCAACACCTGTACCACGTGGAAAAGCTCAGCTGGGCACAACTTCGCAGATGCAATGACGGCAGTAAAAAAAAGTCTTTTTTGCTGCCCGCGCTGTCACAGCATAGGAACGTAACCAACTTCTATGTCACAACCAGTCAGCTTCGGTACGTAAATGGTGCCACCGCCTCTCTAACCGCCACCCTTTTTGCTTCATTTGCCGCAGCTCTTCCGTATACCACAGGGACCTGCGTTGTCAGCAGGAGGGAAGTGGATGCCTCGGTGCCGTACAGTCAATGGCCTCGGTCAACAGAGTATTCCCATAAGTCATGAGGTGCCATCGAGCGACCGGCCATCAGGGTCAGAGGATATATCCCCCAGGGCGATCCTGAAACAATCCGGTTCCATAAACCTCCGGGAGCGGGCCAACCAAACTGGCTCCACACCTATTTGAGGGCTGACATTTATTTTATAGATTTTATTTTATATATTTTTATGCGCCAGGATGGTGGACTGGAGGAGATAAACAACCTTAGTAGGCTTCCCTATACTGTCAAGACTTAGCTGCCTGGGCAAGGGGGAAGGTGGTGTTTTGCTGGGAGGAGGGGGAGTGGAGAGACTGCCTCGCTCCCACCCTCCAGGACTCAAAGCTTCAGCTGCCTGCAGCGGCAGCCAAAGGTCTCTTTTGGGGGTGGACAGCTGTGGAGATTTTCTGCTTTTAATTAGTTTTAATTTTTTTGTGGGATAGAGTGCGAGGGAGGAATGGGGAGTTGGGGCGAGGGAGTGCCACGACCACAGACGTGGGGGTTGGAACAGAGAAGGATTTTGTTATAAGACCGCCTCACCCCCATGTTCTGAAGTAGCCCCTGCTGTCTGCCAGGGATGCCCCTCCTTGAGGTTCCCCAGGTTTCTCTTACAAGGACCATGGAAAGGACGTTCTCTGTGGCCGCCCCAGGGCTGTGGAACTCCCTCCCGGTGGAGGGCCATTTATTTTATTTATTGATTGATTTACATCCTGCTCCCTCCAGCCGAATGGCAGCTCGGGGCGGCTCACAAATACAGTTAAAACAAAACAATATAAAACAAACCATAAAAGAAGTAAAATTCACTGGATCTCTGGATCTCCCCTCCTTCCGCTGCTGCTGTTCTGTCAGGTGTTTGGTGTGGGAGAGGGGTAGTGGGAAGTCTTTTAGCCCCAGATTTAGTTGTTTTATTAGGTATGTATATGTTTTATATACTGTTTGATATTGTTTTTTATTATTTTGTTGTTAGTCGCCCTGAGGTGCCTGAGGCACAAAGGGGGTGGGATATTAAACTTTATTAAATAAATAATAAATATGGGGAGTCCTGGATGGGAGGGGGTGCCACAATTCCAATGAGAGGCGAGGGTATGGACTTGTGACAAAGAGTGGGAGAGAGTGCCACGGCCCCATGAGAGGGGGTGCATTCATGGGGGTAAGGGGTGGGAGAGGGTTTCCCCACCTGCTGCTTTTACTGCTCTGCCTCGGGGGCTGCAGGGCTCAGGAGGCCCTCTCTTTGGCCCACTACTTTGAGCAGTGTCATCGGTGGGGAAGGGCCGGGGATTGACAATTAGGTGCCAGGGAGAGCCTCTTGGAGGGGGGAGAGGGGCAGCTATAGGGGTCATGTTGAGCTTTGGAAACTATTGGTGGGGAGGGGAGAAGGATGCAGGGCCGGCCCCAGGCATGTGCCACATGTGTGGCTGCACATGGCCCCGCAGCCAGCTGGGGCCCCGCGCTTGCCTGGCTGGGCGGCAGGCTGCAGCCAGCTTCTCCGACAATAAGTTCTTCTGCCTCTGGTCCCCATCACTCACCTGCCTCTGTCTGCTAGTAGTGCTGCAGCAGCAGCAGCGGGACACCAGGACACTGATCTGACTGGGACATAAAGCTGTTTGTTTACAAACAACTCTTCCCCATGGGAGTGATCAGAAGGTTGTTGCCTTGTAAAGAAGGTTCTTCGAGACAGCGTCTAACATTCTCACAACTGGGTTATGCATGCTCACCCTATTCAAACAACAGACCATGTGATGGTCTCAAGCTCCTCTAGTATAAAAGCACTCTCCCCCTCACAATGACAGTTCCTTCCAACTCTTTCTAGGAATATAAGAAAAAAAATCCATGCGGGGTTGGAAGGGTGGGTGTTGTGAGGATGTTTGGAGTCATCTCAAAGAACCTTGTTTACAAGGCAGCAACCTTCTATTCTTCTTTGAGTGGCTCCTCACAGGCTGTTTTTACATGGCTCCGCCAGGTGGGGGAGTCCATGGGCACACCAGTGCATGGATGGGGCATGCACACGGCCGCACATGCATCCCCACTCACTTCCTACTCATCCACACCCACGGAGTAACCACCATTTCCCCCGGTTGCTCCGTGCATGGGGACAAGTGGGGAGTGAGTGAGGATGCGTGCTAGGCAAGCACGCATGCACTCCCACTCACCATGGGCACATGCACTGCGTCGTTCACACGCAGCTCCCTCACCCATGAAAACGCAGAAAGCTGCATGTTCCTGGGTGGGAGAGGCTCATGTAAAAAGGGCCACATTCTCACAACTGTCTTCTTGGAAAATCTGCAAATATGGTTCTGAGATTATTATGGCTGCTATTTCACTAACTCTTCTTAATGAAGTTATTGCTAACAGGAATACTCTTTAAACCTGCACCCCATAACCAGTTCATTTGCACCCCCTATATAATCAATTCACGCTGCCCTGGGGGCACAAATGAACTGGTTATGGGGTAAGGGCAGTGTGAATTGATTATGGGGGCACAACTGAACTGGTTTTTATATATATATCTTTTCATGGCATAATGCGTTTAATAGGCTAGCTGCATTTTGAGTGTCTTGTGTGTTTGACAGCAACACCTCTGAACCAGTCACACCATACGCGTGCACAAGGCAGAGGCGACGCCGGCAGCAAGAAGCAACAGCCCCTGGAGGCCAGGCTGGCTAAGCTCACCTCCTCCTCCCCAGTAAGGCAGTGGATACAGTCAGTCTCTCTGTGCCTGCCTCACTGCCCACCCAGCTGCCCCTGCAGTGGAACCACTCCTGGGGAGTGGTGGTAGACGCTCGGCTGGGGGAGCATTGGGAGGCCATGCTTGTCTATGGCCGCTTGGAGGGGTGGAGAATGGGAATCCTTCCTGTCCAGAGGGAGTAAATTTTATGTAAATGTACACATTGCATAATTAGGTGGGGCCTAATTATGCAAATTAGGCCCCGCAGCAAGACTTTGCACATAGTCTCACAAACCCTAGGGTTGGCCCTGGAAGGATGGCCTGTCGGGACTATCAGGAGAGATACTTGGTGTTTGTCCCCATGTCCCACTTTCCTCCTGTTTTGGGGTATCTGGGGGTTCAGACCATTGCTGCTTAATGGCCTGAAGTTGGTGGCTAATAAGACATCACCATCTAGGACCTTATGTTGTTCGCCGCTCTATGTTGTTTGCCGCCCCAAGGGGCGGGCTAGAAGTTTTGAATAAATAAATAAAAAATAAATATTCAGGATGGGATTGCCAAGCTCATATGCATTACAGAGATCCAGCTAGATGAGGAATCTGATCCTATATTGTCTCAGATGGTGCCAGCTGGGTACTCAGTGCAGCATCAGCCTAGAACTGGGATTGGGGGGATGGGGGCACGGAGTGGCTGTGATCTGTAAACACACCTTGGTCTTTTGAAGGCTCATAAGAACATAAGTAGTGCCAGACTGAGTCAGACCAATGGTCCATCAAGCCCAGCATCCTGTCTCCGACAGTGGCCAATCTCGATCGCATGGGAGAAGAACCAACAGTCACAATGGGCGATCCATTCCCCGTTGTTCACTCCCAGCTCCCGACAGTAAGAAGTTCATCCCGTAAGCTACTTGGTTAACAGCCATTAATGGACCTGCTCTCTAAGAACGTATCCAGGCCTTTTTAAAACCCAGCTCTACTACTGGCCTTGACAACGTCCTCTGGCAACAAATTCCATAAATTAATTATGTGTTGAGTGAAAAATTACTTCCTTTTATTTGTTTTAAATCTGCTGGCAGCTAGTTTCATGGAGTGTCCCCTAGTTCTAGTACTATTTGAGAGGGTAAATAACTGTTCCCTATCTACTCGTTCCATACGACCCAAGATTTTATAAACCTCTATCATGTCCCCTCTCAGTCTTCTCTTCTCTAAGCTGAAGAGACCCAGCTTGTCAAGCCTCTACTCATACGGGTGCCGTTCCATACCCATTATAATTCTCGTTGCCCTTCTCTGTACCTTTTCTAGTTCCACTATGTCTTTTTTGAGATGGGGCGACCAGAACTGCACACAATATTTCCGGTGCGGTCGCACCATTGATTTGTATATAGGCATTATGACATCCTCAGTTTTATTCTCTATCCCTTCACAAGTAACTCCTACCATTCTGTTTGCTTTTTTGACTGCTGCGGCACACTGGGCTGAGGATTTCAGTGTATTGTCCACAATCACTCCCAGATCCTTTTCCTAAGTAGTAACTCCTAGCCTAGTATCCAGCATTGTGTACTCATAGTTTTTTTCCCCTACGTGCATCACTTTGCACTTGTCCACATTCAGTCTCATCTGCCATTTAGATGCCCAGGCACCCAGTCTGGTAAGATCCTGTTCCAGTTCTTCACAGTCTGCTCGTGTTTTAACTACCTCAAATAACTTGGGCTGCGTTGCCACCTGCAGCGGTGAGGGAAGACGTGGCAGCGCAGAGGAGCCGGCCGACAGGAAAAGAGCCAGTGCGAACAGGGATCTGCCGCGGCTTCTCTCGCGCATGTCAGAGCACAAAATCCTGCTTGACATGTGCAAGAGGAGCCGCAGCAGATCCTTGTTCACACCAGCTCTTTTCACATCAGACATTTCCTCCACGCTGTCATGTCTTCCCTCACCCCTTCCGCTGCCGCCACTGCCGCCGCAGGTGGGAACGCAGCCTCAGTGTCATCTTCAAATTTGCTCACCTCACTCTTAACGTCCTTTTCCAGATCATTAATGAATACATTAAACAGCACCAGTCCCAATACAGATCCCTGGGGCACACCACTTTATACATCTCTCCATTGTGAAAACTGATCATTTAGTCCTACTCTGTGTTTCCTATTCTTTAACCAATTACCAATCCACAGCAAAACACTACCTCCTATCCCAAGGTATCTGGTGCTTGACTCATCTAATATGGAGCGTGCCCACCTAGCATTGGATTTGGCCGGTGATAGATTAAGAAAACTCTTGGTGTTATTGACCACCCCGCTGCACGGCTGATTCCCTAACTGCTCTTGCCAAGCTGGTCTCGGAGGTAGTGTTGAGGTCACCCAGACTTATGGTTTTGGGTGATTTCAACATAAACGCTGAGGCTGGCCTTTCAGGAGTGGAACGGGAGTTCATGGATGTCATGACAACCATGGGCCTATCCCAAATAATATCTGATCCAACACATGAGGCTGGACACACGTTGGACTTGATGTTTTGCACCAGTCTGGAAACAGGGGTTCTGATTATCAGGGGTGTTGTTACATCAATGTCATGGTCAGATCATTACCTTCTGAAGGTCCCATCATGAGGGTAGTTGACCAGTTTGGATGGTCTACCCCCAGAGATTAATGGATCCAACTGGTTTCCAGAACTCCCTGGGGGAATATGCCTACTGACCTTGACGGCTGCTCTGTCAATGACCTGGTCATCTTATGGAATGACATCTTGACCATGGCTATCAACACGGTTGCACCCAGGCTTCCACTCACACCTCCTCAGCTGTGCAGGTCCCCCTGTTATACGGAGGACGTGAGGCAGCTGAAGCAGGATGGTAGGCAGTTAGAGCACAGGAGGCGCTCAACTCGTGCTGAAGCCAACGGATTACAGCATAGATTTTCTTCCCCCACCCCATCATTTATTAATCATCATAACCATTACATAGGAAACCAAACAAACATTGCACTTTGCCATAAGTTGCAAGTCACATCAGAATCATGTGCTTCCCATTATTGAATGCAAAATCTTTGGGAAATACTCTGGAGACGGATGACTGTTTCCATGGGAGTCATCTCCACCCTTTGTATGTTGTATGGTCACAATCATGTCTCTGTTGTGTTACAGATGAGGTGTTTTCCTTCTGGAGTTCTCACATGCTAGAAAGTTGACGCAGAGCATCCAGTCCAGGAGAAAATCCCTTAGTGAGGCAGTCAGCTTCTCCATCATAAGAATGTACCAGACTCTCTCCGTCCGCTCTGCCTCAGAAAGGGGAGTCACTCGTTTCGATGCTCTGGCTAAGACACTGACTGAAAGAAATTTAAATGATTTCATTGTTGGAGTCTACTACAGACTGCCAAACCAAGCAGAAGACGTGGATAATGCCTTCCTAAAACAGACTGCAGATCTTTCAGGGAGGCCGGAAGCAGTAGTAATGGGGGACTTCAACTATCCCAATATCTGTTGTGTCCATTAAATTCTTGACTTGCCTTGCTGACAATTTCTTCTTTCAGAAGCCGGAGGAAGGAACGAGGGGGTCGGCTAGCCTAGGCTTGATCTTAACCAACAGGGAAGACTGGTCGAGGAGGTGAAAGTAGTAGGAACTCTGAATTCATGATCTTAAGAAAAAGTCAAAGTGAGCACAGTCAAAGGTGTACCTTGGAGTTTAGGGAAGCTGCTTTTGATAAACTCATAGAAATGCTAGGCAGGATCCCATGGCTAACTAAGCTAAAGGGAAAAGCAGTCCAAGATGGGTGGGGGTTTCTGAAAAATGAGATACTGAAGACACAATCACAAACAATTCCAATGAGAAAGAAAAATGGGAGACATCTAAAGAAGCCAATGTAGCTGAAGAAAGAGCTTTCTGATGAGTTGAGAATTAAAAAGGACGCACATAAATGGAAGATGGGACAAATCACGAGTACAGACAAGTAGCCCAGACATGTAGGGACGGTTTCAGGAAGGCAAAAGCACAGAACAAGCTGAGGCTATCAAGGGATGGTACGAACAAAAAGGGGGTTTTCAGGTATGTTAGAAGAGGAAGAAAAAGGAGGCGGTAGGTCTGCTGCTCAGTGAAGATAGTGAAATGTTAACAGGTGACAAAGAGAAGGCTGAACTACTCAACTCCTATTTTGCCACCGTCTTCTCCCAAAAGGGAAACTGTGTCCAACCTGGAAAAAGTAGCATGAATGATGAGGGGTAAGGATTGCAGCCCATGATAGATAAAGAGTTGGTCAGAGAACACCTAGCTACTCTAAATGAGTTCAAGTCTTCAGGGCCAGATGAAATACATTCTAGGGTACCTAAGGACTTTCTGATATGTACTCAGAACCACCGTCTATCATCTTTGAGAACTCTTGGAGAATGGGTGAGGTGCTGGAAGACTGGAGATGGGCAAATATTGTCACTATCTTCAAAAAGGGGAATAAGGAGGATCTGGGAAACTACAGACCAGTCACCCTGACAGATACCTAGAAACATATACTTTCCCATGAGGAATTATACCATATTGCTATGCCTCAGTGAGGCCACCCAGTGGTATCTCACAAAATCAGAATGAGCCAGACTTCCTTCTCTTCCGTCTTTCAGCATAAGTTTTTTATTTTGTCATACGAAGTTGTCTGATTTTTTTGGAGTTGTTTGAAAATATGGAGGGTAATTTATGGGTAGGGCAGACATTATATACAAAATTTTAGGAAGGATCATCATCTTTATTAATCCTACCCAACCAGCTTATTGTAAGATTCTGTCATGAGAATAAGTCCCTCTGCATTTGTTCAACAAGCAGCACAAAGTTTGTCCTATATAAAGACTTACGTTTGTGGGTTTTTTGTGATTTTGGTTCCTAGATATTTTGTTTCTATCTGTGTCAATTTTGAATGGAATTATATTCTCCAGGGGGGTCTCATTCTCCCCTCCAATGGACAGTGCAAATTATTTGTGATAGTTAATTTTAATCCTGATAGGCTCCCAAAAATGTCAAAAAACTGTACGAGTGGTACCGACTTGCATTGCTGATCTAAGTATAGGAGCATATCGTCTGCATATAATTTGACTATCCAAATTAATTTCTTTGATATTCCTGTCTAATACTTTGGGCTAAAGTTCAAGGGCTAAGTCAAATAATAATAGGGAGAGAGGACAGCCTTGTCAGGTTCCTCTTGTGAGCAAAAAGGGCTCAGTGAGACTATTATTTATTAGAGTGTCTGATTTGGGCTCCCTATAGATTACAGATAGTCAGGTGATGACATTCCATTTGAACCCCGTTTTACGTAAAGTTTCAAGAAAGGCCATTCAATTCGATTAAAGACTTTTTCTGCGTCTAATGATACAATCAGGTGTTGGGCTCTGTTGTTCTTGGAGTGGTGAATTAGATTTTGTTGTCTAGCCTGAACCTGCCCAAGATAAACCCAGCGTGATCAGAGTTAATTGAAGAGCCGATGACCATTTAAGTCTGTTTTAGACAATATTTTGAAATCAACATTTAGAAGGGATATCTGTCTATAATTCCCATGATTCTTCACTTCTACCTTCTTTGGGACAAAGAGTTATAACTGTGTCATAAAAGGTTTGGGGTAGTTCTTTGAATTCCAGTATATGAAGCTTTATTATTTGGAAGGGATTTGATGGTTTCCAGAACCTCTTAATCTGTTATTTATTATTAAAGTCCAAGCCCTGGTCTGAATTCAAACTGGAAAAATCTATTTTTTTCAAGGAATTTTCTGGTTTCAGACAAATTTGGGAGGAATACAATGTTTGGTAATAATCCAAAACTTCTGATTTTACTTTATCTACCTGTGTTACATTTTCACCTTGTTTATTCTTGATCTTGGCAATTACTTTTTTCTGGTTTTGCTTTTGTAGGAGTCTCGCTAGGGCTTTATCTGCTTTCATCATAGTTTCTCTTCGAGGCACAAATCTGCTTTTCTGTCCTTTCTATTTCAATATTTGCTATCTGACCTCGAATCTTGGATAGCGCCAATAGAGTGGCCTTGTTTTGGTGGCCCTGACTGGCCTTAAGTTCTTCTGTCTTTTTGAGCTGTAAATACAAACTGTGTTGGCCTCATCCCAGCATATTACGGGTGATATCTCTGGTGTATTTTTCTCTCTTATATAAAATTCAAGGTAGTCTCACCAATTTTTCTTTCATAATTAGTTTTTGCATTAAGCCTGTGTGGTGTAATGGCTAAGCATGCAGTACTTGGACTGGGAGGTAGGGGGGGGACCCCGATTCTAGTCTCACATTAGCCAGAAACCCACTGGGTGACCATGGGCCAGTCACAATATTCTCACAGGATTGTTGAGAGGATTAAAAGTTGTGTTAAATTGTTATATGTAAAGCGCTTCGAGTGCTATATAGGGGTGCTTCATTTTATAAAAATAAAGATTATATTTCATCTTTTTCTGTTATTGTTGGCTGGTTCAATCAGAATTGTGTATGTTAGAGGGGCATGATCTGAAATACTTATTGGGTCAATGTTGCAGTTAAGAAATTTGTGTAGGGAGGCTTTATCAGTAAGAATATGACCCTACTTTTCATTACAGCAAACGCCACTGACGACAACTCAAAATAACATTTTCCTCCCACAAACCCTCCCTTCATCGGTACGTACCCCCACTGAAACAACCTTTGGGGGGAGGGGGGGATGTAATAGAAAAAAAATCTGTTTATTTTCACATTTTTACCCTGCCCTTCTCCACAGACTCAAGGCAGTTTACAACATTAAAAATGTCATCCTGACTAGAGAAAGCAATCCGGGAGCTGCTGGGGCCATTGCTGGCTGGGGATGTCATTACCTCCCTATGGGAGGACAGGGGGCCTAATGCCCTTAAAAGTGCGATTGGCTGTCCCGTCCCTAGGAAACCATCGTTGGACACTAACTCCCCAGCCAGCTATCAGCCTGTTTCTAACCTTCTCTTTTTATGAAGGTTATTGTGTTATTCGACAGTTCCAGTCTCATCTATTGATGATATTGGATTCCTGGGTCCATTTCAGTCAGGTTTTCATTCTGGGAATGGCACAGAGACTGCGCTTGTGGTCCTGGTTGATGATCTGTGCCTGGAGATGGATAAGGGAAATTCTACCCTGTTGATCTTGTTAGATCTTCCAGCAGCCTTTGATACAGTTGATCACGAAGAGTTGTTGACACGACTGCGGGACCTGGCAGGGGTGCACAGGACTGCTCGAGTGGTTCCACTCCTTCCTGTCGGGAAGGTCTCAGCAGGTGATGATGGGCAACTGCTCGTTGTTACACTGTGACCCCTCCCTCCATGTGGTCCCGCAGGATTCTATTCCATCTCTCCTCTTGTTCAATGTATATCTAAGGCCCCTGGATGAGGTCAGAGGTTTGGGGTGAAGAATCATCAATATGCTGATGACATCAAGTTCTACCTCTCTTTTTCATCCGACCCAGGCCCTGCAGTCTCTGTGCTTACCCAATGGCTGGATGAGGGTAAGTTGACTGAAGCTGAATCCTGATAAGACTGAGGTGGTGATGGTTAGTTGTCCTTGTAACTTGGAGAAGATTGGAACTCCTCTGGTCAATCAGGTTCACAGCCTTGGACTGTTTCTGGATCCCTCACTGCACCTGGATCATGAGGTTGCGGCAGTGGCCAGGAGCACTTTTCACCAACTCCAGCTAGTGAGGAGACTACTGCCTTTTCTTTCTGACTCTGACCAGGCACTGTCATCCATGCTTTCATCACCTTACATTACTGCAGTGCGCTCTACGTGGGGCTGCCCTTGATGACTGTTGGGAAGCTGAGCTGGTGCAGAATGTGGCAGCTCGGCTCCTTTGGGGGACAAGTCACTGGGAGCACATTACACCGGTGCTCTGACGTCTGCACTGGCTGCTTATTGCTTTCCGAGCACAATTCAAGGGGACTAGTTCTGACCTTTAAAGCCCTGAATGGTCCGGGCCCCACATATCTGAGCCCTGCGGTCAGCCTGGAGCACCCTCTTGCAGGTTCCATCTGCTTCTCTTGTCCAAAGCACGGCATGCGTGGGCAGGGGGCACATTCTCCGTGGCTGCCCCAGTTTTATGGGACTCCTCTCCCCCAGGGGTTCGTTTGAGCGCGAGCCTAAGTATCTTCTGGAAGCGATGCTGCAAGACGTTCTGTTTAAAAAAAGCATTTGGTGGGTGGGGGTAGGGGGTGGTTAGGAGGTTGTGGATGGGGGTTGGGTGGAGGGTTTGGGGGAAGTGGGGCTAGGGAGGGGTGAGGGGGGCGAGGTTTTATGTGGTTTTATTTGGTTTTGTAAGCTGTCCTGAGCCATTTGGGAAGAGTGAGGTAAAAATTGGAACAAACAAAGCCTTGCCCCCGACACAGAGGGCTGGGGAAGGAAGCACGTGCCACTCACGGGAGATCAGTTTGGGCACCCCCTGATTAGCTGCCAGAGTCACCAGCCCCATCCCATGCTCCTAACTATCCTCCCACCTTCCGTCCGGTGTGTCTGGTATTACTCCTCTCTCTCAGGCCACTTTCAGACATCCCCCCTCAACCCCCCGCGCATATCTGGGCTGCGGGGGGGAATGCGCAACTTAATCCTGACAAGACGGAGGTGATGTTGGTGGGCAAGGGCTTGGGGGGCCTGGGAGTGGATGAATCTCCTCTTGTAGGGGGGATTCGCCCTCCCATGGTGTCTCAGGTGCGGAGTCTGGGTGTGCTTCTCGATTCACAGCTCAGCCTAGAATCTCAGGTTGTGGCCGTGGCGGGGAGTGCATTTCGGCAGTTACATCTTGTCCGGTGGCTTCGGCCGTATCTCTCCGACTCTGACCTTGCCACTGTCGTCCATGCCTTCATCACCTCGAGGCTGGATTACTGCAACGCGCTCCACGTGGGGCTGCCCAAGAAGCTGGTCCGGAGGCTGCAGCTGGTGCAGAATGCCGCGGCCCATCTCCTTACTGGGGCGGGATGCAGGAAGCACATGACACCAGTGCTCCGGGCTCTGCACTGGCTGCCTATAAAGCACCGGGCCAGGTTCAAGGTGCTGGTTTTGACCTTTAAAGCCCTTCATGGCCTGGGCCCTGCTTATCTGCGGGATTGCCTCACTCCCCATGTGCCCGTGCGACCCTTGAGATCGTCCGGGGGAGCCTTTTTGGAGGTTCCTCAGGCGAGGTGGGTGGCCACGGATGTGAGATCTTTTTCGGTGGCTGCTCCTGTGCTATGGAACTCGCCCCCGGAGGAGGCTCGGTTGGCCCCCACCCTCCTGTCGTTTCAACATTTATGTAAGACCTGGCTGTTCTGCCAGGCTTGAAGAAGGGGGTGGGGAGGGGAGGATGGGGGGGTGTTTTCTTCCTGCATATGGAATTTTTTAACTTTTTAAATTGTTTTTATTGTATTATTGTTTTTTATCTTGTTCGCCGCCCCAGGCTGCCCTGTGGGCAGGAGGAGTGGGACAGAAATATTTTATAAATAAATAAATAAATAAATACGCACGAGGGATCGGCTGGTCTGAAATCACCACCACCACCACCCCCAACCCTGTGCGGCTTTGCCAGCAGACACGTGCAGGGATGCAGAGCTCAATTTCCTGATCTGCATCCCGTGAGTCTCTGCTAGCAAAGCTGGGTGGGGGGGTGGGTGTATTTCAGACCAGCCGATCCCTGCGCATATTTGGGGTGCACATTCCCCGCCCCCCTCGCAGCCCAAATATGCGCGGGGGGGCATCTCTGAAAGTGGCCTTACACCCTCACCACATCCCTGGTACTTTCATAAAAAGACATTTTGTAAGTGACCTGAAACCTTCAACTTGCACACTAACTTTCCTCTCTCTAGCAGTGCCCTCTGTCTTATCGTTGGACAAGCTCACCTGATGCGCCTTGTCCTTAATCAGACTGTTGAGCTTTCCAGGAAAGGGACCATGCTCCGTCCTCTGTGTGTTTGCCTAATGCTAAGTACAAGAGCCCTCGCTGGGACCTTTGGGGACCACCAGAGCACAACTAAAGGCCATCACCAAGGAGCAGCACTAGCGGATGTTGGAAGGAAGGTTCCGGAGGCTCTTTGCTAGGTGGGTGGTGTCCATACAGACCTAGCAAGGAGCCCTCGGTTCACATGTACTTACGATTCCAATGCAGCTAGAAGCGGGTCAGGCTCCGCTATCTCCTGTAGTTGGTTGCCCTGGTCTCTGCTAAGTCTGATGATATCACACAGGGTCTGGGAAGCATTGGATTGCCTCTGGAAGCAATGACAAAGGGCAACAAGTCAACAATCGGTGAGAAGGAAGAGTAAGAGGAGCTGGCAAGCCATGAAGCTGAGCAAATGGAAATCTATCAGCCCAAAGGCTGCAGTGCACCAAGAGAGCGTGGATGATCCAATTGACTCGTCTTTCATCATCAGACTCCACAAACCAAGTTTAGATTTGCACAATATCATCTCAGCAACATAACTAACAACAACGCTTACTTTATAGCCATTCAAAATATTTAATACAGGGACCCATTCTCAATACTGACGATGGGAAAGATGCAGTGAAAATGGGTCTCAATTGCCACTAAGCAAAGCCATTTGTTTAGCTGCTGTGTCTGGCCATATCTGAGAGATCGACTTCCCTCCCATGCTCCACTGCGACCCCAGCAGTCGGACAGGAACGCTCTCTTGCGGGTGCCCATCTTGTCCGTACAATAAGGGTCCACAAAGAGGTGTTCTTGATCGCTGCCCCGATATTTATACAATATTTATATTTATACAATCATTTAATACCCCGCCCCCTCCTGCCAAAAGCAGCTCGAGGTGGTGTACAACAAATTAAAAATATAAAACAGGGTAAAAATATTAAAATCAACAATAGCAATAAAATACAATACTCCGATCTTACCACTGTCATCCATGCGTTTATTACCCCAAGGCTAGATTACTGTAACGCACTCTACATGGGGCTGCCTTTGGTAACAGTTGGGACACTGCAGCTGGTGCAGAATGCAGTGGCCCGTCTCCTTACAGGGACGGGCTGCAGGGAGCACAACACCAGTGCTCTGTGCCCTGCACTGGCTGCCGATCATTTTCCGGGCCTAATTCTGATCTTTTGCTGCTTTTGATCTTTAAAGCCCTACATGGCCTGGGCCCTGCTTATCTGAGAGATCGCCTCGCCCCCCAAGTCCCGGGGCAGCCCCTGTGGTCATCTGGAGACGCCCTCCTGGAGGTCGTGCACTATCGGTGAGTCTGGAGAGGCAGGAGGGCGTTTTTAGTGGCCGCGCCATCGCTATGGAATGCCCTCCCGGTGGAGGTCCACCTCAGCCCGGCTCTTCTGGTCTTTCAACGTAATTGTATGACTTGGCTCTTCTGCCGGGCTTTCAGTGGGGGGGGAGGGGGTGTGAGGTGGAGGGCTTTATTTTAATTTTATTAACCAGCAGTGTTTTATATTCTATATGTATTTTTTTTCCAACTGTTTTATTACCTTATAAGCCACTTGGGTCGCCAGAGGAAAGAGTGGGATAGTAAATTAAGGGAAATAAATTTAGTGGAGCAAAATAAATCTCACCCCAATCCCCACCGCCTACCTATCTCCCCCCATCAAATGCCTGGTGGAACACAGCCAGGTTTTTCATTGTCTTCTGAAGGAGGCGAGGTCCAGGGCCAGATGGACCATCACCAAAAGGGAGTTCCACAGCGTCAGAGCAGCCACCAAGAAACCGTCTCCATGGCTGTCACCCGAGAAACTCGGGGGACCTCAATGAGGACACCCCCGGTCGACTGCAGGGGCTGATCAAGAATCCGGGAGGTGAGCCGGTGCCACAGGTAGGCAGGGCCCAAACCATATAGGGCTTTATAGGTAAGAACCAACACCTTGAATCAGGCCCGGAAGACTATAGGCAGCCAGTGCAGCGAGCAGAGCACCAGTGTTATGTCCTAATGACGACCCATCCCCGTAAGGAGATGGACCACTGCATTCTGCACTAGCTGCAGTCTCCAGACAGTCACCAAGGGTAGCCCAACGTAGAGCGCGTTACAATAGTCTAGTCTTGAGGTGATGAAGTCATGGATGATGGTGGCCAGGATGAAGTCTGAAACATATGGTCGAAGCCACCGCACCACATGAAGTTGGCCGAATGCGCTCCTCGCCACAGCTGCCACCTGGGCATCCAGGTGGAGCTGCGAGTCGAGGAGCACTCCCAGACTGTGACCCTGAGGGACCAGAGAGGGATGGACCTCATAAATGACAGGGACCTCCAATCCCCCAGCCCTACCCACCAGCATCACCTTAGTCTTGTCGGAATCAGCTTCAGACGGCTCACACTCATCCAGTTCCCCACAGCTGTCAAACACAGGGTAAGCACAGAGACTGCCTGGCCTGGGTCAGCTGAAAATGAGAGGTATAGTTGGGTGTCATCAGCATATTGATGACCCCGAACACCAAAGCCCCTCACGACCTCACCTAAAAGCTGCATGTACACGTTGAACAGGAGAGGGGACAGAATAGAACCTTGCAGAACTCCACATGCGAGGTCCTGGGGGGGTGGGGTGGGGATGAAGAACAGTCCGCCAGTACCACACACTGAGTTCTCCTGGCCAGGAAGGAACGGAACCATCCAATAACAATCCCGCCCACCCCGGCTCGGTCCTGCAAGACGGCCATCAACATCGCATGATCAGCCGTGTCAAGAGCAGCCGAGAGATCCAACTCATGGTGAAGGTCGACCAAAGCCACAAGCACAGTCTCAGTGCCATAATCCGGACGAAAGCCGGACTGCACGGGATCCAGAGAACTGATACAATCCAAATGCCTCTGAAACTGCCAAGCCACCACCCACTCAATAACCTTCCCTAAAAAGGGAAGGTTAAAGACCGGCTGATAGCTGGCAAGGGAGTCAATGTCAAGTGATGATTTCTTGAGCAGAGGCTGTACCAGAGCCTTCTTAAGGCTTCCTGGCACTCTGCCCTCCCTAAGGGAGGCACTGACCATCCCCTGCCAGCAACGTCTCCTGGCTGGCCTTGACCAGCCAGGATGGGCATGGGTCAGGTTCACAACAGGTTCCTCTAACTGCCCCAAGGACATCCCCTACATCAGCAGATGTCACCCACTGAAACTGATACCATAAAACCAGACAAGGCAGGGCATCCATAACCTCTGGTTCTCCTACTGTAGCAAGGCAATGTCAAAGTCGTGGTGAATGCAAGCAATTTTATCCGCAAAAAAAGTCAACAAATTTATTTATAAAACATTTTTATACCACTCCCCCTGCCCAATGGCAGCCCAGGGAGGTATACAGCAAATAATAATAATAAATCATATATAAAAAGCAAATACACATCATAAAATCATATTAAAATTCCCCAAAAAGAGGCCCGGAAAAAAAAAAAACCCCACCCACTACCTATCCCCTTCTCCAAATGCCTGGCAAAAAAGCCAGGTCTTACATTTTTTACAGAAAGAAGGGAGATCCGGAGAGTGGTGAATCTCCACCAGGAGGGAGTTCTATAGCTGCACTGCGACCACTGAGAACGCCTGCTCGGATGTAGCCACCTGGGAAACCAGGGGGACCTCCAAGCAGGCATCCCTGGCCAGCCGCAGAGGCCAATCCAGGATGCGAGGGATGAGGCAGTCCCGCAGGTAAGTGGGGCCCAGGCCATATAGGGCTTTAAAAGGTAATATCCAACACCATGAATCGGGCCCAGAAAACTATAGGCAGCCAATGCAGAGATCGGCGCACCGGTGTTATGTGCTCCAAATGACGTCCCTGTAAGGAGACAGGCCACCGCATTCTGCACCAGATGAAGCCTCCAGGTTGTCACCAAGGGTAGTCCCACATAGAGCACGTTGCAGTAATCCAGTCACGAGGTGATGGTGGCAAGATCGGACCCTGAGATATATGGTCGAAGGCTTCTGATCAGATGTAATTTACCAAACGTGCTCTTCACCACAGCTGCCACCTGGTCATCCAGGCAGAGCTGCGAATCTAGATGACCTCCAAGGCTCCGAAACAAGGAGGGATGCACCCCATCAATGATGGGGGCCTTCACTCCCTCGCTCCTACCCACCATCACCACCTCCGTCTTGTCAGGATTCAGCTTTGGACAGCTGGTTCTCATCCATTCCCCCACCACAGCCAGGCACCGGGTAAACACTGAGACTGCCGGGCCTGGTTTGCATGAAAACAAGAGCTGTAACTGGGTGTCATCAGCATACTAATGACACGGAAGCCAAGGAGTGTGGGGGCGCCTAGGGAGCTGCAGAG